>CAMXCT020006511.1:30450-205450 GCA_947184155.2 Cladocopium goreaui
AGCAGGAGGAAAAAATTGCTAAAATCATTCTTTTCGATTGGTTTCAGAAGTTACATTACGCACTTTTTGGGCGCAATTTTGCTGCCTTTCCGGTCCTTCACTGCCATGGTGTTTTCCCATCCGGGAGCTGCCGTTTGAGCAGCAGGAGCAGGAGCAGCAGCAGGAGGAAAAGGTAGCTAAAATCATCCTTTTCTATGGGTTTCAGAAGTTACATTAGGCACTGTTTGGGCGCAATTTTGCTGCCTTTCCGTCCTTCACTGCCCATGGTGTTTTCCCATCCGGGAGCTGCCATTTGAACAGAAGGAGCAGCAGGTTTTCCCATCCGGGAGCTAGCATTTGGACAGAGGGAGCAGCAGGAGCAGGAGCAGCAGCAGCAGGAGGAGGGAAAAGGTAGCTAAAATCATCCTTTTCTTTGGGTTTCAGAAATTACATTGGGCACTTTTTTGGGCGCAATTTTGCTGCCTTTCCGTCCTTCACTGCCATGGTGTTTTCCCATGCGGGAGCTGCCATTTGAACAGAAGGAGCAGCAGGAGCAGAAGCAGCAGCAGCAGGAAGAGGAAAAAATTGCTAAAATTCATTCTTTTCGATTGGTTTCAGAAGTTACATTAAGCACTTTTTGGGCGCAGTTTTGCTGCCTTTCCGTCCTTCACTGCCATGGTGTTTTCCCATCCGGGAGCTGCCGTTTGAACAGAAGGAGCAGCAGGTTTTCCCATCCGGGAGCTAGCATTTGAACAGAGGGAGCAGTAGGAGCAGGAGCAGCAGCAGCGGAGGAGGGAAAAGGTAGCTAAAATCATCCTTTTCTATGGGTTTCAGAAGTTACATTAGGCACTTTTTTGGGCGCAATTTTGATGCCTTTCCGTCCTTCACTGCCATGGTGTTTTCCAGCAGCAGCAATAGCGCGGAGGAAAAAGTAGCGAAAATCATCCTTTTCTATAGGTTTCAGAAATTACATTAAGCATCATTAAGCACTTTTTGGGCGCAATTTTGCTGCCTTTCCGTCCCTCGCTGCCATGGTGTTTTCCCAGCAGCAGCAATCGTGCGTAGGACAAAGTAGCGAAAATCATCGTTTTCTATGGGTTTCAGAAGTTGCATTAGGCACTTTTTGCGCGCAATTTTGATGCCTTTCCGTCCTTCGCTGCCATGGTGTTTTCCCATCCGGGAGCTGCCATTTGAACAGGAGGAGCAGCAGGAGCAGAAGCAGCAGCAGCAGAAGGAGGAAAAAGTGGCTCAAATCATCCTTTTCGATGATCAGCCGTACGGATTTCGATTTCGCCATGACCAACCCTCATTCAAAAAAACCATGGTGGTTTCCGTAAATGAGGGTACCCCATTGAAAAACAACACTTTAGATTGGGATTCTCCATGAAAAGACCATTCAGCTATTGATGCTACTAGTATTGGGGATCCTCCATTTATGGAAACCCAAAAGGTTGGCTGCCACCTTGGCTCTGGAAAATCTCACCATTTTACATCCGTTCCATTGGTGCAAAGAAACCCAATGATGATTACACACACACCAAAAAAAAGAAATGGGGTGCATGTGTCTCAAAATGGAAGATGATACCCCCAAAACAACAATTTGATAGATTTTGATATTGTAAGTATTGGAACCAAATTGGAATTGATGGACTGTCCAGCTATTAACTAGCTGACATTGCCGATCCTGAATATTTCAGCAGGCGTCCACTCTTTCACTTTGGGATTTAATAAAAAAGAATCCGTACCTAAGAAATATCATAAAATGAAAGAAAACAACAAGAATTCAGTATGATATAAGATTCTTAAGATGTAATTAAGTACAGTAGGGATCCAAACCATTGCACCCTGCTGTTCAAATTTGCCGTGGGATTCCTTGCGATCCCTTGGGCCCCCCGGCAGGCTGAGAACTCTGAATATCGAGAAACCGCTTATAAATGGTCGTACCGCGGTAGCGCAGAATCAACAGAATCGGAAAACAAACTGGTTAGTTGACCATTCTTCCGGGGTCGGCGGCAGGGGCGGCAGCCCTTAAATCCGGCGATGCCGTCCGGTGATGGTGGCTAAGCATAGCTTTAGCTACCCGGGGGCGCGCCCCTGCCGCCGACCCTCTGCCGACCCTCCCCGAAAATCCTTCAGCCTGCTGGGGTTTTCACGTTTTTGGGGGTTCGGGGTGGGAAAAAAGATGGTAAAATTTGAAGATGCGTTTTGGAGGTCCTAAAATCGGAAAAAAAATGCCGTTTTGACACATTTTTCGGGCGATTTTTCGCTTTTCGGAAGTCACAAAATGCTGTAAATTACAACATTTTTGCGTTTTAACGTCGTTGGCGGGAGCCATGCACAAACGCAGAAAATGCTGTAAATACCAGTACTTTTTGGACCCGAGATGCACAAAACACTGCACATACCAGTGTTTTTGAAAGCCAAGGAAAAAAACACTGTAAATTACAGCATTTTTGGCGGGTTGATCGCAAAAAATGCTAGTATTTACAATGTTTCTGCAATTTCAAGCAAACGTGGAAGGCACGAAACACTGTAAATAGCGGTGTTTTGGCAACTTTTGGACGCCGAAACGCTGGTATTTACGCAGTTTTTTGCTTGTGACGGGGCCACTCCCCTGTAAATTACAGCATTTTTTGCACTTTTTGGACCGATTTTTTGTCTTGCTGCATGTAACAAACGCTGGTATTTACACGTTTTTCAAAAAATCGAAGATCGTGATGTGAACGAAACTCTGTAAATAAGAATGTTTTAGCCACTTTCGGGGACTAAAACTGTTGTATTTACACGGGTTCTTGCCATCTCACAGCGCAAAATGCTGTAAATTACAACACTTTGTGCGCATAGGCATAGGCCAACATAGCCTCAAGATGGGCCAACATAGCCCCAAGCTGGGCCAACATAGCCCCAAGATAGGCCGCCGACCCTCAGCATGTCATGTTCGCAAGTTCAGATGACATCCCCCTCTCTCTTTCCCTCCCCCGACCCCTACCGGCGTCGCCGGTGTGCGAAGCTCTACAATATATATATATTTATTTATTCATTTAGATGTAAATACTATGCATGCGCACGGTGTCAGAAACATCTCAGGAAATGCTGAGAAATTCTGGGCACAGCGGCACTGCATATTTTCTCTCAAAATTGTGCTATTTCTAGAAGCGATTCCTGTGCCAACCAAGAAATTCTGATTCTTTTTTACCGCGTGCTGGTATGCCAGTTGGAAGGTACAGAAAGTCGACTTCAACAGTCATGGAATATGCTTACACATGAAGACGTTTGCAGCCCATTGGTAGAATTGGGAATACCCAAAAAAAAGATCCCCAACCAATGGTGAATCTTGCCTGTTGCCAGCTTCCCACCCACAGGATCCCACGCGTGAACGGCACGTGTTTTGGAATGTTCTGGGCCTGTACATGCCTGAAATTGCCAGGTTCTCCCAGTTCTAACTGATTCTCTACTAGTTAAGCTCCAGATAGCTCCAGTGCCAGCACTGTACACAGCGGCTTCTCATCCTGACCTTCGGTCAGGAGAGTGCCATCCTGCAGCACAAGCCTCACATCATGATGTCGAGTCAACTTCAGTTCTTGCATCAGAAGTCTCCGGAAGGACTGCAATGGCATGTAAGCCTGGCTGAACAGGAAATCTGTTTGGAGCCAGTTTGGATCATCCATTCATGTTAATGTATCATATGATATTATATGTGTTTATCCTCCAAGGGAAGGTGAAAATCAAGAAATAACCGCACCGAGCACAAGTTGATTTGCCAGGGAGCCTAAGACAAAGTCCACATGAAAGGTGGGTATTGGCCATACAGAGAGACTAGGAATGACTAGGATAAGACAAACAGCTGCCAGTCAAACTTAAGCAAACAATTTCACTAAATTTTGATACATCGGAGTATTTTCAGATAGCTGCACATAGCTGCACCATGCTGCACCATGTTGCACCATGCTGCACCATGCTGCACCCTAACCTACCCCCATTTTGAGGTCCAAATCGCCTGCAACGCCTGGAATTTGGCCAGATGCTCCCCAGCCAAGTTGGCACAAGAAATGCACACTTCGCTCTTTGACTCATCCCACTGCGCAGTGCATGTCACCACCTTCTCCTTGAAAACTCCCAACTGGCGCATCTCCTGCAAAGTGCAAACTCGTTGCAACACAGCTGGGTCTCTGGAGACATCGAACCCCCGGACCCGGTAGGCCGTGCTGTAGCTGGTGAGACCCAGGTACAGCTCAGCTGCTGGCACCTGCACAACGGGCAAATGAAGATCCTGGTGAAAATCAAAAGGTGAGCCCACAAAAGATGGAAAGTCATTTGGAATCATTATTATACGTGTTTCCATATTCGAAACTGAAAAATGTCTAAAACAAAAAGCAAAATAGATACTTAAGTAGACATAGACTATCTGGATCTATCTGGTACAGTAACATGGTAAACAAGCCTTTTCCAATTTCGAACTGGGGATGTTCTTGTTGAAATCCCCATCCCCTCTGGTCCCTGCCTCCCCGGGTTCCAACTTACAGCTGGCCACCAGCATGCCATTGATCCAATATGATGCCAAAGTCTCAGACAGCACCATGCTGAGTTCCTGGTGGCTTTGAGACCACCTATGTAACATCGAAAAATCACCATGAATTGAAAGGTTATGTGGTGAACTCCAACCCCATTTGCTTGTAGTTGTTGACACTTGTTTGATACCCTCTAAATCTGAAGTCAGTGGGTGTGGTTTATTCTTTTGGGATCTGTTGGGTTTACTGCATAGTAAGGCGTAAGGATTATATCCAGACTCCAACGATCTAAAAGCTCACTTCAGGGACCATCTGAGAAGGGACCAAAACTAAGGGTCACAGAGGCGGTATTGGGACAAAGTTATCGATTTAAGTAGTTCGCTATATCGATTTACAGGGTTTTGTAGCAGATGTCAAACAGTGGCCATTGATTTGGACATGTAAACCATTGTAAACCCACTTGTTTCCACATGGTTGGTGGGCAGCAGCCACTTGTTTTCACAGTGGCACGTCACGTAGGTTTTGTCACCAAGTTCTCTGCTCGGAAGTGAGGAGGCCAATACGGTGGGGAGCGCCTGGTTTCACACCCGCAGCGGCAGAACGCAGTGCTGCGAACAAAATCTCATTTTGGAACACGGCTGCGCAAAATCTGCGCAAAGCATCCTTCTCTGACATGGAAAAGAAGCTGCAGAATTCAACCAATAGCAACAATGATGCACATGCTTCCCGGCACCGAAAAGCAACTGGTCACCCCTTGTCAACCCCAAATAGCTGCGGAAAAGCAGAGAGACTTTCAAATTCATCATGAAATCATGTTATCGCTTTAAGTAGTTCACCATATCGCTTTCCATGGTTTGCGCAACATTTTCCATCATAGGACCTCTCAATACTAGGTTTCTACATGAACCTTTTAGGTCTTTGCTCATATCAACTGCATCACTGTCTGTATATCATTGTATATCTGGCTGAATTGCTGAAGGATCACAATTCACCAACTTAAATAAGCTGATTCTGGGTGGTTCCGCTGTGAAATGGTTGCAATCAGCAAGATAGAGAAAGAGAGGGGGGGATGAAGAAACACCAAACTGGCTGGTGGTTTCAGACGTTTCAGCCCCAAGAATACTAGTCCATTGAGATCATCATAATCACAAGTAGGAAAAAATGAAAACATAAATTATAGATAAAATAGACTTAATAAGGCACACCATATAATTACAATGCATATTGTATATATATACATGTGTGTGAGTGTGTGTATATCTAATACCAATAATATAATCACCGTAGATATGTGCGCACTTAGGGGCGAAAGAAAAAGCTTATTTGAAACCAGCCGCCAGCTTCGTTCCACTCTAAGGATCGCAGCATTGGGGAGCCTTGCCTCGTGACACGTGGAAAGCCCTGGAAGACCCCGCTGCGGAATGTGAAATCGGTGCGGTTCACACCGGAAGAGACGGTTAGACCATCACCACCTGATCCATGGCGACTTCAGTTGGCGAAATGAGGGCCACCAATGCTGGTCATGTTTTGGCTATGTTTACATGCGACCAAGACATACCAAGACCCATTGCCTGTAACAACAATAGAATAGTAATATTTGCCAATTCATTAATTATTTAATTATACATAAATAATAATATAATTGTATATATATATATTGATGGATACAATCACAACATGGTCAATCCATCTTCAAAAGTCTTGAAACACGCGCACCTTGTCCCCAGCCCCGACAATTCTGGGTGGCGATGAGAAAACATTCCGTGTCTGCAGCCAACGGAAGCACTTCGGCCCGACAGTAGATGGGCAAGGTGACCCGCGTCCGGTCACCATCCTGAAGAGGGGATCACTGCAGTATTCACCATTCAGGTGATAAGCCGATAAGCGAATTCTGCGTCCAAATTTCAGATGCATATCAGCATATCTTATATATATCTGCAGGCCTGTCGGTCTATCCACTTATCTTATCTACATTGTATCACATTTCTCTACCTATGATTGCCTACGCACATAGCTATCCAATCTATCTAATCGACCTTAACTAGTCGGTCTATCTAGTCGGTCTATCTAGTCTGTTCTATCTGTATCTAGTCTACACAGCTTCGCACAATTTTCCCAACAACCCAACTGTCCGTCCGTCCTTCTGCACATAGTCTGGCGCAGACCCTAGGTGAAGCTCGTGTGGCATCTTCAGCAATGGCGTGGGGAAAACCAAACTATGGGGTTTCAGCTCAATGTCCTGCAGTTTCTCACCGGTAAGGGTGGGAAAGGGCAGCCTCTTGCAGTCCAGATCCATGGGATGCATAAAATCCATGAAAGCCGCTGGCTTCCCCCACACTTGGGCCAAACACTGAGGCCGTTCACCGGCGACAAAGGAAACCCATGGAAGCATGAGAAAAGTCAGGATCTATCAAGGAACAACATTAATTACATAATAATACATGATATCATAATACCACGATCTGGCTGGTTTGGAACGCATGCCACAGAATTGCACCAAATGGAATCATGATTTGCATTCTGTCATTTCATATCCATTCAATTCATATCCCACTTTCATCCGTACTTCCATTCACACCAGCCAAACATGGATAGAATCCATGTCAAATCCTCATATTTTATACCAAGTTCAAACCAAGGCCAAACAAATATGGAAAGAAACTATAAGCATCTGAAAGCTATCATTTCTTGAATGATGTTCTAGAGATCCTAGGTGTTTTGCCGAATTTGGCCCTTTTTCAACGCCCAAAATTGGTGAAAACGGAAAGCCCCACCGGCGCCTGGCTTCGTCTCCACCGCCGGAACCGGCGCCGGTTCCAGCGGCGGAACCGGCGGTGCCGGCGCCGGCGGTGCCGGCGCCGGCGGAAGCAGCAGTGCGCAACTGGGCAATGCGGGGGATTTCTGGTAGCCAAACTTCTCCTGCGCCAAGAGGAAACCAAGACTTACTTGGTGAATTCGTATCCATCCATCCATCTACCTGTCTATACACGCTATACATATATCTATACTTGGGTATCCAGATGCACGTCCATGTTGAAGCCGCGCCCTGCTGGTCTCCCCCAAGCCATGCTGGAAAACAACCCATCCAAGGGGATTCCATGGCATTCTTGGCCTCCACTGTGGCTGTTTCAGAAGCTGTGGCCACGCAAATGTGGCAGCCGGAAATGCCAGTCCAAGGGCAGTCCTGAAGAGTGCTGGACATGATGATGACCATGATGATGACCATGATGATGATGATGATGATGATGATGAGGATGAGGATGATGATGATGATGATGAGGAGGATGATGATGAGGATGATGATGATGAGGAGGAGGAGGAGGACGATGACGATGACGATGATGATAATGACGATGATGACGATGATGACGATGATGACGATGACGACGATGACGATGACGATGATGATGATGGTGGTGATGGTGATGATGATGGTGATGATGATGAGGAGGAGGAGGAGGATGAGGATGAGGATGATGATGATGATGATGATGATGATGATGATGATGATGATGATGCTGGTGATGATGATGATGATGATGATGATGATGGTAAGGAGGCGGAGGATGATAATGAGGATGATGATGATGAAGATGATGAGGATGATGAGGATGATGAGGATGATGAGGATGATGAGGATGATGAGGATGATGAGGATGATGAGGATGATGAGGATGATGAGGATGATGAGGATGATGAGGATGATGAGGATGATGAGGATGAGGAGGATGAGGAGGATGAGGAGGAGGATGAGGAGGATGAGGAGGATGAGGAGGCTGAGGATGAGGATGATGAGGATGAGGATGAGGATAAGGATGAGGATGAGGATGAGGATGATGAGGAGGAGGAGGAGGGGGACGGGAAAGAGGAGGATGAGGGTGAGGATGAGGGTGAGGATGAGGGTGAGGATGAGGGTGAGGGTGAGGATGAGGAGGAGGGGGAGGAGGGTGAGGAGGGTGAGGAGGGTGAGGAGGGTGAGGAGGGTGAGGAGGGTGAGGAGGACGAGCATGAGTAATTGAGGGATATATACGGTAAGGATCATCCACTTTTCCATCTTTTCCTAATTTGATGAATGATCAATTCCCCAAGCTGACATTTTTGGGGCGGCCCCATCAAAAACCATAAGGTGAGTAGTTGGGTCGTCTGCCTGTATCAATGATTTTTGTTGTTTACTAGATCCCCATCATGGATGGTGTGATGATACGCGTATTGGTAAATGTGTGCACCCTTTAAAATGAGTTGGTCTTTGATCCCAATGAACATGCCAGTCGTGCTTGGTTCTGTCCCACATGTTCGTTGTGTAAAATCGCATGATATCGCATGTTTGGCCAGTGAAATCCCTATTTACTGGTCCAAATGACAAATGTCTTGTGCTAAATTTAAACCTACCTACTTTTCAATGTATTATTCAATTGCTTTCACATCTCTACTTGCTGCTGTTGGTTCGAATCCCAAAATTTTTGGTTGGTTCAAACGCCATGTTTAACCAAGAAAATTGGTCATAAAATCGCCAAGCTATTCACAGCTATTCACTGTATTCATAGCTTAAATGTCCATCTTGGCCGGTTCACTTCCCAGTTGTTCCTCCATGTTCCTCCTTAGTCATCCCCAATTTTTCGGATCGGCCTGCCAGTTGTGCACCGTCCATCCCTCAGCACTGATGGCACGGGTATCACTGGTCACCAGCACCGGCCGGACCGCGAGGTCACCCGCGGGCGGGAGCAAGATCACCACCTAGCGATGGTAAACAGCCACATAACTATGGCAACTATATGGAAAATCACCATTTTTAATGGAGAAATCAACTATAAATGGCTATGTTTATAGCTATGTTAAATTACCAGAGGGCACAGTACCTCCTAAAACTATCTAAAACTCGTGATTTTCCATGTGCGATCTTGTGCCTATCCTAGAGATCTCCACAATCATCATGTGGTTCTGTGAATGTATGTGAATGTCCGTTCATCTCCAAATGCTCTATATCTATCTATATCTATGGAATGTTTGCCAACATCTACCGAAAAAATCACCCAAATGTCGGCAAAAATGTCCATGGAGCATTTGGGATATCTCCCCAATGGATCTCCATCCTTCGCTGATTCCCCACCTCCTTGGTGGTGGTGGTGGCACCCAGCACAGGCCCAGCCGGATCCTAAGCGCTCGTGCCCCGAGGACCAGAGGATTTGATGGTTTTCTATGGTGATATATAATATATATGGTATGATGGGGTTATAACATAGAAAATTATAACCAACTATAACCAACTATAACCAACTATAACCAACTACAACTATAACCAACTCATAACACAAGATGATGGTGTTTAAATTCACTGCGGCTGTCTAAAAAAAAACGCCCTCGGATGTTCATCAACTATCAAGATACGGTGACGAACACGCAGAAGAGCCCGGCCAAAGCGCCCAGAATTGTGGCAACAAATCCTCTGCTTGGAGCCATCCGAAAACTAATCTCTACTGTAGCGGCACACCGCTTGCGTTTCAGCCAAGTTGAGTGCTCTGGTTACCGGCACAGTTCCTATATGCCAGTTGTCAAATGACTGAAAACTGGTGCAGGTACGATGCTCATATCTGGGCCCATGTTCAAACCCAAACCTAGGATTTTGATCTTGTTATTTTTGGTGCAGTTGATGTACTCCCAGAAAAAAATAGAGATTCAAGATGATTTAAGATTTTTTCAAAGATGGATCAAGATATATCACTCGGCTAATGGTTTGTTGAGTTGTTTCATGTTTCTGCTCCCGGTTTCCTGCAAATGCTCCTCTCCAGCTTTAATCGGAATCCTTGAGACCACACGGGGTTAGAAAAGATAACGGGATACCCATCTCTTTGGAAATCTTGCTGGCAGAAAATCATAGAAATTCTGTGCCATGCATGGGGAATTCAAGATGAATTCGCCACAAAGGGCTGCGGAACGCGACATCGCCACAAGCAGCGGAGCAAATCCCTACGAGTTCAACTTGCTACACCGCAAACGCACCTACAGATCCCCACGCAAAAAAAAAACTGGCGTTCCCATGTTACTGTGTTGTTTCATGGTTAGTTCAGCTGTCTTGCAGGTTCATTTGTCACCCGGGATCAAGTTAAGATTTTGCCAAAACATTTGCACTGCGTGGATTGATATGACATGGGCAGATTTTTCCAGGGGAGCGTCCCGCAGACCCCAACTTTGGAGCTTCTGGATGGGTTCCCCAGCCCGACCTCTCTGAGCTCCCTCTTCTCTTGTGCTGTGCGATGGGAGAGGGACTTGGCACGGAACTGGCAGTGGATGCAAAAACTCACACCAGAACCAATATCAACATCGGAACTGCTTGGAGCAGATCGTGGTATTTTTCTGGAACCAATACATATCTACTAGAAGAGTCACTTGGCTCATTTGATTCTTGTTGAAGAGAGGGTTCTTGCCCCAGGGATGTAACATGTGCCCTTGGGCACAATGGGTGGCACCATGGGTGACCCGGTGGCTAGTTGATGACTTCAATCCATCGGAGTCACGACACAAACAGGGATAAACATGGATAATAAGAGCACAAAGTCTAACCAAACCAGAAACCTTAGACCAAATTGGTTTGTGCATAGTCTTACGTACCCTCTGGTAATTTAACATTGAAAATGGCCATAGAAATAGTGGATTTTCCCATGAAAAATGGTGGATCTTTCCATAGCTATGTGGCTGTTTACCAGAGGGTAACCTAATTTCGGACTTGAACATAGCAGAATATATTTGACCCGAGAAACGTTGGACCTACTATCTTCACCCGAGAACGGTGACCTTTGACACCAACTCCTGAACCCTCAGCAGCTCCAACCTACAGAGTTTCTCACCCATCAAAAATCAAAAAACCGTCAACCCCCCCAAAAAATGTAGGGTATATCATGGTATATCCCAAAATTTTGGGAAACTCACCATTAATATACTGAGTATATCCCAAAATGGTGATTCCCAGCCATGTCTACTCAGAGGGGCTGGTAGATCCTGCACCTTTTCCAGCATGGCTTTCTTATGGATCTGCCAGGCATCGATGGCCCTGAGCGCCACAAAGCCGCTCAGTCCCGAGTGTTATTTTTAATTACGAATAAAAAAATGTGTCGAGCCATGATGTTCGATGGTGAGCATCCACTCGCTGGAATATGTTTTTCATTAAATATTGATTTTTCATCAAACTGAGAGGTTAAGGACTCCATTGGGAGGTTAAGGACTCAAATAGGAGGTTAAAGAATGAACTGGGAGGTTAAGGATCCAACTGAGAGGTTCAGGACCCAACTGAGAGGTGAAGGATACAACTGAGCAGGCCTCTCTTTGGGAGGGAACAAAAACACATACAGTAGACACATGATTGTGAACAACATCTTTGCCAACGAGCTGCTTTTCTCGCTTTTCACAATGCTTTTCCGGCAAAAGAAACAACACACCTACAAAACATGACTAAACAAAGTGAGATTCTCTGATGTCAATGACATCTTTGTACTGGCATCATGAAACCGTCATAGAAAACAGTATGTATAGCGTGTATATATATACACATACATATCCCTCCAATATTCCTGCTGAAAACATGGAATGAACAATATGAGCAGTGTTCAAAACCCGCTGTCGTCTCTTTGCACTTGTTGGTTGATAGGATTTCCCAGCTGCGATAATAACCCCATATACTCATCATTCAACCATCTTTTGTCAATTATCTCCCAATATTTATGGATTTTATCCCCCTATAAATTGGTAAAGGCTCTAATAAATGAATACAAATGACCGTAAGTCATCAAGTTGGGATTTTTGAGCAGTTTTGATATGTTTTGATGATTATAATATGATTAAACATGATAAAACAAATCCTATAAGTTGGGATTTACCCTCTGGTAAACTAACATAACTATAGAAAATCCACCATTTTTCATGGGAAAACTCACTAGAAATGGCCATGTTCAATAGCTATTTTGACATAACCAGAGTGTAAATATATGATTAAACATGATTAAATCCTATTAGACATGGTTAAATCCTATAAGTTGGGATTTAAATCCCCTGACATCCCATGACATTTCGACTTTTTCGGCCAAGCCACGACTTCTGCTGCGCGTCCTGCTCCTGCCGCAGGCGCATGCAATCCTGTCGGATTTCCGCCATCTGCGCCTGGCTATCGCGAGATGTATCTTGTGGCCGGGTGGGAAATGACATGAAAATCATGAAATGACTGGCGATTCTATGGTGATAATTATGGTGATTCTATGGTGATAATTATGGTGATTCTATGGTGATTCTATGGTGATAATTATGGTGATTCTATGGTGATTCTATGGTGATAATTATGGTGATAATTATGGTGATTCTATGGTGATTCTATGGTGGTAATTACGGTGATTCTATGGTGATTCTATGGTGATAATTATGGTGATTCTATGGTGATTCTATGGTGATTCTATGGTGATAATTATGGTGATTCTATGGTGATTCTATGGTGATAATTATGGTGATTCTATGGTGATAATTATGGTGATTCTATGGTGATTCTATGGTGATAATTATGGTGATTCTATGGTGATTCTATGGTGATAATTATGGTGATTCTATGGTGATTCTATGGTGATTCTATGGTGATAATTATGGTGATTCTATGGTGATTCTATGGTGATAATTATGGTGATTCTATGGTGATTCTATGGTGATTATGGTGATTCTATGGTGATTCTATGGTGATAATTATGGTGATTCTATGGTGATTCTATGGTGATTCTATGGTGATAATTATGGTGATTCTATGGTGATTCTATGGTGATAATTATGGTGATAATTATGGTGATTCTATGGTGATTCTATGGTGATTCTATGGTGATTCTATGGTGATTCTATGGTGATTCTATGGCCAAAATCAAGGCAAAACTTGGAAAAGAAGATTCTTCGAACACATTTGTCCAGACCGGGATTCATATCATGATTCAGTTGTGTCCATGTTTGTCGGTGCGCACTTGAAAAATTGGGATCGTGATGGTGATGCCATGGCAGCCGGGGCCCGTTTTGGGGAGGATTTTCAAGAAGCGGCATGCACCAGATCCCCAGAAAAGGGACTCTCAGAACTGGAAAAACATCCCAAATACGTGGGCAAATCGAACAAAACATTTGGGATACCTTCCAGCAAACGCAAAGCAACATAGATATGGAAAATACACCGTGTGTGGATCATGTCCTACGCAAAAAACACATGGATTTCCATCGCCTTTCCATGCATTTCAGAGCAAAAATCAGAACCCAAAATTTCAAAATGTTGAAACTGAACTAGCCAAACATACTAGCTGGACCAGGGGACATGGATACACCCACTTCTTTGCAGCCACCCGCTTCTCTCGTCCCGGCATTTTTTGGAACATTTAGGCGGGGACGCTTCTCGGCATCAAAAAAGACGTGGACACTTGCGATCACTTCTGTGACCATCCAAGAGAAGTGGGGCCGGATGGTGGAACAATGTGGAAGAGCTTGTCTCACTGCGCCGCCAGCTGACGGTGGTCATTCTGAAGAATCAGAAGCTTCTTTGCAGGCAGTCAAAGCTGGGAAAATCTCCCATTATTGCGCATGATTGAGGTTGAAAATCATATTGTTCGCTAGTTGTTTTGCCAAAAGATTGACGTGACGTATTCAAAGTAGTAAACTACCCACCCAAGGCTACCCCAAAGGTATTGTGATTGATACAACCCCACTCAATGTCGTGGCATTCCCATTTGATGCTTGAATCTCCATGGTTCAAGTTAAGATCCCCTTTTGATGGCTATAGCAACCACCAAACACATAGAGAAAAGCTAAATGTACCACTATTATTATTCTAATCATTGTTATTATCCACTATTTCAGTCGGATTTCACCAAATTCTATTGTAAATCCCATCAATATTAGATTGATTAATTCACCCAAATAGTGATAAGCTGCTACCATATTTTGGTACCCAGCCAATTAAACAGAGCAATGACTGACTTTACTGATCCAACAGGGCTTGCTAGTCCTGTCCTGTGGCCCGGGGATTTTGAACATCGATCACTTTCAAGTATCTGTTGGACATTATATTAATGATTACCCTCTGGTAATTTAACGTAGCTATTGAAAATGGCCATTAATAGTGGATTTCCCCATTAAAAATGGTGATTTTCCATAGCTATGTTAATTTACCAGAGGGTACATCATATCCCCATAGTTGGGTGATGTTCAGTTAGGACATTTTCCAAGCCCTGTCCAGGGACATTTCAGGATGCTGATTTCCTTCACATCATGTCACCCCGTCACCACTTCTGAGCAGCGCATTTCAGCGCAACGCATCGAGCTCCTTGATAGTGGGACTCAATGTCGTACATGGCCGCCGGTTTTTTAGGAAGCCAGAGAAATGCTGGCGCTTCAAATCACCATCCGTTGGATAACAATGATAACATGATTCGATGATTGAGAATTACAGCACCTGTGATATCTATGAGACTAATATATCGAAGACTATCCACGTGATTCTATCAATATCAACATGATTCGAAGATAGCGATCATCTGGTCGAGGTTTCACCAGAAATGCCTCTTCTTCGACATACATCAAGAAATATCAAGAATCAAGTTTTATTTATATCACAAAATGGTTGCTGAAATCTTTCCACGAGATTGCATCAAAATATATCGAAATGATTGACCCAAATTTGGATGCTTCAATACAATGATCAACTTTGATGGCCCGTTGGTGTCCAATCTGTGCCATATCCATATATCATGGATATATCCATATCCTTCAAACTACCATCTGTGTATATAATGGATCTACGCATCACGGTAAATGAGTCGCCATGTCAGTGTGGGTCAGTGAAATGTCACCTTCGGCGACCAAAGACCCAGCGATCCGTTTTTGGAACTTAGTTCTGGTGAGCAGCGTGCAAGTGAGAAAAGGAAAGGTGGATGTTAGATGATGTTAGGATATGATGTTGGCAAATATCAACACTACATCCTTCCAGAGCCCTCATGGAAAAAAAATCCCCGTCACAAAATCGGCGCTAATATCCATCAGGCATCAGGGAATGAGCTGCTGAGGAAAGAAAAATGTAAGGCCGCAAGGCCTGGCTTCGCCCCCATGGTGTTTCACGACTGTTTCAGCAAAATTGACACCAGTTCTGTTTCAGCTGGTACACTACGCAAACAATCCATCTTTGTAGCGCCAACTTCCCACCCTTCCATTCTTCAAGCTGGTTTGTTGATTCAGTTCGACATATTCCTACCACCTTTTTTCATGGCTTTCTTGGCCCTGCTCAGTTCAACGGTGATGCATGCATCAGGCGCTAGGTCCACTAGGTGGGTGTGGGTCAGTTCGCTCAATCGTGAACATCACATCTCCATCGATAAAAGACTTGGATGAACATGGTCGGCCCCTGCCGTTTTATCTTTTTCTTATAGTTGGTCGTGCCATGCCCATCCATTTCTTTTTGCTTAGCATGGTATGTGTCCGTTATTGCTTTGACCCATTCCCATTTGACTCAGGGAGTGCTGTGTTCCAGGCTTGCCCACACAGTCCAAAATCTCTGGCTACCAAGTGCCTGGCTCTTCCACTACTCCACGGATAGATTAGGTGATTGGCTCCGCGGAGCACAACTCCCGCCCCTGAGTTACCAGTGTGAAACGTGATCCCCGCACGTCATCAGTCAGCATCGTCCGGGGTAGGGGTCGTTGCCGGGAAAGTCTCGCCTCGTAACTTTGCCGCACTCTGCATATGCCTGCAGCCGCGGGTTGAAGAGAGCCGGCTGGAAGAAATTGGCAAAGTATGACATGCCCGCATTTGACCTGGAAAAAATTCAACTGCATCATGGCCAGCACTCACTGACTCACTGTACAATGGTTGGTTTCTGTGACTGTCGCAGAAGTGGATCTGGTTAGGGACTCTGGCTTTTAAAGCATAATTTCGATATTTACACACTGGTATTTACAACAACCGTTGGAAGAAGCGCCTTGGTTCAGTCATATCTACGCATATGTGTGCAAGTATATATATATATTATAATGTATGTATATACATATATACATACACATATTTATGTCCGTGTACACAGAACGCATTACGTAATTTTATCAGGTTTATTACTATACTGTACGAGTACAACCATCGTTGCCAAACAGTTGCGATTGCTTCGATGGTCATGCCAATTAGCCACACGTTTCAGATACAATCAGGCGCGTATCTCCATGAGTGACTGACCTTCATGGACAAAATTTCCCGTTTGCTAGAACCAAACATGCTGTGTTGGAACAACGCAATTTGGTCATTGCTCCAAACATGTTTTGGGAGACTGTGTGAACCAGTCAAGGTCCCCAAAAGGTGCGAATACGTCTCCCATCCACAAGTGCCGTTGCAGGAAAGTCAACACTGAATTGTCCACACTTTGCCCCACCCGGAAACCAACGCGGAATCTGAATTTGGACACGCTCGCACTTCAATATACCGGTGTCCCCCAAACGTGTCAAAAAAAAGGTCGGCTGCGCCGTCCTGGCCTGTAACTGGAATGCGCAAAAACATCTTGGACGCTTTTGGTCAGCGAAATGGAATCATCGGGTCCTGGCCCCAAGGTTCTGAGAATCTCGTCGAACAACACCTCCACCTGCCAGATCCCAATGGGGACAAAAATGGCCAAACTCAAACATGGTAATGGAGAATCACCATCCCTAGCAAAATCTTGGATGATCATGAACCACCAAGGATTTCAAAATGTCCATCAGTTTCCATCATGTACCATCTCCAATAACCAAAATTGAAGGTTTTCCAAGGTATACGGTAAACCCATGTATTCTCTCCGCTTGCGCAGCTTGCGCCTTGGTTTCCAAGCGCCAAATGTCCAAGGCTTTGGCTCCACCACGTAAACGTGCTGCGCCCTCTATGAACTCTTTCAAGGTGATTTGCCCGTCGCCTCAAAGATCCCATGGAAGATTTATGACGGATACATCTACAAGTCTGTAAGTGGCATAATTAAGATTTCCCCCACCTGCCAGATGATTCAGATGAGGGCCTCTAGGTTTTATGATAAGTTACGTCACCTCCTCCTTGTCCTTCTCTTCCTCCTCCTCGTCCTCCTGCGCTTCTATCCGCCTCTAAGCTGCTAGGACAAAAGTTTTTCCTCTTGGGCTTTCCAACACCCTTTCCTTATAGACTCCTACCACAGAAGTTTCTACTTCGGAAGTTTCTACTTGGGTCGCGGCCCGCGGATCACATTCGTAACCTCAAAAAGAACTTAGCTTAAAACGACTAGTAAATACGATCCACCACGCAGGCCACGCGAAATGCCCCCCGGAATTCTTAAGGCAACTATGAAAGAAACAAAAGGCAACATTTTGTTGCATTCGCGAACCAGCAGCGAACTCATTCTGAACGCATCTTGCACGGGTTTTGAACTCATTTGAACGGGTACGGGTTTGAACGGGTACGGCTACCCAAAATGTTGCCTTTTTAGGATTGGTTTGAACGGATTCGAACGCATCTGAATGGGCTTCAACTCGGTCAACGGTTTTGAACGCATATTCCCAGGGCGCCCTAAGATTTCTAGGGCAAAGGTCAAATAACTAGTTATTCAATGTTATTCAGTTTGCCCTACTATATATATATATATATATTATATATACTATATATATATAAACCGTATAAACCTGGCCCGTACGTGAGCCAAAAGCCCTCACAATGCTCAGACTTGAAAAAAAAGAAACTCATGGCCGATCATGCCCGTTTTGCACGGATTTCGGCTGGTTTTGCGGGCACCCCAACCCTATTTTGGAAAAAAAGGCCGGTTGCAATGACAAATGGGACCATCAAGTGAAAAGCAGCGTAGTGCAGTCAACATTTAACTAGTTATTGTACCATTAGTCTCAAGGCTGCCATTGTTTATGGCAAATGGTTCAGTCCAATCCGGCTACGCCATCTTGAGACCCAAGGGGAAATGGAACCAATGCGGCCCACAAGGAGCCAAAAATGGTGGAAAAATGCGCTCTCGTTGCGCAACATTGCGCTCGAATGTGGATGGGGCATACAGAAAATTTATCTACCATGAGGGCCCAGGAAGTTGCAATATATAATTACAGAGTGAGAAAGGGAGAGAGATAATTAGTTTAAATACATGGTGTGCAAACTATACCCGATCCCGTTGACACTGGCAAAAAAACAACTTACAAAATGGCAGTTGCCCAACTTGCTGGTTTTTGCCCATCTTTGTTGTTGAGAAAAATCTTAGTCGTATAACTTCAAAACCGTTCAATGGCAATGTCATGCAATGTCCAACATGCTGCCTTTGAGTTTAATCCTGTTTCAACACAGAGAAACACAAAAAACGCGGGCACCTGCTTGCAAAACATAGAACAATTGGTCAAGCCAGTGTGTAAAGATTTGCCTAAATATGCACACAACATCAACAATTACCTAAGCGCTATCGAAAAGAAAATGATTTTAAAAAAATATTATAAGAAAAGGATAGAAAAGGTATCAATACCAGTTGAAAGTTCGGATTTTTAGCATTTTATACCTGCCCCCTGTGCAGGCACCCTGTGTCCCCGGAATGCTGACACAAGCCGGGGCGCCATTGTCCAGGAATTCGAACAAACTGAGGAGGTCATGGTATTCCAGTTCAAGCTGACTCATCCAAAACTTGAGTTTGGGCGACTTCACCAGCTTTGCAAACCTCGATTTTGGACATCTTTGATGAGAGGTGAGTGAGGTGAGGGAACCGAAAAAATCTCTGGACGCAATCCTGGGAGACAACAACTCTGGAAAATGTCCTTGGCATGCTAGACCGAAGGCCACTTCTGAAGTTTCTGCTCTAGCGACTTTCATGTGTCAAGACAGTCCTAGCCATGGCAAAAAAATAGGGCCCAAGCCTTACCCGACCATGGAAGGTTTTGATGGGCACATATGGGCACATGTGAACCGCCAGTTGAAAAAATAGACGGCACAGAAACAGCTCCCAACTCCCGCAGCTATCAACTCCCTTTTGGTCCTGCTTGTGGGTCCTCTTTGAGCCCCTCAGGCACCACGCTTAACGGGAGATGCCAGGAAGGTTTCTCCATCCTCCAGGGTGAGTTCCAACATGGCCGTGAAGGCCCTTTCCTTGGCCACCAGGAAGCGCCAGGCTCGCAGCAAAGCCTTCTGGGCCCAGATCTCCCTTGAAGCTAACCACCTCACCAGCAAGCTTTGTGATCTGGCCCGCTTTAAGGGAGTCCACTGCACCTGAGGGGTGGATGGCAACGGCGTTGCCGGCACACTGGAGGCGACCAAAGACTGCTGGGCCGTCGCTGCAATGAGCAGCTGGGCATCGCTGTGGATGGCAGCCGCAGCAATGTGATGCAAGCGCTGTTTCTGAGGCCGGAGCCAACCAAAGATGAACCATGCCGCCATGACGCTGCGCAACAGCCACATTTGGTACTGTTGAAGCAGCTGCAGGCAATCCGTCACCTTGGTAATGAGCATCAGATGCCGCTCATGGAGCCACACAGGCCTGGGCCGCTCTGTGCCAGTGCAAAGTCGCTGCCAGGCGCGCCAAGCTCGGCTAAGGCACTGGCGGCCTTTCGATTTGGGCAGAAGATATCCACCCAGCAATGCTTGCTCCTGCCTTTGGGTCAAATATCTTAGGTGCTCACGTCGCCAAGATTGCCATTGACACCAGCAGGCACGTAGAATCGCAGATCCTTTGAACATGGCGCCGAAGTTTGCCCGCAAAGTTGCAGTGCTCTGGCGCAAGTCTTCACTTCTTTCCCTTAGTATCTCTGCTGCACGCTGCAGTTCCGCATCCCTCCCTGTCTGCTCTTCCGTGGCAGGAGGCGCTGCAACCTCCAGTGCCATGGCCCTTTGAGACCGCGCAACAAAAGCATGTTCAGCTTGCCGTGCCCAAGCTGCGAAAACTCGCCGTTGCCGCTGTTCCTTTTGTGTCCGACCCTGGCGATGGGACAGCAACCCTTCTGCCACTGTCAGCTTCTGCCGAAGACCTTCACCGCGCAGCCGCCGTCGTTCCTCCGCATCGGCCAGGGCTCGCAGCTGCGCCGCGGAGTGCCGAGCCTGCTTTTGGCGCTGCAGGTGCAACCACCAGCGGCCCACCATGCCTTCAAGCAGAAGCTGAGCTGCGCGGAGTTCTCTTCGTAGAACCAGCGCTTCGGGCGTAAAATCCCGCGCTTCCATTGAGCTGATCCAAGCCCTGAACGCCATGCCTTGCAAAAAACCTTCAACATGCTGCCGTAAACTGCGTCCCAGGCACTGGAGCTGCCCCAGCTTGGAGTTCTGCAGTGCTGTGGAGAACCGTGGCCTGTCCTGCTGCTGCTGCAGCCGCAGGTTGCTCTGCCGCAGCACCTGCGACAACCTCTGCTGCGCGCCCTGTAAGGCGTCCAAGGCGTGCGACAGGCGCGTGGGTATGGCGGAAGGGCTGGCATGGTCCATGGCACCATGGAAGCATCGCTCAAGGCGTGAATCTCAGGGATGGAGTGCAAGGTATTACCCGAACCCTAAATGTTCCCAGTGTCCTTGATGTTCTCCTGAAGTTTCTAGTGATTCTAGTCAAACACCCAAGTAATATGGGCATACAGGCTCGTAGTTGTTGTTCCAAGTTGCTCAGATTTTCAGCTGCCAAATGTGGTTGACCATTGACATGCCAATGAAGATCATGCGATACAAGACCCCAGTTGACTTTGGGTATTGAAGACCCCTACTAATTACATTGTCTGGTCCTAGTGGAAGAATTCATTGGGATTGCAGATTTGTATCACAGCATCATGATCTACCCTGATACGACCTTTGGCCTAACCAGGAGTCGTTTGCTGGTGTGAAACTAACAAATTCTGGTGAGCCAAACAGCAGAAGCCCCCTTGGGAATGAAGCTTGAGACCCACCTGAACAGATCAGTGACAAATCCAAGCCCCAGGGAATGGCAAGCTGGGTGTTGTAGCGTACCATTAAAAAAACATGGCCACAATAAAAGAGATACGGCTGTAGGTGCATAGGGCTGCATACGTGTGAAACCACCCCTAGCTTTAACGGTTAAGTCCAGTATAGACCCTGACCCACCTCCATGAAGGAAAGTCGGCTTCCTATGTATTTGGTGAGGTCCATGTTAGGAGGGAGCGTACCATCCAGGAAATCAACATTGATTATGGAAAAATAGGTGTTGCTTCGGAAATGATCTTCAATTCATGTATAATCGTGTTTTTCTTGCCATATCTATGTTGATGTGCTGGACTGACTCTCTCTCTCTCTCTCGATTCCGGTGCTTGGCTCTCATAATATCGTAATTATCATATAATATCATATGATATGGTTACTTCTATTTTCCATATCCATATGTGATAATATATAATAAGATATCATGTATTTTCCATGGATGTTTCCATATCCATGGTGATCATGGTGTGCTTTCCAGGCCACTCCTCCAGATTAATAGCTCCATCGCCTGGGCGTGGGAACAGATCACCCGTTTGATCCCATGTGTGTCGGTTGTATACCATATTAATATCATATATATATATGTGTGTGTATCAATCTATCAATCTATCAATCTATCTATGTATCTATCAATCTATGAGTCAATCTATCAATTTATCTATCAATCTATCAATTTATCAATCTATCTATCAATCTATCTATCTACCTATCAATCAATCTATCAATCTATCTATTAATCAATTTATTATCTATGAATCAATCTATCAATCTATCAATCTATCAATCTATCACTCAATCTATCAATCTATCAATCTATCTATATATGTATATCAATCAATCTATCTATCAATCCATCCGTCAATAAATCAATCTATCTATCAATCTACCAATCTATCTATCTATCAATCCATCTGTCAATCAATCAATCTATCTATCAATCTATCAATCTATCAATCTATCAATCAATCTATCAATCTATCTATCAATCTATCTATCTATCTGTCAATCTATCAATCAATTTATCAATCTATCTCTAAATCAATCTATCTATCTATCTATCAATCTATCTGGCAATCAATCAATCAATCTATCTATCAATCTATCCATCTATCAATCAATCAATCTATCTATCTATCAAACTATCTATCTACCTATCTATCAATCTATCAATCTATCTATATATCAATCTATCAATCAATCAATCAATCAATCTATCAACCAATCTATATATCAATCTATCTATCGGTCAGTCAATCAATCAATCTATCTATCAATCTATCAATCAATCTATCGATCAATCAGTCTATATATCTATCAATCAATCTATCTACCTATCTATCAATCTATCAATCTATCTATCAATCTATCAATTTATCAACCTACTTATCTATCAATCTATCAATCTGTCAATCAATCAATCTATCTATCAATCTATCAATCTATCTATCTCTCAATCCATCAATCTATCAATCAATCTATCAATCTATCTATCTACTTATCTATCAATCTACCCATCTATCAACTATCTATCTACCTATCTATCAAACTATCAATATATCAATCTATCAATCTGTCTATCTATATTTATGTCATCTATTTATTTATCTTGAAGATTCTGAGTTTCCATTTCGAGATCGGAGTGCAAGTGGGTATTCCTCCAATCTGGATTTCCAAGTGCGCACATGAACTAGTGTTGCTCAATTCACCTGCGCTTCAACCATCCATTCTTTGGGTTATCCCATGGGGCCATGCAGGCATCCCCAGCCTGAGGCATCCATGGTCTGAAATAACTTCTTCACCTTCCTGGTGTACACCGCTGCATCCTTTTGTTTCCTGTGCCGCATTGGATGTGACATCTGGGTGGCTTCGGATCTGCCCAGTATGGAGGGAGGGGGAAAAAAAACAGAGAAGCAAATGCCAAAGACATCAGCCTGGCGTGAAACTCCCCGCAGCAAAACCAAAACCAATCTGCATGCGAAAGAGTGGCTGCTTGAAGGCTAGATCTTCATCGGAACTCGCGGTTTTCATTGTCTGCTGAACAAAAACCGCGTTAACTACCTGAGCTGGGAAAAATCAGTCAGCACTTGGAGGTTACAGTCATGTTTGACACAGCACAAATGGAAGGGTTTGGGAAGAACCCATTTGGTGAGATCAACACTGGCATACATTTGGCCAACGAAGGACTCCAACGGTCCATCAGTCCATCAGTCCATCAGTCCAGCAAAATGAAAAGAGTAGTTACCAGAGTCAGTTTCAACTTGTTTGCCTGAGAACCATTGAGAACCATTGAGAACCATGGACTAAATTGAAGCCCAATGAACAACTTGCTCCTTGGAAAAACATGGAAAAACGCAGAGAAATTACTGGGAACCTCCCGGCTGGGGATTGATCAAACATGGTGTAAATTTCCAACTCACAAAGATGATGGGTTGATCAAACCATGTTAAACCATCCATTTCTATCCATTTCTTGGGTGAAATTTGATCCATACATTCCATACCTAGGCATGGACATCACATCTTTGCCATCCGGCCCAAAGAAGAGGCGAGAAGCATTGAGCACAGCAAAGCCCAAAACACCTGAGCCAGGCTGCCAGGCTGCCAGGCTGAGTCGTACCAAAGGTGACCCATGGTGACCCAGGGGGATAGGAAACATGTCAAACAATGTCTCATGCCATCTGCGTATAGCTTGTATATCTTGTATCACTAGTCAGGATAGGTCAGGATTCTCCAGTAGGTGGTTAAGGTTTTGCCATGATTCTTCTCCCGTTTTTGGGGGTTCACCTCTTGCAGGATTGAATGCCCACGATAGTGGCAACTTCCCCTGAATGTATCAAACATATTTAGAAATACCACATTGATTATTCATGATTATTGCGGAGTATGGCAATCTAAGTCTATAATCCTCATGGAATAGCTAGAGTGTACAATGGGACCACCGTCTAAAGCCTGACGACCTGGGAAGGAATTCATATCCTGCGACCAACTGGAGCCAGTGCAACCTGCGGAGCCTCCAATTTTTCTGACTGCTTCAGATCTAGAACTTTGGCCCTGAGAAGTTGAACCACGTACGCCTGGAACCATGAACCAATGCCGCCAGGGCACATCGATAGAGCAGGAAGAACACTGAAAACCTGGGTTGAAAGACCAGGAGTGCTCAACCCAAACATTAGCAAAACGAACTGAAACAAACGTCAAATATAATCAATGGATTGGCTTTAAGTTTTAGGGAAATCTATAGGAAACCATGCGTTTTTTTCCACCAACTATATTATATATGGGTGTCCTGCAAATTTTCCCTGCTATCAATGGGAGACAAGTGTCCAATGCATGAAAACTACTAGTTTTTGTTGACCGTTCCACCTTGTTTCACTGATGCAGTTGGTGTCCCATCCGATTTTCCAAGTTTCTATGACCTGCCCCATTCTCTTCTAGTCTGAAAATGCTACAAGCATGTTGTTGTTCCTTCATAATCATTGGTTGCTTAAAAATATTGGTAGTGCTCAAAATGTGTGAGCCAAAAAATAATGTCTTAAGACGTAAAATGGCTACTTGTCACTTGTCAAAATTGGGATTCCCAAAATGGATAAACATGGATGGTTATAGCACAAGAAATGACCAAAATCTGCCGTCTGGAGGGTCTTACAATTTGACGCCGTCATCAAAATATGATATATGTAATTTTCATTCATTCTATAATGCCTATGATGGGTCTATTATATTACTCCCGTCACAGTATCTCCTGTTAATGGTTTGATGACCATCCTCCCAATACAGGGGTTTATCCAATCCAACTTTTCACCATCTCACACATATCACCCACGCCAAAAAAAAAACAATCTACAGTATCAGCCACGATTGTCAATTGAATCTCCAAAAATATGACCTTTTGGGGCTGAACATTGGATATGGGTCCTAAAATAGGGCTACCCCCAAATCATCTATTTTTTGCATAGGATTTTCGATTATAAATATGTATCAACCATCCAGCTATGATTTTAAATTTTGGTACCCCCATGACTATATGGACACCTCCATATCCACTATAGTCACTAGCACAGTTCTTACAGGTGGAATTTGGGATAATTGCATGGAAACCCCAAACATTTGGTATAAACCCCCCAATCATCTAAAATGTGAATAGTATTTTCTACTATAAACCATCCAACTATGATTTTGGTACCCCCATTTATATTTTAGGTTACTGTAGGAATTTCTATTATAAACAGCTATAACTATCCAGCAAGTGGGGTGCCCCTTATGGAAACACCATGAAACACCCATATATCCCCAGGTATCCCCTGGCCTTCCCTGGCCTTGGCCTTCCAAGGCACCATTCGCTAATCGCCTCCACCACCGCCCGGCAGGGAGGTGCCCAGTTGGCGAAGAGAATTTCCTCAGAAACGCCACAAACGCGTTTCAGCAAAGGTCGGGTAGGTCATGGGGCATTTGAGCAACCCAAAAAAAAGAAAAACATGGATTCAACTAACCAACAATGGGGAACATAACCAACAATATGGATCAATATCGGGATGAAACTACCTGATCTTGAATCATTCAAGCAAACAAGAATAGATAAGTACTTGATCACTATTTTTAGCTTTGTAATTCTGTTCAAGTTTGTTTTTTCGCCCCTCTCTCTCCAGGAATTATCTAGGAATTGATGGCGATCAAAATTGAGGGTACTACCTATTTTCAGACAAACCCGGTATGGGTATGTATCAAAAATGGTGAGCACCATGGGACACCCAAACTATGATTTGCAATGTTTGTGGGATATGGAAGAATGAAATGAAATGAACCATGTTCCCTCCAACCCCCGGGTTTGTCCACACGAAAAAACAACACATCCAAACAATATGATATACTTATCACCAGAGGATGAAAGAAAACACTGGCTATACGCAGTGATTTTGACTTAAGTTTTCAGGATTTAGGGTTTTAATTTCGGGTTTAGGGTTTTAGGTCTTAGGGTCTTAGGGTTTTAGTGTTTTAGGGCTTGTTGTTTTGGAAAAACCCTACGCAGGGATTTGAGCATGTCAAAGGATATGCGGGATTCGCCGCGGGCAAACCTCGGGTTTGCAGCGAACATGTTGTGCCCTTCTTTTGGACAACACCCCTAAATAAATCCCGACAGGTGATAGAAGCTACAAAAATGTCGTAAGACATATGTGTTTTTCCAAAATGTTTTGGCCACATAGAGGAATCGTGTAGTGAGTCAAATAAGTGATATGTTTTCCCCGTGAAAAATGGCAATGCGATCCAGAATCATGGAAAGAATCGGCTATGATCTTAGGAGTCCCGATTCCTTGAGTGAACCCTCAGGACTAGGTCAGTTCCTGTTAGTTCACAACAGCAAAATAAGACAAACAAGCATGTACGATTCCTAGGTCACCCAAGTTTGGCGGGCAACAGGATCCAAATATATCCAAATCATCCATCCGCCTGGGCCCTCCAAACCCCCAACCCGAGCTTCAAACATCGAAAGGAATGTCCTGGTAAAAGTGCCGTAATATTGAAAGACCTGGCCATGAGCTGAAAGACCTGTTTTTTTTTTCACGCTTGGAAGCATTGGCAAAAATAGGAAATGAAAGTGGGATGCACAAAGTGGAGATAGAATGAGCACAAAGGTGATTCACTAGTACCGGATCTCACCATACATCACCAACAACCATACATTCAGTACACAACCAGCAAAGAAATGACGAACTATAGCTTGAGCGATGAGCTACATCTCTGAGCCCCTTCAGGTAATCACTTAAGCCTTAAGCAATTACATAATTACCATGAATTGACGAATCCCCACAAAACAATGGGGTTTGGGTACCTGGAAATTCCATGTTTTTATGGTTTTATATAGCTTAATCAATATTTTTCCCATGTGAATAGCCATCAATGGGTATCCAGCATTTTCATAAAAACCGAATGGTCGTCAAAGGCCTCCAGTCGAAGGTCCAAAGGCTGCTTCGTGTCAGTGATGAAATCGCGCGCCAGCGTGCTCACGATCATGCCCGCCACACACTGCAAAAATGTGAGCCTTGGATGTTGATATGTTGGTTTATAACTCCATTAACTCTGTAGTATTCTATAGTTCCTATGGTTGATAAACCAACTTACAACTGGGGCCACCACCTCGTGAAACCTGAAGTGCCCAAGGCCATTTTGAGGTTTCAAATGTTCATTCAGTTCGGTTCATCTACCAAGTTTGAACATGTCCACGCCCAGTGCAGCTTTGCAGCAAGCAGAACGTCCAAAAGAGCATGTCCATACCTTGATCGACACAGCAGTCCCTGGTTGCTACCTGCGGCCTAGCGCAAGGGAATATATCTCAGATTTTGCGAAACATGAAACTTGGAAATCCCCCCCAAATGTAAAGAAAATCTGGCCGAACAAGAAACCCATCTTTTGCTCCTATGGGGAGATGATTTTCCCATTGCCTCCATTAGTTCGGGGAGTTCCCATCCGCCACGTTTGATGCCACCGGAGGGTAGACCACCTCAAAAGAAAACTGGGACCTTTTAGGTCCATCGAATGGTTTTTTGGCTGTAGGGCTGTAGCTTGAGCTTGGTTGCTGGCGGCCAGGCATTTAAGAAGTAGCTGAAGTGAAGCCAAAACCTGGCAGGACCAGGCAGACCACGAGGCATCCCTCCTCTAATTAGGATCTAAACGATGGGTTGGTATCAAGACTACAAAGGTTTTCATGAATATGATGCAAATGACCCCTCGAAAATCCTTGAAATACTTGGACTATCGGGATGCATGCGGCAATACGATTGTCCGATTGTGAACTCAGTGTCAGATATATAATAATGTCACTCTCATGCTGAGCCAATGTCATTCACAACCCTGCGACATGCTGCAGCCATACAAGCAGGCTCTTCCTGTAGAGATGACATGTCCCATCATTTCGGTTTGTCGAAAATTGTGTACAGTACAGTATACCGAGCGTCTGGGAAAGTGATGACAGATCATTGGATTCTTGGGGCAGCCAATGTTCAGACAAAATCATTTGCACTGAGGCACATTTGACATGGTCACCATCCGAAGTGCCCTTGCCAGCTTACCAATGCGTAGCAGTCGAAAGAGCACCTAGCAGGGTCGTCCAGATCTTCCTGGGTTCGTTTGGGATGCTACGAGGTCTTCATCTACTGCGTTTGCAGGTGGGTTGATGCTAGAGTTGTTTCAATGAAAAGGACATCCTTACCCTCCGGCAATCGAACATGGCATTGGACAAATCACAATCACAATGTTTTGATTGGCAAATCATCTAGCAGTGGATGCACAGCCCAATTTTGCTGCATAAATAAAGGTGAATTATCTACAGGTCAATGGCCATTTCAGGAACCGATTGAATGGAGGTACCTACCATTTATATAAGGCCTTTTTTTCAGGCCTAAATTTCAGGGAATATCCCCAGAATTCATATGGCCAAAAATATGGTACGTTTACGTACCTCCACAGGAGATTCATTCCCATTGAATTTCGGTGGATCTTCCAGCCGTGCTCGACTACTACCGTAGTCGAGCATGGCCATCGAAAACCCTGTGCCAAAATACAACCATTGGTTAACCCTCATTATCCATTGGTTAACCTGCATTCCAACAATTGGAGATTTCTTTGTCTCTAGTTATGTCTCATTTTTTTTTAATGTCTCATCTGTATGTGTTCCCCTTCGGACAACTGGCCGAAAGCTGTGTGTTAGCAGCTTCAAAACGAGCTGCTGGGTTAATAAAGCCCGATGGAGTCGCTGCGAAAATGAAAATCTCGAACAATGAGGCGATGGTCACGCCCAAATCCACCTAGGCACCGACTGGCGATGACGGGGACATTTCCAGGTATAGTGTTGAACTGTACCCAAGTTTGAGATCACTAACCTATATCTCTGTCTAAGGCCGACATACTAAATGCATAAGGTATCTGGATGTATCTGGGTCATTCAGGGTCATCTGGGTCCAAACCTAGAATTAATAAACATAATGGATTCAATAGATGTTTATGATGTTTATCATTTTCCAAGAGATCATGCCAAGGTGCATAGTTCATACATATCTTGAAGAATCTCGGCCCCAAAACCAACAACCGAACTGTCACGTCCAGAGCGAAGAGGGCCGAGAAGATCAGGTCACCAATCGCAATGACCTGCTCCTGTGGCGATGCGACCTTTACAAGGTGGGGAAAAGTTTATTTCTCTTCAAAATGACCATGAATTGGAGGTCATTGGGGCATACGTGCAATATTATTCTTATTATATACGGTTATTTTTACATATAATATAATATATATATACATATATATATATTACAATATATATTAATATATTATTAATATATCATAATATATTATAATATACACATACCCAGTTTCGGGATAAACCCAATTATCAGAAGCACTGTGGGCAGGGTTGAGGGCTAGCTTTGGATCCTCAATCCAACTGGGCCACCTGCGAGACTGTGCCAGATGTTCGAGGAATTGTTTGAGGCTAGCTGCGTCTGCACTCCATGAAATACTCTCCGAAGGGATCAGGTACACAAACTCTGGGATTTGCTTAAGGACCCCCCCCAAAAAAAAAAAAAAAACTCTTGATTTCCCAAATTTTCCACGTAGTGGATTTCCATGGATTTCCCATCGGGAAATAAATCCAGGATTAGTATGGAAACCCATAGGAACCCCGCAGGAAACGATCGGTCGGCCATGCGGCAAAGGCGGGCCATGAATCTTCGTCGATCATGGGTTCCGCGTAAAAACCGATGGCGTGTCCTTTGCAACAGGGAGCATTGGTTAGGGCAACGATCTCGTGGGGAAGAATCACCCTTCATAACGACTGAGAAATGACTTGTCCATGCTTTACTTGGTCCACTGATGTCCACTGCTCTGCGGCGTGGATGTTTTTCAAATAGGGATGTGTTTTGGATGTGTGTTTACCCTCTGGTACACTAACATAGCTATGGAAAATCACCATGTTTAATGGGAAAATCCACTATAAATGGCCATTTTCAATAGCTATGTTAAATTACCAGAGGGTAACCTAGAAGCTGGTGCTTCCAGCCGCCAGTACCGGAGAATACACAGTGACGTTCAGAAGCCTCCTGGAAGCTGATAGATATTTCTTGAGGTAAACCAGGTAAACCCAACAATAAACCATTCCCAGTTGGGGTTTGTTATTGGGCGTACCCCTATATGATTTAGAATAGCCTCCCAAATGGTTCGTTCACGGGATGGATTCATATCGGGTTTACCACGTTATAAATATAATATATATATATAATTTGATATAATGAAACTCCTCCACATGTGGATATTCTTCTTGTGCAAACTGGAGACTTCCGTTGCTGTCAATGTGAGTGTGGATTGATCCCCGGTTGACTTTACTTTAGATATCTTTAGATGTACCATTGCTGGCTGCGGTCCAAAAAATTCAGTGGATGAATCCGGAGCCTCTGACCCTCACAACATATTGTGTGGGAAACGGCAAGGTGGTGACACTCAGTGGATCCAACATGCAGCCCACCAGTGGATCCAGTCATCCAATCTTCAAATCGACCAATTGACCAACAGGCCCTTACCGAGCAACCGTTCATTGAACCGTGGACCTGGAGCTCAAAAGCCATCCAAAGGACGTTGAAGAGCAGGAACACGGTGATGGTCATTTCCTGTCGTCGACAGAGGCCGGTTTCCCGGCCGTGGTTTGAAGGGGGCAACATGCCTCTGGTGTGAGAATTATGTGAGAATGGGATACCACCTTTTCTTTGGTACATGGTCAAAACACCATCGAAAATGAAGAAAACCCAGAAAACCCAGGAGGAGTTTTGGCTGCTGAAAAGGCTGGTTGCCTGATGCAAATTTCCAAACGGGAAGCTGTTAACTCTTCCATGATGGCTACTGGTCCCTGGGGATGGGAGGATTATACAGCAGTACCGGGCTCCCTAACCCAACTTGAAGGTGCCTCATCTTGCCTTGAACACTTATATAGATCTCTCCAAACCCCTGAAAAATGCCAAGGTTCAAATGTGTTTGATTGCAAGAAACCCTGCAGCCGCTGGAATTTGGACCTGGGTTTTTGTCTCTTGCCAAGAGCGGCTAAGATGAGTTGGAGTTGAAAGTTTGATATATATATACAGTGGGGTGGTTCAAAAAGTCAAAAAGTGTGAAAAAGAGAGATGAATAATTCAATGTATATAGGTAGCCTATCATGGCCTTGGTTATTCACATGCACTGGACTCTGCTGCAAATACAAGTGTTATTCTATCATGCAGTACCCTGTCAATCCATGTCACGTGCAGATTGTGAATATGTATATATATGCACATATGGGCCTTGAAGTTTTTGCAACAGTCAACGATGAAGAAACCCCAGGGGCTTTCTGGGCTACTTAGGATTTAAAACTCAAAACCATCCAAATGATCAAACCAAGGCCATTTCGTTTTGGGTCCTCCCCCGTCATTCTCAACCATCGCCGTCATCCAAAGGTACAAAGTTCTGTAGTCAACTTTTTCTAGAAACTCGCTATCAGGTCCTCCTTCACTCTTCCTGAGCCGCGTGTTATCTTTTTTGGGCAGGGTGAGTATTCACTATAGGGACACAAAAACCACTACAGTATGAGTCATATGTAAAAAGGGTATGTATATATATATATATTTAGTGTGTATGTGCATGTGTATAAATACAAAAATAAGTCTATAATACATACATACATACATACATACATACATACATACATACATTACATTACATTACATTACACTACACTACACTACACTACATTACATTACATTACATTACATTAATACATACATAAACACATACATACATATATACATACATACATACATCCATCCATACCATACCATACCATACCATACCATACCATACCATACAAACATACACACATACACACATACACACATACACACATACACACATACACACATACATACACACATACATAAACACATACATACAGACATACATACATGCACACATACATACATACATGCACACATACATACATACATACATACATACATTCATACATACTTACATTACATTACATTACATTTCATTACATTACACTACACTACATTTACATACATACATACATTACACACATACATACATACATACATAACATTACATTACATTACATTACATTCCATTACATTCCATTACATTACATACATACATACATTACATACATACATACATTACAATACATACATACATGCATGCATGCATACATACATACATACATACGTACATAAATACACATACATACATAAGATACATAAAATACATTAGATACATTGTATAAATTAGGTGCATTAGATAAATTAGATACATTACATACATTGCATACATTACATACATTAGATGCATTAGATACATTAGATGCAATAGATACATTGGAAACAATACATACATTACATACATTACATACATTACATACATTACATACATTACATGCAGTACATACATTACATACATACATTAGATACATTAGATACCTTAGATACATTAGATACATTAGATACATTAGATACATTAGATACATTACATTACAAAACATACATAACATACATAACATGCATAACATACATAACATACAAAGCATACATAGCATACATAGCATACAAAGCATACATAGCATACATAGCATACATAGCATACAAAGCATATTTAGCATACATAGCATACAAAGCATATTTAGCATACATAGCATATTTAGCATACATAGCATGCATAGCATACAAAGCATGCATAGCATACAAAGCATACATAGCATACGTAGCATACATAGCATACGTAGCATACATACCATACATACCATTACATTACATTACATTACATTACATACCATTACATTCCATACCATTACATTACATACCATTACATTCCATACCATTACATTACATACCATTACATTACATTACATACCATTACATTACATACCATTACACTACATTACATACCATGACATACCATTACATACCATTACATTACATTACATACCATTACATTACATACCATTACATTCCATTACATTACATTACATTGCAATACATTACATTACAATACATTACATTACATTACATTACATTGCATTGCATTGCATTGCATTGCATTACATTACATTACATTACACTACATACATCCATTACATACATTACATTACATTCCATTACATTTCATTACATTGCATTACATTACATTACATACTTACATACATTAATACATTACATACATACATTACATACATGCATTACATACATACCATCATACATACATTAATGCATACGTTACATTACATGATATGACATGTCATGACATTGCATTACATTATATGTATATATATATATACATATATATATAAATATATATATATAAATATTGTGTGTTATTGCATGTGCAGGAGTCGTTGCAGTTTTGTTTTGCTGACTCGTGCTGAATCATGGTTCAAAACTGGCACCCAAGATCCAAAGACCTATTCTCTAGACCTTTCTTGGAGCGAAGACCTTTCAGGTTCCAATGGGTAAAAAACTCAGCAGGCTCAGCAGCACTGCTTCCCGCCATTTGATTTTCTCATTGGGTTGGTTTCATTTTTCTTTACCATTAAATCCATTCAGAATGGGTTGGTTTCATTTTTCTTTACCATTGTCAACTCTGCAAACTCTATCAAACTGTCCATCCAATCCGGATATGTTGGAAACCGTGTGTCTGACCGGTCAGCTTGGCGATGGCATTGCCCACTGGGTGGAGGAAATCCTGTTTGTTCTCGGGCTTCCCCTCCTCGTCATCGCCCCCCGCCAACATATTGATGATGTCCTCGGCAGTTGACTCCAGGGCAAGTATGTGCCAGGGTGGCCCCATCAAAATTTGGAAGGTGAGGCGCTAACTATGTACAGCTAACATTGGTATATACCCAAATGTGAATGTTAATACATACATACATCTTCTATATATATGCATATATATATGTGTAAGTATATACATATATAATGATGTGTATATATATATACATATATATATATATATACACATCATATATATATATATCATATATATCATATATATATATCATATATATATATATATATCATATATATATCATATATATATCATATATATATCATATATATATATCATATATATATCATATATATATATCATATATATATCATATATATATCATATGTATATATATATATATCATATATGTATATATATATATCATATATATATATATCATATATATATATCATATATATATATATCATGTAAATATATAATATGTTGAACCGTTAAGTGAACCTCTTAGCCAGAAGTGTCCAGCCATCGGACCTAAGGTCGCAACCCCCAAAACGGAATAAGGAAAAAAACGAGACTAAAGACCAAAAGAGTCGTGGTGGATATTTGTCCAAGTTTCATCCGCCTGCACTTCTCGCAAGTTTTCACGATTCTTCATCAAGAATGCTGTCGTAGAAGGTGACGCAGCAGATTGATAGCTCATGCGCCGCTTCTTTGCCAATCCTGAAGCGAGGAGTATTCTGATGATGGCACCCATCCCTGACAAATGAAAGTGATTTGGGGAGAAAATCATAGCATGCGTGGGATGCGCTTAGGGTGATTCATCATGGTTTGATTCATCAGGGTTTATGATGTTCACAATTGTTTGATAAATCATGCTTCAACAGCACCGAGACGTTTGACTTGCAGCCCATGGCCGCAATGGCCGAAACCTCTAGCGCTGGATATTAAATGCACCATAACATTCCCTTCATAGCACCAAGAACAAGCCAATGACGTCAGCGAACCAAGGTTTACCCAGCTACCCTCTGGTAAACGTTTACAAAAAACTATGGAAAATCACCATGTTTCATGGGAAAACTCACTATTTCTATGGCCATTTTCAATAGCTTTTTGTATGTTTACCAGAGGCTACCCAGGGAAAAACTGTCAAGGCGCCCCATTCGCCAGAATATTCCGACTCATTTCCACTGGCAAAGCTGCCCTGACCACGGCCGGCCAGGGCCAGTTGGAGACCCCATGACTGGATGATTTGGGGATGGGTCAATGCCGGAACACACCGGATTTTCGGGGCAACCAGCTATCGAGGGTTTTTGAACTGGTACCCTCTGGGAAACTAACATAGCTATTGAACATGGCCATTTATAGTGAGTTTTCCCATTAAACATGGTGATTTTCAATAGTTATGTTAGTTTACCAGAGGGTACCTATTGTTAATACTAACATATATCAACATGTTTTAACTACGCCCACGAGTATATCAACATTAAGCAATCCTATTTGATCTATTTGTCTGTTTCAAGTTGGGATATCGCTGAGTCAGGTGACGTTCGATTTCCAGTGACAAAAAAAAAACCGCCAGGTCGTCAGGTCTCTGCAATCACTTGGGAATGGGTCAAAGATTTGGGGCCCCCAAATGTATCACTATTGGGATCTATTGGGGCATACAGTGGCACTAGCGACCAAGTTCACGGATAGTCACGTGTTGGTCGGATCCCTATGTTTGTTGGTCAAGTCTGAGTTTCTCAAAACCCTACCATTTCCCTTGTTCAAACGACCATCTCCAAATTTGTGCTGCCTTCTTTGATCGTTGATCAAACAAGTTTCTCTCTATACAGTCGTCCCCATGATATCCCATGATCATCCCCCATTTTGTTGATTACCCTCTGGTAAACTAACATAACTATGGAAAATCACCATTTTTCATGGGAAATGTCACTATAAATGGTGATTTTCCATAGCTATGTTAGTTTACCAGAGGGTAACACATATTAAAACCTGGTGAAATCATCCCATTTCTCCCTTGGGGCCGCCTCGTGGAGAGCATCCATTTCTTCCGTGTTGTTGGAGGCCCTGGACAGTGACATGTCCTGGAGTCGATGGCTTTCCCTTGAAAGGATGGGGGTTAATCATGCTTAGTCGGCAGAATCTGGGGGTCATGCTGAATAAACAGTCCGGAGGAAACACTAAAATCATCACCTGTCGCTCTATTTAACTCTACTTGCCTACTTAAAAATGCCGGATTCATACCAAAACAAGCACAAAAAGTGAGGTGACGAATGATCTGCGAAGGGTTTCGGATGCCTTCACTGAAAAAGGAGAACCATGTTGACCATGTTGTTGTATTAGCAGGTGGTAGATAATGTTGCATCCTGATTGTCTGATTTGTAGATATTAGTAGCTGGGTTCACTGTTGTGGCTAGCAATCTCCAAATTATTCAGCACCCCTGATTAGTTGTCTGGGTTTGGTATTGTGGCCAACCTTTTTGGCAGACCATTGTTGTTTGAGAAAAAAATGTGTTGTGTGAATTTCAGCACTTTTCTCTGATCAAGGTTCAATTCACTTTAGTAGGTTTGTTCCCAGGGCTCAAAATTGCCGCAAACTTTTCCAGAGCTGATCCTGGAGCCAATAGAAGTTAATTCACAACTTTTCTTCAGCAACCCTCTCTCTCTCTCTCTTTCTCTTTCTCTTGTTCTTCTTTTCCTCCTTTTCTATATCTCTCTCTCTCTTTCTTTCTCTCGTTCTCTTTCTCTCTTTTTTTCCCTTTATTTTTCTCCTTCTATTTCTCTTTCTCTTCCTCTTCCTCTTTCTGAGGTGCAAAAGGTAACGCAATCAACACGCTGAACCCCACTCACTACGAGTACTACAAGTACTACCAGTACTACATGTTCACCGGCAAAAAAAACAATTGCCGCCAGTCAAAAAACCCTTTCTTAAATGTATGATCGTATTTTATCTGGGGAACAGTCTTTAAAAACTGAATATTAAAGAGGTTTTTTTGGCATTCGTTTTTTCAAGGGGGTTTTGGGTGGAGTTTTCGGCAAATCAAGACGATCCCGGAGCTCGGCGACTCAGCGCATGGTCCTCTGAATTTTTTCCAATGGTTGAGTCCAATGAGCCCGTTCTCTTGGACACAAACTTGACCTCGCCACGGGCTATGCATAAATAGTTGGACCTGAAGATCCTGAAGCAGGGTAATTCAAAAAAAATCGTTGAAATGAACTACAACAATAGATTTGTATGTACAGTGTGTAGTTCTATTTAACACAGTGTCCCACTAAACGATAATATACGTAGTCGATCGTAGTCGACTTTCTATGCAACTGGATTTGAAGACACGAATAGCTCCGAGTCCTGTGCTCAGCATCTCTGTTGGTTGAAAACAGACACACATTTTACTGGGACACTGTGCCAAGAAAAAAGTATCATATATCTATGTATCTATCTGACTAATTAACTAAATGATTAACTTATCTATCTATCTATCTAATCTAATCATATCTAATCTAATCTAATCTAATCTATATTCATCCGTCCGTCCATCCATCCTGTCTATTCTATCCTGTCTATCCTCTTTGTCCATCGTACCTCAAAACCTATCCCTGTGTGCATTCTGCAGGGTAGTTGTGCCAACTAAACCGTTTACAAACACAGCCTTCTACTACAAAATGCTGCCTGAATCTGGACCAACCCCCTTGCTACAAAATGCTTTGGTGGTTTTGATGGTGGATCAAAAGCCAATGTGGGTCACTACAAAATGCATGTGCGTAACCATTTTGTAGTGAAAAACGGGTTGCTGTGAAATATAATGATTCTCTACTAAATGGTTTCTGGAAATTTCATTTTAAATCTTTGGTTCACTTTCCGGGGCCCAGGTCATAGCATTTACAAGGGGAAATTCACACGGGATTTTTTTTCCTATATCCCAATCTCCATCTCCTCAGTTCCCTGAGTTTCTCCATCTCGTTACTAGGGGAATTTCACTACTAAATGTGGGCCCTTGGTTCAGCTGAAGTGCAAAATTTGGATATATTTTCGAAGTGTCTCAAGAGACTAACATATCAATTGTACCTCTCTACTAAATGTGGATTCTAAAGACGGTTACGTGATTTTTTCCTTGAAAAATCATGATTCTCTACTAAATGGTTTCTGGAAATTTCACTGTAAATTTTTGGTTCACTTTCCGGGGCCCAGGTCATAGCATTTGCCGAGCACAAGTAAATACAACCTTGGGATTTCCATCGGGTTCCAAGAATTGACCTTTCAAGAGGTTTTCTACTACGATGCTCAGAGCTATGGGGCAACAAAAACGATCTAAGCGCGCACAACTTCAATTTCAATTGATCGGTTTTGAAACCAAAGCTGTCCCATTTTTCCTCCTTAAAGTCTCTACATAAAAAGCATGTTTTTTGAACTTTTTGAGGCTTATCTAAAGGGGGACGCAGTAGGTTCTACAAAGGGTTGTGCACGTGTGTGTTACTACAAAATGCAGTGCATGACAAAAGCCATCCAGAAACTAGGATATCACGCATCGAATCTGTGCTTTGTGGGCGAAAGGAACTCTGAGCATGGATTCTTCGAACCTGGGTGAAACTTGACTATTGGACAAAAAGAGCAGGAATCTAGTAGAATGGGATACAGTTAGATTATGATTGGGAATCGCATGTAACCGCCAAAATAAGTGTGACAAAAGCACGGCGCAGAGATTTTGAACTGCAATCATCAGAGCTATGGGGCAACAAAAACGATCTAAGCGCACAACTTAAACTTCAATTGATTACCAAATCTGTCCCATTTTTCCTTCTTAAAGTCTCTACATTAAAAAACATGTTGTTTTCGACTTTTTTGCGGCTCATCTTACTACGAAATGATCGTGAGTCAAGAGCCAAAAATGGTCTGAGGGTCCAAGCCATATGTTAATATGACCCAGCATGACTGGCAAAAGAGGGCTATAGGGTTTCCTGTATGACCCAACGCATCCCAACATAAATCACTACAAAATGCATTTCCGATTTTCAAGTGCTAAGTTCGAAAAATGAAAAGCCGCTACAAGATGCAGCGCATGCTCTCTGACTACAAAATCCTAGGCACGACTTCATTTTTTTTGCATGAATTCTCTCCGCGACAGGGGATGGTATCCAGCACGTGTTCAGCCCTTTTAGTAGTGGAAATGGTAAGGGGGATCAAAACCTAATCTTATCTTTCATGTTATCTAACCTTACGTCATCTTAAATCCAATCGGAGGTTCGATCCCTCTGAGGCTCCCAACCCTGCTCGGTCCTTTTGCGTCCAGTCTTGCCTGACTTTCACCATTCAAATCCAGGGGACTTGGAAGAACTTTGACTCATTTCCCTGTGCAAAACTGATGGTAAACCTATGAACTCCTTTCAAAACCACGCATTTCATCGCCTTTCATCAGGAGAAAAAAACGATGTCGATGGTCGAAGAGGGAAACAAAACATGTTGATGGCTTCAAGATCCATGTTTTACCGGCTTTGGAAACTTCAGTGATCTGCATCATGTGGTAAACCCAATGCTAAACCACTGACATACCACAAATATCCATAAATGGATTGGGTTTCAACCACCGCAAAATTCTAGAAAAGTTTCTGGCATTGGATGAATTCCACACTGTTAGATGATATTAGATGATCTCTTCCCATTTTTCACCTCCATTTAGTTCAGGGATTTCTCAGCAATCGCCAGGAGATCACTGCCTGCAGCTCTTGAATCTCAAAGCAATGCTGCACAATGACCTCAGGAAATCCACCGGAAAATCTCAAGGTGAAACCTCTGGAGTATCAAGGGGACTTCGTCTCGCGTTGAAAAGCGTTGAACATCGCGGTGAAGACTAGAAATTCTGGTTTCAAATGATCAAGTGGTTCAACTTATCACGTATTTGGATTATGTTCCATCTATCTATATATATAGTTGTATGTACGGCGTACGTGTGTGAATCCGTTTTTGTTTTCATAATTAGATGAAAATTACATATCATTACATTAATGTGGCTAAGTTTATGGCATTGTTTTTCCCACATGATACTTTATGCATGCACAGTCCGCCATCAGGCCTGGTTGATCAAGCCTTGGAAGGTATGGCTGGGGCTGACGCCTGGTCACTGTGACCAGGAAAGTGCCCAGAAAATCATAGAAAATCACCGAAAATTTTGGCGCACACACGAAATATATACCACAGCATAAATATACAAATATATAAACATATAAATATATAGATATTAAATTATATAAAAATATTATTTATATATATATATGCGTGTGTGTGTGTGTGGGCGTGTGTATGTGTGCGTGTGTGTGTGTGCACAGTCGATTTTTGGATGCATATTTATATATGTATATGCGAGTGACAATACTTTGGGTGGAGTTCTCCCCACTCAAATCGGACTATCTAAACTCATCGACAAGGGGATGATGACGGCCATCATAACATGGGGCCTTGGTTTTACTTGTCTCAGGGATTCTATGAATCCTCAGGTCACAAACCCCTAGGGAGTTGAACCTCTCCCGTCAAAAATGAACAAACAGATACATATGAATATGTGCATACGCGTATCTATATATATAGATTATAGATATTAGTGTGTATTATATGTTCATGCAAACATTGCATCACATCACGGTGCATCTTGTCAAGTCAGTATCGATCCCGCCGGTCTTCAGTGCCTGAAACCTCGCCTACGGCAAAGATTCTGTGGCGTCCATTGCCAAGTTTAAAAAAACAAACTGAATGGAAGATAGAAGCCAACAAGAGCCATATCCATCAGTTCAGAAATCAACTGCTTTAATAATGTGAATGTTCAACACGTAAATCATCTATATAAAACCTAGACAATTCTAGAAACAATGTCTACTATCTACTCTAATGTCTACTTTCTCTCACTTCAACAAGTGGTTGACCCTACCATCAATGGATTGGTTTTGTTGGGAAAATCTTCACCAAAAAACCATGGTGTTTTTACCATCCAAATCCACCAATGGATTGGGGGTTTCCCAAGTTTCATCATGTTTACCATTCTATCATCCAATTCTATGATACTAATGGACCAATGCCGCCTGTATGTCCATGACGGTGGCTTATCCTGCCCGTCAGCTGGCCAGTGGCATCAGTTCCCCTCTGGTGGACTTTGACGGTTTTGCTATGGAAAAACACAATTTTCATAGCTAAAAAACCATGGTAAACCATGTAAAACCACCATTGTTACTAGGTAAAATCATCATTTTCGTCATTTTAATAGGTAAATCATAATGTGTATCATCTATTTCTATGGATCATGGCTTCCATAATCTGCCAAGCTATCTTACATAACCAGAGGGCTGCATTTATATGAATTTATTGTATCATCTATTACAGAACTGGAAACCTGATGGTAGCCATGTGTCATGTAATGTGTGACCAGTAACAAATATCATGATGTATGTTTATGTTTATGCGTGTGATGATAACAACCTTTTAGGAACAACACCAATGGTAGATAATGGTAGTATATAATGGTCGATACCCATTTATCATGATGTGTGATCAGATATCATAGGTTCAAGATTCTTGACTGATGATTTCGTATGTGGATCAACCAACCATGGATGGATACCCCATTGAAATAGTTGATTTACCTATAAAAACTGGTGATTTTCTATAGCAAACTGTTAGTTTACCAGAGGGTAAGCCATGTTAACCCCACCAGCACTGACGTCAACGGCCGTCCTGCGAGCGCGCGGACTCAAGCAACTGGATGCTTTGCTGCGTTCCTGATGCTCCTGGTCCTCAGGGGGACAATGGGCACCTGGAGGTCCCATAAAGACACTCCTGGGTCCCAAAGGTAGGTGAATTGGAGGCCAAAGAGCTTTAAAGAAAAGACAACTATCCATATAATGTCCACCTCTGATTTATAAATAGGGGGGCCCTCCCCCCCTCCCTCTTTTCCCCTAAATAGACTTAAAGCCACCATCAAACTTGTTTGTATGTATTGGTTTTCAATTACCACAATTTAAAACGAATACATAAAATGCAATTTCAAAAAAAAAAGGAATCCAACAATTGTTTTAGTATTGATCTAGTACTCATGTCATGGATTTAGTATTGATCTAGTACTCATGTCATGGATTTAGTATTGATTTAGTTTTAGTATTCATGTCATGGATTTAGCATTGATCTAGTATTCATTTCATGGATTTAGTATTGATTTAGTATTCATGTCATGGATTTAGTATTGATCTAGCACTCATGTCATGGATTTAGTATTGATTTAGTATTCATGTCATGGATTTAGTACTGATCTCGTATTCATGTCATGGATTTAGTATTGATTTAGTATTCATGTCATGGATCTGGGCAAATCTGGGTTTATGGCCAAAAAAAATTAGCTTTATTCAGGGTCAAACTCTAATTAGTGCTAAGGCACCTCATGGGGGGTACCCTTGATGAGTTGATTTGGGAATGATTTTGGATAGGTTTATATATATAAAGGATTTGAATAGAAAGAGCATCCATTATTTTTGAAAATTTGAAGCTACCAAGGTAAGATCTAATGAGCTGGCAGTATGAATTAGTACATGAAAGCCACCTCAAAAAAAGCATGGAAAAAAACAAAATCAGCCCCATCTGGGCAAATCTGGGTTTAGGGCCAAAAAAGTTTAGCTTTATTATTTAGGGGTCATTTATTATTTGTTTTGGGAGTTTGGTTAGCTTTATTCAGGGGGCATTGATAAATCGTAGGTCAACATTATACGTATTCATATATATATATACTACAGTAATGATGAAAATAATAGCAGTGATTCATGATGGTAATACTGCAATTCAAATAGTTATCAGCCAGTTGGGTTCGGAATTCATTCAGCATGGTGCCAAATGACCGTCTTTCATTCCTGGCCTTGGCCCATCCCTCCCTGACCTGCACCTCCTCAAAGCTTTCCTCTGGAATCACTGGTTTGTCTTGACGAACCACGGCAAGACTTGAGAAGCGTTCGGCCGCCGCCATGGCCCCCTGAAAGGTGCCGTTGCCACCACCCAGCAGACTGTGCGGCTGACCCGTAGAGCCCAAGCTGCGAAAAAAACATCCACAAGGCCTGCGGATCTTTCTGGGTGAATCGGCGAACCACCAAATGCTTGCAGTCACATGCCCACAAAGATCCAAAAAAGTATATCTTCTGAATTGATCGGAATGTATCAATAATTATCCATGTTTATCAAGGATGCCCTTCAACATGGGCAATCATTTTACCCTGGCAGCCTGCAAAGCATTCCAGAAAGAAGCAAGATTTTTCAAAGAATTTCTGAAAGGTCTGTGCAAGTGTAGCCAGTGTAGCTGGGGTCCAAGGTAGACATTCCAGCCCATCTCACCTGCTTCTCTTCGCTCCACCGCGAGGTGTTCCTCTTGGAGGACTCAAGGCGCGCCTGAGTCAAGGCATCGGTCGAGCCAAGGTCACCTTGGGTAGGACTTCACGGGACTTCATCTGAGTCTTCCACAGTCATGGCAGCCTTTTCCTCGCGATAGGACGAAGCCAACTCCTGCCCAAGTTGGAGGATGCTGGTAGTCCATTGAGCTCAGTCATGCCCTATTACAGGAAACTTTATGAATATGCTTGGATCCAACCGTGTGTTGTTCATATCATCAAGTGTTTTCCGTCCCCATCTCTTCAAACCCACAACGGCATCTTCAACCAATCCCAATGATATCATCCATTAGGATCCCACTCCAAGAGACTACAAACCAACAGAAATGAAGGGGACATCCTTAGAGGTTCATCCACAATCAACCAAGCCTTGTACACGGTTCAATGCCAACCAAGCGGCCCTTGTCTTGATAAATTCTAGTTGATTGAGGATGTTCCCCTTAATCAGTGATGATGTTTCATAAACTTGGTAGCCAACAAGATCAACAACTCAGGGTGAAGACAAAGTTGGACAGTATATGTAGCAACATAAATAACATGGTATATAAACATATATACCCTCTGGTAATTTAACATAACTATGGAAAATCACCATTTTTAATAGGTAAATCCACTATAAATGGCCATTTTCAATAGCTATGTAACAAATTACCCAGAGGGTATATAAACCCAATAGTAGACCATCCCCAAGTCAGCTAGGTCGCTCCTTGATACGTTGCTCGAGCTGCTTCGCAGCCTGGAAGGGACAAAAACCAAGTGCCCTCTCCGGGCGTTCAGCATCTTGCTGAAGGCGAGCCACGGTATTGATGAAACATGTATTTTTTCCATGTTTTTCTGATTTCTGTGATTTATTGATGTGAAAAAGATTGTCCATGGTTGAGGGAACATCCTACCTTTTATTGCTGACAGGAAGTGCAACCTGATGGTAGTTTTGCTGGAAAGAAACACTAAAAACCTGACCTGAGAGGATATCGAGGATAGTCTCGGATGCAAAACAAGAACATCCCTTTATCTCTCGTAATTGAAATGTCAGAAAGGTACGCACTACGGGCCACAGTTTCTACACTGCCTCATTTTTACATGTTCATCTTGTGTTTGAACGAAACATGGGGAACTGCTTTGCAGCAATAAGGGATTCGGTTTTTTTTGGCGCATGCCATGTAGTGCATGAGAATATTCCTGAGACCAAAGAGGAGATCGCCAACATCATCACAAATGCTTGGACGATTGCGACTGGACCATCAAGAATTGCTACAAATTGTGTATACAATTTGTATATACACCAAAAGAGAATCCAGAAGCAAATAAAAAATATCATGCCAGTTGATCAAGCATTTTTTCAGAACACGAGATGCTTACTCCGCTGGGCAGATCGTATCTGGTGCTTACACCGCCTCGGGATGATACACAAAGAGTCCAGACATCTCATCCTGGGAATGTGGAAAAACCACGGTTGAAAAACCCATGGTGGTTTGTTTCATAGGAAAACGAGCTAGACATGGTGGGTTTTCCACATCCATGTTGGTTCAGAGCAAGGTAAATCTTATATAATCTTATCATCTATATCTATATATAATGGGATTAATTGAAATATAATCATCAACAGTTATAGTATATCAGAAATCATGTTGTTACACATTGTTGTACTATTTCACGAGGTTCATCTTATCTACATATAATTGCAACAAAATAGTACTTATAATTGACTATAACCAATATAGTATAGCTCAATATTGATATATGATATTAGCTACTTAATGATATGTGGGTTTAGTTCCATATAGTATATGTCATATATAATTCATATATCTACAAATTGTGACAGTAAGTATTAATTAGCGACGATGTATCTACAATAAATGATGAGTTCTATACATAATGATTATCACTGATCTGACTGTTACTGCATTATCATCTTATTACTTTGAATATTGATGCCAGCGAATATTGCGCAACAACGCGCTTTGCTTCTTCCGTTTGCACAGCCCAAAATGGAACCCTGGTGGATTCTGCCACCCCCACCCCTCCTGGCTTCGCACCTGCAGTGGCAGGATCCATGAGGAAACTGTGAGCCATCACTGTGTCTGATGGCCTGTTTCCATATTAACGGCCGCAGAAAACATACAGAAACTGAGCCCCCCAGTACTATCGCAAAACCCAATAATAAACCATTCCCAATATTACCAAGAATGGACTGCAAATTTCATCCCCAACTGGTAGGTTTATGGCAGCCAGGGTGAAACCCACAGCGAAATCTCATCTCCACACCTGATCAGCCCGGAAGCCAAGTGGCATTCAAAGGAGGTCTGGATCTGACCCTTTCAGTCATAGCCTGAGATGATGACTCCCACAATATGCCAGTTAGGAAACCAACAGACCAGGCGGGTTCATAACCCCCTATGGTAACCTATCAACGATCGCTCATCAATTTTATGCTCCCAGAAGTTCAATATATCTTAATAGTTAACTAAATCCCTATCAAATGACTAATCGACTATCGTTTATCACTTATATCCCCATTTTGGGCGGTTAATTATTTCCACAACTTGGTCCATGTTTGTGGGTTAAACCAGTTGAATCCCATTTTTTGTTGGAAAAATCCAGGGTCCACTGGTCACTACTCACATCTGCCCCCTGGCCACGAGCCAGCTTGGCCATCCAGTTACGCCTTTATCCTCGCGGAAGGAGCGCTCCAGAACCTTCATATTCTGGGACCTGGTCGACTTACACATGATGGGCTTTATGGTGGGTACCCTCTGGTAAACATACAAAAAGCTATTGAAAATTGCCATTTATACAGTTGATTTACCGATGAAAAATTGTGATTTTCCATTGTTATGTTAGTTTGCCCGAGGGTACATTATGTAATGATGATGATCTTCCATCATCATGGTTCGATGGGTATCATCATCATCATCATCATCATTATCAAAATTCATCCCCACTAATAGGAGGGATGTCCATCCTTCAATTTTTTGGCTGATCGAATCCAACTTTTGGCCATGGCACATGTGGAAATTGCTGGTGTTTTTCTCCCAGATACTTGCATCAATGGACCCATTATGGAAATCAACATGTATTTTGGTAATTTATGGAAAGACTCCGGCCGATTTTTGGGCAGGTGCATGGGGATTGACACATCTGTCGTCTTTTACCACATTTTGGATATAGGGCATCGATGGAAGGTGGGCCCTTATCCAAACCACATTTAAGCTCTTAGATGTTGTCTTCATGGGTGAATGCCATGCCCCTAATAATTATCAAACACCACCTAAATGGGTTCAAATATGTGGTTTCATCCCCTGCCCTACATGCACCATGGTTTGAGGGTAAGCTCCCCACATCTTCTGTTGGGCCTCGCGTTGCGGATGATCGGTTCACAAGTTGCGCAAGCGAATGGATCATATTGATCATATCGTCGATATCGTGGTGATATGAGCAGGCGCTGAAATTGCAAAATCCTGGAATTGTGAACGTTGAAAAATCATCTATACTCACTATCTAATCATTATATACATGCAGTAACCATGGGCTACTCTCGACCTGCTAAGTGTGATGATGAACCACTAAGTTTGGAAGCTGGAGCATGACCATGCATGACCCACCACTGATGGAAAGGGGGGCCAATCTGGGTTTCCTTGGTCCTTTTGCATCCTTTCGCCCTAGGCTCGGCGCCCTTTTTTACTGTGAGTCTCTGGGTCAATGCGGCATGGTTCATGGCAATATCTACCGGTTTGTCTCACACTGGGCCAATGGGGAGTAGCAACCATCACCATTTCGCTGAAAGTTCGTATACTACAAGGTGGTGCCCCCAAACGTTATAAATTGGTTTATAAACCCCATGAATACTATAGATCGATATATCACCTATAAACCATAGTTATTGGAGTTATAAACCAACTTAGCTATCTAGGGGGCACCACCTTGTAGCAGGGGTTCACATGGTTTTGAAATGCCCAATTAGACTTTACTTCGAGTTTAAAACTCAATGGTAGCCACCTATTGGCTATAACTACTATGGGGTATACACTGCATAATATATCATGTGTAACATAGTAATAGTAATAGATAGTAATAGTAATAAGAATGACGATAATAATAACACTAATGAGAATGATAACAATAGCAATATTAATAAGGGCTTGGCTACATATGCTTGGTCGAACCAACTAGCGGGCAACGGAAGCAGGGCAACAGGCCATGGCCCATGGCATCCTCATTGTCGCGTCGCCTCTTTCGAGTTCCGAGCCCGGAGTTTCTCGCGCTCTTCATCGGTCCAAATGCTCGTGGACCTGCAACCGCACCCGCTGCATGTGCGGGGGCAAGGATGTTTACGCGTGCTGGATCATGTATACAGTAAATATAAATGCATACAACTTTACAAATAAATATGTCTATAAACACACACACACACATAGATAGATAGATAGATAGATAGATAGATAGATAGGATTAGATAGGATTAGATAGGATTAGATAGGATTAGATAGGATTAGATAGGATTAGATAGGATTAGATAGGATTAGCTAGGATTAGCTAGGATTAGATAGGATTAGCTAGGATTAGATAGGATTAGATAGGATTAGATAGGATTAGATAGGATTAGATAGGATTAGATAGGATTAGATAGGATTAGATAGGATTAGATAGGATTAGATAGATCGGATTAGATAGATAGGATTAGATAGGATTAGATAGGATTAGATAGGATTAGATAGGATTAGATAGGATTAGATAGGATTAGATAGGATTAGATAGGATTAGATAGGATTAGATAGGATTAGATAGGATTAGATAGGATTAGATAAGATAAGATAAGATTAGATAAGATAAGATTAGATAAGATAGATGGATCGATCGATAGATAGATTTATTTAATTTGCTCTCCATGTATAAATGGGAGAAGTTTTCCAAATCATCCATGGGATCAGCTGGAGCCCGCAGTCAGCTGGGTGTGCTAAACCACTACAAAAATGAAGCATTCCAAACGTCTCAAAATGAAGTATGGTACTCATTAAATGGGTCTTTTTTTTTACCAGTTCAGCATGTGTGGTGAATCTGCGGAACAAAGGTGAGAATATGTATAATATGTTAATATATCCCCCCCTTTCAGGGGGGGTGGGGGTGGTAAAAACTGAAATATTTCACTTTAAAGGGGGGGGATGTTAATATGATGATTCTAAAAGGCCTATATTAATGAAAGGGACGTCTGAACATATGTTAATATGATCTGTGTCCCTGAATCTGTGGAGATGATCACAAACATCAACCCACCAGAGACCTCCAAAAGATTTCTTTCGAAGTCATACCCTCTGGTAAACTAACATAGCAATGGAAAATCACCATTTTCAATGGGTAAATCCACTATAAATGGCCATTTTCAATAGCTATGTTAAATTACCAGAGGGTAAGTCAAAGCACAAGACTTCACCATGCCAGATTTTGCTGCCATCAATGTTTGGTTGGCATCCCTTAAATATATTGCAGGCTTGTCTGAGAATACGGTATCCCTAATCCACTGATTTACTATGTCATGATTCCCTTTCCCACAACTGCCAGTTCGGGGTTGAGTTATACCGCAGTTTCACGCACCTCAGTATGATATAGTTGGCTATATAGCCATAGTTAAAGCCATATTTATCCTATATCCAAAGAAATCTGCATGGTTCCTGGTTACAGTATATCACCATGTTTCTGCAGGAGTTCTCCATGATTTCTGGGCCAAGTTTTAACCCTCCACCACCAAGGCACCCATGGAGGAGGGCATTCTTCAACTGGCGGCGGCCCATGGGGGCCCCAAATGGACGGTCTGGGATTGGATATGGCTGGGATATAACAATGGTGGGCTAAGACATGTAAGTGAGATATGCCTGGGATATATTTCCGTATGTACATATATATTTATATATATATACATATGTATATATAAATAAATACATATAATATAATGTATAATATTTATATATATATATATAATGTATACAATGTATATAATATATACATAATTCCGATGATGTTTAAGTTAAATGTTTGAGTGGGATATGGATACGACTCGGCAACTGAGGTTATAAATCCCCAGCAACCGGAGAAACCAGATTAATCACTGTAAGCCTTGAGGCCAGTGGCCAGTGTGTTATTCTTCCAGTCACCATTTGCAAAACTCTAAGCGCCTGATCATCACCCCGGGCAGCAATATGGCAGTGCTGCCGCCAAGCCTTGCCTTGTCTTCCATTTCAGCTTCCAGCTTTTGTAGCTTGGCCCGGTGTTCTCGCATGTGAGCCCGATCCTGCTCTGCAACTGGGGGACTGGGGGATTCATATGGATTCATGGCTGGCACTGTGATTCAAATCGCAAGGAGATACACAGTGATACAAATAAATTTTCCCAGGTGACTTTCCCAGACCAGTCATCCCCACGGTAACCAGTGACTTCTTTTCCAAGCCCAAGCCATTGGCCAAAAGACAACTGGAAAGGCACGTCACGTATTCTCCCCTCACGTCCTTCTTCAGACCTTCTTTGGCACGTGCCTCAGGTGGTTGTGAGTCAAAACCCTGGCACCCGGATGGTACCTAAAATAGCTGGTTAATGGATGTTGATTCTTCCACATATGGTAACAATAGGTTTTGACCCATCCCCAGGTCTTGGGAGACGCGAGCCATGGCGGTCCGGCCTCGATGAGCTCATCGATACCATCCATACCTCGCTTTTCCACGAAGAAACGTCGGTGCAGCTCCAGCCTTGGTTTAAAAAAAAGGCCCCCAGCGTGGAAGATCCGCATGGTTGTTTACCTGGCAATTGGAATAACAAAAAAATATATATATAGTTATATATATATATGGTGTTTAACAGGGAAATATCCCGAAATCATCGAACTATAGTATTAAATGGATGATGGTGGATACTATCCCTTACCATGTTTGATTGTCAGATGTTTTTGATGACTTCCTGTGCAGGCATATCAAAAGCCTTCCCACTTCCAAGTTGGTGGCACAACCTCCAGTGACTGCAATGATGTACAAATGCTACGTCCGCAGTTAACCAGAAGCGCAAACATTACCTGTCGCTACTTTCCCACAGCAGTGGATTTTCCATGACGAAAGCTGTCGAAGTTCAAAATCTGATGCATTCGATGTCAAGTTGAGTCAAGTTGAACTGGCCTAAATATAGATAGATTTCATTGATTTAATATGATTTAGTTATATTTATATATGGGACCAAAGAAATCCCCCCATCCGCCTCCATCCCTCTATTTCCACAAAGTCTACCAAGTCTTCCCCATCTGCCCTTCCCAAAAGCTCCCCTCTTAGCACGCGGCACGCCCTCGCGGCGTACGGAGCTCACCCCGCGACTGGAATGCCAGATGGGTTCCGCCATGCCTTCAGCAGAAGCAGCTGAGCCAAGTCATGCGTCGCGGCGATCTGGATAGCCATGGAATGCCATGGACAATGGATGGACCATGGCCATGTGGCCATGTTCAATAAATAAAATATAAATAATTTATATGGCAGTGTGTCAAAACCTTGTACCCCTGTAGTTCACATCAAAATAGCTGGGATTTATGGATGTTCATCCCCCTAAAAATGGTATTAATAGGTATTGATCCATTCTAGGTATGTGGATGATATCTTCCTGGCTATATTAAATTACCAGACTTTAGGGATTTTCTTCAAAACATACCTGCCGCGTTGATGCATCTGGACGCGCTCCGTGGTGGAGGTAGACACAAACCCAGTTGTCTTAGTTACAATACCATGAAAAGGATAATGTTGGTTAATATACTGTTAATATACTGTTACTATATGGTTATTATATGGTTAATATATGGTTAATATATGGTTATTATATGGTTAATGATCTTGAATAATATGATCCAAATGGGGACGCGGGGCGTCCAATTTTTTAATACCCATTGGGACGATGATTCGCATGTGATCCGCGTGCGGATTGTAGCAAAGGCGGTAGCTTATAGCGGAGCAACCAAAGAAATAGAAGATATAAGCTACCGCTGGGACAATGTATAGACAATGTATAGATAAGTCCCCGAACAATAGTTATATAGCTCCGGATCATGCTGAGACAAGTGCTCTTTTCCATTGTATATCCAGCGCTTTCAGCTTTAACAATCTTTAACATCCATTTCATTTCGGGGACCACATCCCTTTCGTTTGTCGTGCGATATTGGTGTCTGCAAATAACGCGCCCCACAACCCCATGGTTGACCATCATTTTGATCACTTTCCCTATTAATCCCTATGCATCCCTATGATATGCGTGGACAAACACTTAGAACATCAAACGTTTTCCAAATGCACCGGCGCACACGCTTAGGACATCACAAAAATCAAGATGGGGATGTTCTAAGTGTAGCACTTAGAACACGTTAAATAACTGGTTTGAAACATTCCTATACTCACCCCCGGTTTCTCCTTTACTTTTAGTATAGTGGACACATACTTAGAACATCATCATGTACAAATTGATGTTCTAAGTGTGGATTTTGGGGGGCCGGACTTCATAATCTTCATCCTTAGAAATGTTACCCTGTTAAATATTGGAGGAGCGTTTTCCAAATGATGTTCTAAGTATTTGTCGACACACACATCGAATTTATATGGCCATGATATGTCCCCTCTATGTGTGGCCAAAGCAGTCCCCTTGTCACCCTACAAGGTGGTGCCCCCTAGATAGCTAAGTTGGTTTATAACTCCAATAACTATGGTTTATAGGTGATATATCTATAGTTAATGGGGTTTATAAACCAATTTATAACTAGGGGGCACCACCTTGTATGCTATCGCATGGTGGATCTGTTTTTTTTCACTGCGCACCACAGCTGGTTCTCAGCTGCTTCAGGGACTCTGGAGGCATGGCATAGAGACGTTCCTGGAGCCTACGGGGCCTGAAACGGCGGCAACCGGATCGGATGTGGATTTCCGAAGAATCGGAATCCCATCTTTATTGCTATGTGTTACTATAATTTACCCTCTGGTAAACTAACATAGCTATGGAAAATGGCCATTTATAGTGAGTTTTCCCATTAAAAATTGTGATTTTCCATAGCTATGTTAAATTACCAGAGGGTACTATATACATCTATATACGGTATTATATAACTCACGGATACCGATCCCATTCCAACAGTATGGCTTGTGTATGTGAACCCAAGTGGCATTGCCGGTGTGTGTTTTCAATCCCACTGAAGGATGTGAGTCTGTTTGGGGATCATCTTGCCATCGGGGGATGGAACGGTTCAACCTGTCAATCTTTGAGGACTCTTCACGTTCATGGGGGAAAAATGAAACCAAACGTGAAATCTACTGGAACATCAGTCAAAATATGTCAAAACTCCAAAAGACCGTACCAAGTTGGTGGGTTTCATTGGTGCCCAAGAACAGATACCAATCTTGCACCCAGCTGCAGGTCTTCATCCTCAGGCTCTTCAGCATGGAGGTCCGTCTTTTGCCAAAAACCTTTGGGATCATCAACCTCGACTACAGCCTTGGTGCGTGTGGAACTCCTTTTTGTGGAACTCAAGGGGGGTTGCTAGCTGCTAGCGCAACCCAGTGGCTTCCTTTGGGGTAAATAAAGCCGGTTGTATGCCGGTAGGGGGCCCAGGGGCCCACTGGGATTCCCAACTTCCACCTCTTGAAAAGGTTCCTCCAGAAGCCGCTGCAGCAGCTTCAGGAACTGTCTCGCTTTGGAACCTGCCAGCGCCCGGAAACGGAAACATGAGGCAACATGTGCAAAGTTGGATTGTACCACTTTTTTAACCCCAAATCCATTGGTTAGAAACCATATTCACTCATATTCCGTCGAATATCGTCGAATGAATTGCCATTCTGGCGGTATGCCCCCTTTTGAGACACACCTGCTAGCACCTTAGGGCCAGCATTTGATACCCTTCACATGATATGCTCAGATATGACATCCTCCTCCAGATATCCTAGCAGATTTGGCATGTTGAACTATAGCTAGGTGTCACTCCAAAATCACTCAAGAATCTTGAACAGTTCCAAGAATATCTGGGAAAACACCTACTAATCCCATCATTCATATTAAACACCCCATTCTATGGTCCCAAATATGTGGGTTCATCCTATTAAACATCTACTAAACCATCTATTAAACGTCATGAAAATCTATGGTTTCTGGGGCGTGTTTCATCCAAAATCACCTCAAACTTTCCATCGGTTGTCCAGCGTCCTGGCCGTTGGATCTCCACCAACTTGGCTGCCTCTGCCAGCACGTGGCTGCGCAAGCTCAGCTTGGGCACCGCTGCGCGGATGGCCGGCACCAACTGCAGTTGGTCCTGCGCCCACGACCAGGGCGGCTAAGTCATGGGGGTTACCCCAAGTCACCGTGGTTGTTTACTAAGTCATAGTCGTTCATGACTGGATGAGTGATGATTGAGTGGCCCTATTTGAGGATACCACCATGGACAAGACTTCATTACTTATTCAGAACTCTTATCTAATACTACACAATGCATATATATATATACACCAATTTTATTACATATTATATATTGTATATATATACATATATATATACTCTATATTATGTGTGTGTGTTATATTATTATAAATATAATATGGTAAATGACTAAATTCCTTACATTTGCTAGACCTTCTCCGATGGTCAATTACATCCAGGATCAAGGTGCCGCTCCACGGTGAAGGGAAATGCTGAAACCCTGGTTGATATGTCATTGCCATGTCTTGCCAAGTCATTGCTCAAAACTGTGGTTTCTGTAAATTCACCCTTCAACAAAGAGTAACAAAGCCATAGCCTCTGGTAATTTCTTACATAACTATTGAAAATGGCTATTTATAGTGGATTTTCCCATTAAAAATGGTGGATCTTTCATGATCTTTCCATAGTTTTGTGTACGTTTACCAGGCCGGGTAAATGATCTTCATCCGTTCCACCGTGCCGGTCTTGGAGCTGCCGCAGCTCTTGCAGGATCTCAACCAATCCAGTGGTGCTGTTGGCACCTGCAAAGCCCAAGAAATTTCAGCCCTTGGTCCACCGGCACATTCTATATATTCTATTGTATTTTGGATAATATATCCTATAAATTTGAACGATTTTGATGATTTAACAGTGCCAAACCATACATTATTTTTCATTTTTGGATCTTTTTTTTGGATACCCTCTGGTAAACTAACATAGCTATGGAAAATCACAATTTTTAATGGGTAAATCATCTATAAATGGGCCATTTTCCATGGCTATGTTAAATAGCCAGAGGGTAATATCCTATAAATTTGAACGATTTTGACTGATGTTGAATGATGACTTGGATGATGTTGGTCATCTTTCCACAAGTCTTCTGGGTCTACCAAAGCCAGTCCGAAGTATTTCAACCCCAAAACGAAACATGTTGGCCAATGGGAAATCATCATCCCAGGTGGGATGGAAAAAACGGCGTGAATTGCACTGAATTGACTCATGGGAAAAACGAGTCAAACCACTCCAATTTTGTCCAAAACCTTTGCTGGGAAAAAAATGAAACTCCACAGGGTGCGGTGTTTCTCTGCCTGCATGCTCCGCCAAACGCTCAGCAGCATTCGAAGCACGCTCAGCGTCAGCTTCCAAGACGTCCGACAAGCCTCTGCTGGCACGAGGGTAATCAGCACCTGGCACTTCTGTTGAGCACGAAAACGCATCGGTCATTTCAGCAGCGTTCAGAGACAGCTTCTGGATGCCTATATATAATTGGTAAATGTGTGCAAATGCCATGGTTTCCTGGAACAAAATTCTTCAACCAATTCTAGTCGCACTCGTAAATGGTGTCCTTGATCTTCTTTTTCCGGGGCTACTTCCCCCCCCCAGGCCCCATCCTCCCCGCCTGTTCGTTCCAGCCACTGCACCCAATGCTTCACCACACAACCACCGGAGACTCCAGCCGCACAGGGCAAGCCTCAACATCTGAGTTCCGGTGTGGCCTCGTGAACACGCTATCAATAGCAACATCCATAGATGTAACTGCTGGAATCAACGTGTTGCAGCTCGAGTTTTAGAGGTGCCAACCCCACTTCAAAGTGGCAATGAGGCTTCCGAAGAAGGGGTGATTTCAAGATGGAGTGAAGTTCAAGACCGGTCATCCACCCCACAATGGGACTCCAAACATGATAGGCATTGACAGGCATGTAAATCCCTATTGATGGGCAATGATCATCCCCTTTGCGCTGGAATTCACACCATCCCAACATCTGCAGATTCCAAGGTGCCGGTGGCAGGGAGGCCCAACCTCACCTCCATCCGCGCCACAAAGCAGCGCTCGAAATGTTGATCAAAGTTGTCCACTTCTTGCGCGGCCTTCAGAATGAGCACCGACGTCTCATTCCGAAAATTTGCGCGTGGTGTTTAATTTACTGTGGCATAATCTGATATACATAAACATATACATATACATATACATATACATATAGATATATGCATATAAATGTTGGCCACTGTAGCCACTGTGGGTGCTTCCTCAACTTGAGGGTGAAAAGAAACTGGATTTCCAAGGTCAAACATGTCCTTGTTGAAATGCTGCGGGGTCTGCATGGCAAATCCTAAGACCCGGGCAATGGACGCATCAAGCCACTCTCCTGACTGTTCCCCCACCATGGAACCATATGGAACCTTAAAAATGAACGGCACTGAAAAGATGATGAAAGATTATACTCAAATCAAAAAAGAAATGATGATTTTGATGTTCTCTGTCTGGACTCCTGGTTGGATCCTTGGAGTGTAATCGAGTCGACCTGGTTCAAATATTTACAGTATACATATAAGTATATATATATATATCAGTGTGTGTGCGTGTGTTGCATTGGATATTTATATATATATATATATTAAATATATATTATACAATCATGTAACACAGCATGTGTGAGGAACACTGCTGCTCTTCAGAAGATTCAGCCAGCTGTTTTGATCTTGATCTCTCACTCTTCTCTTTGTTTAATCTTGCTTAGATCTCTTTTTTTATTTTTTTTTAACACCCCCCTCCGAGAGCAACTATGGTTCCTCTCCATGGTTTAGACGTGTTTAGACCCAGAAAAACAATTTCCCAAGTTTTGAGTGCCTGATATCAAACACTTCCTGGCCCATGTAGCCGTGCATGTGTCCTGGCGTGCTCCACTTCATGGCGTCCGGCTCTCGGTCCGCCAGGAATGGGGTGCCCGTCAGGGCGTCACTGAGCCTGAGCCGAGATGGGAACATCCATAAGGCCCAGGCCCAGGGCCCATATGGGCCCATGAATTGTCTAAAGTCAATTCAGTTGGAACATGAAACTTGTGATGAAAGTTTCATCATCCTCGTTGATTGCTGAAGAACGGAAATTACCCCCGTATTTCGCGACATCGCCTTTTTTGCTTCTTGCAACAGCGTGTTCGGACCTGAAACATTCCCATAAATTATCTTCAAACCAGGTCAAGACCGGGGTGCTCACGCAATTTCTTAGCTACCCTCTGGTTATGACTAACATATCCATGGAAAATCCCTTATAAATGGATTTTCCAGCTGGGAAAATCATCTATAAATGGGCCATTTTCCAAAGCTATGTTAAATAACCAGAGGGTAACATATGTTAAAATATGCTAAAATGATAGTCTATTGCTACAAATGACCAGAAATGACCAGCCCCAGAACCAAATGAACTCCGAAGGCATCTGGTCCCCAACCCCCATGCCTTTGCAGGTTCCATTTGGCGATTTCTGGCTGGGCGCCAAAGGCGTACCTGTTTTTCTGCTGGCTGTGGCCCTGTGGGCCCTAAAAATTGATCTGGCAACTGAGGTCCTTATGCTCCCAGGTAGGGATGGAAATGTTGAGATGTGTTTAAAAATGATTCAACCCTCCAGGCAGTTCTTGATTGTGCACTCCACATGGACCTTCAGAGAATTTCAGAGACGTCACTCCGGGATGTCTTGGGAAATGGTGAATGACCGCAGGGATCACATCACCTGGGGGTCACCGTGCCGTGTCGTCAATGTGGTTGGGTGCCCACGAGGGATCGTACTTCGACAAGAAGCCAAACACATTCCTGGGCTCAGGCACTTTTTGCAGTGTTAGAGAAGGGCCAAGAAATTGTCATGGAGAGTTGCTGTAGTGGTTTTTTAGGTAGAAAATCACGTCGTACCACCCTCGCACTGCAAACAAATGCATGCATGAAGTAGGTGATCCTGAAAACCTGCAAATAACGTCGCGGCAAAGCGGGATAAAAATCACTATGTATGATTCACGGTGTTCCCTGTTGCTGGGTAGACAGCACATAGGACCTAAGAGATGTGCATCAATCAATCGTTGGAATCCTGAAACCGCCAAGTGTCAAGTCCACCGTGGTACCCAACAGGCTGAGATTGTCGGTGTTCATCACACCATGCGCAAAGCCAACCTGAGCAAATTGGCGTGACGTCACAGAGGACCAGCCCTTCCTACTTTGGATGTTACCATCTGGTCGTTGGGAAGATTTAGAATTTCGAAAGGGGTGCGGAATTTTTTGGGGATTTTTTTTTCTTGTTTTGGGAATTTTATTTTTTTTTGGTCGTGGGCACGGTTTCCTCACTTTTTCCTTGTTTTCCATGACTTTTCCTTGGTTTTTCATTGGTTTTCCTTCATTTTTCCTCACGTTTTCCTCGTTTTCCAGTATTTTTCTTTGGTTTTTCATAATTTTCCTCACTTTTTCATCGTGTTCCATTACTTTTTCCTTTGATTTTCATCATTTTCCTCACTTTTTCATCGTTTTCCATTACTTTTTCCTTGTTTTCCATGACTTTTCCTTCGTTGTTCATTGGTTTTCCTTCATTTTTCCTCACTTTTTCATCGTTTTCCATTACTTTTCCTTAGTTTTTCATAATTTTCCTCACTTTTTCATCGTTTTCCATTACTTTTCCTTGGTTTTTCATCATTTTCCTCACTTTTTCCTCGTTTTCCATTATTTTTTCTTAGTTGTTCATTGGTTTTCCTTCACTCCCCTCACTTTTCCTCGTTTTCCATTACTTTTTCTTTGGTTTTTCATCATTTTCCTAACATTTTCTTTCCTTCCTCAATAAGAAAACAGGAAGGGGGTATGGGGGAGAGGGCTGAGGAGGAGCAGTAGCGTCCACTCAGAATCAGCTAAAGCGTCTTCCCAGGCAACCTTATATACAGATATATAGATATAATATAGTGGTATATAGATATATAGATATAAATATATATATATAGAGATATATAGATATATAGATATATATATAGATATATAGATATATAGATATATAGATATATAGATATATAGATATATAGATATATAGATATATAGATATATAGATATATAGATATATAGATATATAGATATGTGTATATATATATATAGATATAGATATATAGATATGTATATATATATAGATATAGATATAGATATATAGAGATATATAGAAATATAAAGAAATATATAGAAATATATATATATAGTGATATAGATATATAGATAATTATATACATATATAGATATATAGATACAGCCATAGATGTAGATATAGATATAGATATAGATATAAATAGATATAGATAGATATAGATAGATATAGATAGATATAGATAGATGTAGGTATACATGCATGACTAATCATTACTATATGCATATGTAGATCAATGTATTTACAAGTGTAATCAATATATCTGCCGGGTTTGGTTTTAGGGTTGGTTTTAAGGTTTCTTTAGGGCTGGTTTAGAGTCTGTTTAGGGTTTGTTTAGGGTTGGATTAGGGGTTATTTAGGGATACAATATGTACATACAAATAACTATACTTATGTGGACGCATATGCATGCACATGATTATTTACAGTTTATTTTGGGATACAACATGCACATACAAATAACTATTTTTTGTGGACGCATATGCATGCACATGATTATTTACAATTTATTGGGATGAAAGCTGTGTATATAAACAACCATATGTATATATATATACAATATATATATATAGTCTAACCAAACTAGTGTATTGAAATGTGTGCAAGTTTGAATTTAAATAAAAAAAAGCGGGAGGAGGGGGATTGGGGGGGAGGGCGCAGCGCCTCCCCCCAAAGCAGATTGGAAACACCTATTTTCACATGCAAGGTGCTGGGTTGAATGTGATACTCAAGTTAAGGTGTATATACTACACGACATGCACCTTGGAAACATGTGGAATGTAGATTAAGGCACAACGATGCACAATAGTTTCATTTGATGTTATCATCCGGTTGGTTTAAGATCTCTTTATATAAGCTTTGGTTCAGGGTTGGCTTGGGGTTTGAATATCATCCGGATGATAATGCAAACCTTTTAGATAGATAGATAGATAGATAGATATATAGATATATAGATTTAAAGATATATAGATTTAAAGATATATAGATTAAAAGATATAGGAATATAGATATATAGATATATAGATATATAGATATATAGATATATACACAGATATATTGATATATAGTGGTATATCGATATATAGATATAACTATAGATATATATATATATAGAAATATATGGAGATATATAGAGATATATAGAGATATATAGAGATATATATACATATAGAGATATATAGAAATATATAGAGATATATAGATATATATATATAGAGATATAGATATATAGATAAATATATACATATATAGATATATAGATATATAGATACAGCCATAGATGTAGATATAGATACAGATATAGATAGATATAGATAGATATAAATAGATATAGATAGATATAGATACGTAGATATAGTAGAGGGATATATATAGATATAGATAGATATAGATAGATACAGATAGATATAGATAGATATAGATAGATATAGATAGAAATAGATAGATATAGATAGATATAGATATAGATAGACATAGATAGATATAGATAGAATCAAGTAGATAGATAGTTTGATAGCTAGATAGATAGATAGATAGGCAGATAGATAGTTAGATAGATAGATAGACAGATAGATAGATAGACAGATAGATAGACAGATAGATAGATAGATAGATAGATGGATGGATAGATAGATAGATAGATGATACTCAAGGTGTATCTAATGCACAACATGCACCTGGTGAACATGCTTCACTGATAGATTGATCGATAGATGATAAATGAGCCATAGGAGCGAGGAGCTCTAGGAGCCAGGAGCCATAGAAGCCACCAGGAGCCACCAGGAGCCGCAAAAGCCACCAGGAGCCACAAGGAGCCGCAGAAGCCACCAGGAGCCACCAGGAGCCACCAGGAGCCACCAGGAGCCACCAGGAGCCACAGAAGCCACCAGGAGAGGAGGAAAAAAAAAAAATACCAAAAAAAAAAAAATTAAATTACCCTCCTATCGAAAGTGGCCGTGATCATGGTTGGAACAAATTCCCCAGCGAGGGTGAAGTCATATCATCTACCATGCGGGCAGCCATGGTTCCATGGCAAACAGGAAGAACCTCCCAGTTCTTTCATCAGCGGGGCTTCCCAAAACAATCACTACTCAATATATTTCAATCATAACTCGCAAATCCATATGTTGCTCCAAAATCCCACGTTAGATATTAATAATTGGTTCATCATATGTTCCGGCCAGGTCGCCGCCATCCAAGCCGCCACCAAGGCAGCCGTGCGTTGCACCAAGCGTTGTAACAAGCAGCGCAAGACTTCCTGACCTGCCGTGGATTCCCTGTGGAGTCTGGTGAGGAACGGGGATGCCGCGATGCCCCAGGTCGCAAACCACCAGGTAATGGTTCAACCCCACACCATACATGGAGGAAAGGAGTCCTAATAGACATATAGGCATAGTCATATAGGATTATATACCCTCTGGTAAACTAACATAGCTATTGAAAATGGCCCATTTATAGTGGATTTACCCATTAATAATGGTGTTTTTCCATAGTTATGTTAGTTTACCAGAGGGTAGGCTGGTTATGTTCAGTATCAACCGTGTGAGGCCCAACTCTTTTTGGCTTATAACATCCACATGTTCAGGGTACTCCATGCCATCTCATGGTTGAACATGTTTGATTTGAAAGCTCATGTTCCCCAAAAGCCACCATTTTTAGAGACATCCGCAGTTTTGCTGGCTAGGTCCCAACATATACCACCCATAGATAAATAAATAAACAAATATATTATATTATTATTATAGCAATAATAGTAATAATAGTAATAACAATGATAGTAATATCCATATCACTATATCCCATTCCCAATTATATCACCATTATGTTCATTGCCTGTTTGATGTTGAAAATCCATGAAAATCCCATCAACATGTCGCCCGTTTCACCTCCCAGGACTTCTCCGACTTGTCCCGCACAGCTGGGTGGATCTAACGCAACGAAGAAACAGTCCCGGCGCAAGGCCTTTGGCACCGGCTGCCTGCGACATTCACCATGAAGTGTTCAGTTAACATCTGGTTATGACTAACATAGCCATGATATAGATGACCCATAGAAATAGGTAGGAATCACCATAGGAAAATGGGAAAATCATAGGAAAACTATAGGAAAACCATAGGAAAATGGAGGTTTACCCTCTGGTAAACGTTTACATAACGAAATGGAAAGATCCACCATTTTCAATGGGAAAATCACCACTATTTCTATGGTCATGTTCAATAGCTATGTTAAATTACCAGAGGGTAGATGACCCTAATCGAAATAGATGGTTTACCGTTCTTAAAAATGGGTGGATCTTTCCATGGCTACGTTAGTCATAACCAGATGGTAACTGATAACTTCATAAGATAAAATTGCGTATGATCCCCAAAAATGAGTCCGCTTCCAGTCAACATTTTTTGACCTTTCCACCAGCCCAGAATTCCTGTAGCCCAGAGACCTCAAGCGTTGCAAGTACTTCACGCTCGCATCATCGTGCCGCTCCATTCGAGACAGCACGTCCAGCGCATGGCGCGCCAAGTGCGTTAGGCCGGCCACGCCCTGTCCTTTTGCTACCAACAGCGGCACCAAAAGACATTTCCGGAGTTCATCCAACATGCGATGGTACTTATTCCCTTCCCCCAAAGACACACAAGATTTTTTAAAAAATGACCCAAAAATTGAACAAAACCAGTACAAAACCATGGTTTTATAGGGGTATTAGGGGGGAAGGGATTGCACATGTTTACAACCCAACTTATTTTGCAAGAGAAATCCAGGAATCCACAATACAAGAGATTCAGAAAAGGACGAATTTACCCAACTAAATCTTGGATCATTCAATCTTTTCCAACGTTTTTGCCAAAAAAGTGGATGTTAGAAAAAAACATAAGGCGACATAGCAGTAATCCATGTAGTTCGATGACTTTCCCAGCCAAAAACCTCCATTTATGGTGGTTTTTCCCATAGTTTCCCATATGGGTATGGATCAATACCTATTAATACCATTTTTAGGGGGATGAACATCCATTTACCAGCTATTTTGATGTGAACTACAGGGGTACAAGGTTTTGACACACTGCCATATGTTCCTATGACTTTCACCAGCAAACCTGGTAAACCTCCATCGATAGAGGGGTTGCCACTGGTTGGCCACTGGTTGCCACCGAGCCACGCTTCGCTGCCAGCTGAGCAGAGCCGAAACGCAGGAAACTGGGCATCACCCGGGACGTGATGGCCGCTTTCTTCATGGACATCTGGCGCATGGTGTCATTGGATGGGAGTAAAAAGCCTGAAAACTGGTGAAAACTGACATGATTTACCCTCTGGTAAACTAACATACAAATAACTATGGAAAGATCCACCATGTTCAATGGGAAAATCCACTATTTCTATGGCCATTTTCAATAGCTATGTTAAATTACCAGAGGGTAACCGTGAGAAATTGGGGGTTTGGGATGAAACAAGTAAGGTCACTGGAGTGAAGTGGAAAACATGTGGTTGAAAATCTGGTTTATCCGATGAAATTATCCTTGATTTCCGTGACATGCTCCCCTAAGCCTATACTGTTCTGGGAAAATGGCAGAGCTCCCTGCTTTCAATACTAAAGTTGATTCCGTTGTCAACTTGGATTACCACAGGGCAAGCCGGCTTGAAATCTAAGAATGGGTTGAAAAAAGAAAATTATGTGCATTTTCTGGCGTTCGATGTTGATTGAAAAATGGAAGAATACCTGAAATCCCCAAATTGGGGAGCAAACAGATTGTACAACTGCCTGCGCTCTTGCATGAGGTCAAATTATCGGATAAACAGTTTCGGATTGTTTCTATGAAAGAAGAAAAGATGAACAGGTGAGCAAGACTTAAAACTTACTCACACACACACCCATATGTATATATAACTTATACATATACATATACATATACATATACATATACATATACATATACATATGTATATATGCAAATATGTAAATATAAATAAATATAAATAACATATATACATAGATGTGTGTAGTTTGCCGGGGTCAATCTGACCCACGCCCAAACATCCCAGAATTTTTGACTCCAGGCCTGGCCGGAATACCACTCGTCCCGCATCAAGCGGTCCTCCTCACTGTCGCTTCCCACCACCGCCAAGGTGCCACACACGGGAACGCCTGGGCGCGTTCCAAGGAATTACTTGAAGGTTCAAGAGAAAATGGATCAGGAAACCATAGCAAATCAATGGAAATCACTGGAAATCACTGGAAATTTCGAGGGAAACCAAGGGAAGTCGCAAACCATGGTCTTCACTGCCTGAAGACCATGATGGGATATGATCAGCATTTCAGCTGGGTTCACTTTTCAACGAGTCATTTGCAGTTGGCAAAATAGGCACGTGATGGGAATGGGAAGCTAAAACACCATTCGGCCACCTTCACGGAGGTTTCACTGCCACATTGACCCACATTCCGCGATAACCCAGCATATATATATATAATAGTGGATAATAAAAGAATCATGAAGATGAGAATACGCATACAAAAATATCAAAAATGATGATAATGAATAGTAGGAACATGTAAAACCATATAACAAAAACAAACATAAATCCATACATAGTGGGAGAAATATCAGTCAATCTCCACCAAAGATGGACCAGCTGCCCATGGACTCCAAGAAGATTGGCCTGAGCCGCTCTGGATCCAAGATGATGCAAGTTTCGGTTCCAAGATTTGGGACCGATATTTTTTGGATACCAAAACAAGAATATTGGAATTTGATATTAGCATATATTAGCGGATTCTGGATTTAAATGTATGAATAATTCCGTTTGTTTTTTTGAAACCAGTTTTGCCACAAGTTTTCATATGGTTTCATGGTTGAAACATGTTGAAACCCTAATCCTACATCAAATGAGTTTGTGTAACGCAAAAAAAATCCGGTGAATCATCGTTTTCCCTTCAAGAATTGCCATTTGGTGGGGATAAACCCCAGGCAGACCCAAATATCATATCAAATTGGTTTGTTATATTCCATTTATCCCGTATGATATTCCCACCATACCGGTGGAATCTTCCATTGCAACCATGCCACGCAAAGAACTCCCGTGCTGCGTTCGACAACGCTGCTCGGCCATCCCCCCCACGGCTGTAGGGGGTCTTGCCCGCACCTGACATGGTGGTGAGGTGGAAAAGAAAATACGTATTATAAATGCATGGCTGCATAGACACCCCAAATATGTTTGCGGATGCATGTGCGTATATTGCACTAGAATATGTTACAATATCATCAATTTGCCACTGACATTTATTCAATTTATTCATTTACTGGTTCATTTCTTGATTCATCAATCTACTGATATGAAATCGTATGCTGTATGTCTTCCTGAAAGGCGCTGTCTTCCCGAAAGGCCCTGCGCCTTTCAGTGACAGTTCCCACGGCCACCAGCGGATCCAGGTCTGGCTGCACGCGATGGTTTCAAAACACGGGAATGACTATCAAACATGAACTATCATATATATGTATATATTACCAGGTAGTGCCTGGCACGCGCCGGGGCGGAAGTTTCAAAAATAGAACATGGCTATGGGAACCAGTTTGCTTAATTATGGGAAATGTTTCTTGAGCAGGAAAGAATTTTAAGTGAATTGAAACGACTGAATTGAATGGAAATGAACTGAGTTGAATTGAGCTGAATTGAGTTGAATTGAATTGAGTTAAACTGAATTGAATTGAGTGAGTGAGTGAACGAATGAGTGAAGCAATGAATGAATGAAATGACATGAAATAGATGAAATAAAAGAAATGAAATGAAATGAAAATAAAAATAAAAATGAAATGAAAATGAAAACGAAAATGAAAACAAAATGAAGTGAAATCAAATGAAATGACATTCATGAAAATGACATGAACGAAATGAAATGAAAATAAAAGAAAATGAAATTTAATGTAATTATATAAGTAAAATGAAATGAAATGATTATGAAATGCAAAAGAAATGAAAATGAAAATGAAAACGAAAATGAAAATGAAAATGAATTAATGAACGAACGAACGAATGACTGAATGAATGAATCAACGAAACAACGAAAACCAATGAAGCAATGAATCAACGAATCAATGAATCAATGAATCAATGAATCAATGAACCAATGAACCAATGAATCAATGAATCAAAGAATCAATGAATCAATGAATCAATGAAATTTGCCGACCTCATCTTCCAAAAGCGCTCTGAAACCCTCAGCTTTTAAACTTTTTATGTGAAACCGAGCTCTCCCTACAGTCTCCTGCACATTTTGCCTTGCGAACTCGACCATGCCAAAAAAGAACGCTCCGAACGTGCGCATTGGTTTGCGGCTTTTATGTGAAATCGAGCTCTCGCTACAGTCTTGTGCACATTTTGCCGGCCTCATCTTCCAAAAGTGCTCCAAACATGTCAATTTGTTTTCCGATTTTTTTGTGAAACCGAGCTCTCGCTACAGTCTCGTGCACATTTTGCCAACCTCATCTTCCAAAAGTGTTCCGAACATGTCAATTTGTTTTCCGATTTTTTTGTGAAACCGAGCTCTCGCTACAGTCTCGTGCACATTTTGCCAACCTCATCTTCCAAAAGTGTTCCGAACATGTCAATTTGTTTTCCGATTTTTTTGTGAAACCGAGCTCTCGCTACAGTCTCGTGCACATTTTGCCAACCTCATCTTCCAAAAGTGTTCCGAACATGTCAATTTGTTTTCCGATTTTTTTGTGAAACCGAGCTCTCGCTACAGTCTCGTGCACATTTCGCCGACCTCATCTTCCAAAAGTGCTCCGAACGTGACAGCTTTTCAACATATTCAAGCGCAAATCGCGCTCTCGCTACAGCCCTGTGCACGTTCTGTTGATCGAGGCCCACAACCGCGGAAACAGAGACCCTACTTCGGCGAACACGGAGGCCACTTTACCCGAAAAAAACACAGGGTTTCGCGCCCGAGCCTTTTCAAGCCTGAATTCACGCGTTCCCGACCTGTTACACTTCCCAACTACTTGATGATGATGTGGTTGACATGATGATGCGGTGGCATGATGGTGAGAATGCTGCCCATGACAATCGTCCGTAACTCGGAAGTTTTCTAACTAAACATTCTTTGATTATATTTTAAATAAGTAATAAATAAATACAGTAAATAATAAATTAATAAAAAGAAAAAATAAATGAAATAAATGTATAATATTTCATTATATGTCCATCAAATCTTATATCCATCAAATATCCACAATGGTTCATTGGATTGGATTGGTTCAAATATTGAAGGGATCCGGTCAGAACACATCCAATGAAGCGCACCTCTGTCACCGGGTCGTCGGGTGCGAAGCCCAGCACATGGCCGAGAGACATGGCACGGCCATCGCCCAACTGACCCGACCAGGAACCGAACCTCAAACCATTGAGGACTCCCAGGTGACTGAAATGAGGCCCACAAAAGCGAGACATCCAATGCTGAACCAGGGATAAGGGTTTGGGGCTGATATTCCAAATTTGGGAGCAATTACATCAAAGTACAGGAACCCTTCGATCAGCATCATTGCTCATGAACCAGCAGGAGTCGCCACACCTTCAGAAACAAGCAGTTCCTCACTGGGGCCACCAGTTGGTCCAAGTCAAAATTGGGTACACTGCACACAAAAGATAACTGATGATCAATCCAAACATGACGTTTTTACAGGTCCCAAGGTCCAACAAGTCTTGAACTAAGGCACTGGTGTCCGCCGTATGCATGTGCAAATGGCTGAGCTGTGCTTGGCAACTGCCGGCCACTTAGAAGCTTTAGCAAGTCCTGCATCAGGACAGAAAAATCCGCTCGGGGTATCCCAAGATATGGGGATGAAATGCGGGCATACCAGTTTCAGAATGGGGATATAAAATGATATAAGCCACCCTCTCACCCAATGGATTGATTCAAGAAAAATTCTGCGGGAACCATTGCTTTTAGCAGCATTAGATCCATCAGATCCGGCCATCCACATCTGGGACTACAGCAATGACAATGAGGCTCTCAACCAACAAACAAATCAATGGTGTGGGGTCACCTACAAATCCAGGGTTTGAATTGTAATCAATTTGGGATATGTTACCCTCCTGTATCAAATTGGGCCAGGTTTGAACACAAAAAAAATGGTTTCGCGGATGGTTTTGAACCCATGGTAGTGGAACCATAACAATAATCTGGATAAATCAAAACAAATATATAACTAACCTACAAGGCTATGTTTGGATGGATAGTAACCCCTACGAACCTAATAACCATGATTCCAGTGACTTCGCAGCGAAGTAGTTACAATGAAGTAGTTACAATTTATCCAGATGTATATCATGCGTTTGATGCTCGATCAAAACGGACATTCTTCCAACCAACATGGCCCATCAACAGCCAAAATGGGATGAAAGCAGCCAACATGAGATGATCAAGATATGTGGGGGATTTTGCTTTTGCAAACTTCATGTGGTTCCTGTTTGAAGCACTCATCAAAAAGAGGTGAAATGCTACAAGAAGACAACTCATCACAAGTCATCACCCAACCAAAAAACATTGTTGATGCTGACCAAACACCCGCTGGCCAGGGTTTCAGCCACAGATCACAAAAAAAACCATTAATTAGGCAAGTGAGGAATTCTGGAAATGGAACACATGAAAGCAACGAAACAAGCCAGGCTCTAGTTTATATATTGAAACAGGTCCTTTCCCCTGGATCTATTTGTTTCTGGCTTTCATCTTGTGGTTTTTGCGGCATGACAAGGCCCTAGTCATGCCTCATCCCCAACTTGTGGCGCCAAGCCAAGCCTCCTCGCCACCTGAAGGCCGTCAACGGCCAACCATTTCTTGTACATGAATGTGTTTGAGCGCGCTCATGTAAATAATGATATATAACGACATATACATACATATACAATGATATACATACATACATATATATATATATGTATATGTATATACAATGATATACATGGTATATGTGCGTCTGGAAAGCTTAGCTGATGTGCGTACGTTTACCCTACGCATCCAACCCATTGGACAGATTTGCCAGGCGTATATAGGGGAAAACCATGGAAAACCTGTGGCAACTCAGCCTGGGAATCTCCATTTCTTGGGCCAAATGTGTCAAGGATTCGATGGGCAAACAGCTAGATAGATAAGCAAACCGTGGTACATTAAAAAAAAAAGAGATGGACTCACCAAGAATAATTTTGCAAAACAACTTGTTAAGTTTGTTGAAAACATGTTAAGCTAGTAGAAATATAGTTAGGAAGGCCGGTGGGTAGGCAGATGGACAAGTCGACATACAAAGAGATAGACAGGGATAGAATGGGTAGCTTGGGTTAGCTTGGTGGGCAAAGAGCCGGCTGCCATCAATGAACAACCATCTACAGTCAAGAACAAACACAAATATTCCCCTCATCCGTTTGTTTGCATGGAACTTTCAGTACACATAGAATGGGTCCAACCAGCATGGTCCAACATTTGAAGGACCACACTTGTGCTACTAAACACCATCCCAAAATTGGGAATGCCCAAGATTGATCCGTTTAACGAAGCCAAAAAACGGGAGAGACCCTATTGTTTAACTATAATTTAACTATGGCAAATCAGGATGTTTCACAGGGAAATCATGATTTTCCAGCACCACATATGTGGTGAAGTTCTCGGCAGGTGTGCAAAAATGGCTGTCCCACAACCGAAGATCGCCAAAGAATTGGGGGATCATCTCCAATCCAAATGTCAACATCTATCCTCTGGTAATTTGTTACATAGCGAACTGGAAAGATCCACCATTTTTCCATTTTATAGCTGGGTAAATCCACTATAGTCACTATAAATGGCCATTTTCAATAGCTATGTTAGTTTACCAGAGGGTACACTCTGTACCACTTTCTCATCCACATAATTGTTCTACAATGCCACTTTCCAGATCCACCTAAAAAGCTTCAGCAAAATAAACATAAATAAACACTAGTCATCACTAGTCACTATGATATCTATCTGCAGCAGATTGTGCGAAAGGTTGGGACGCATCTTGCATCCCGTCCAAAATCTTTCAAATCTCGTATGTCTACCTTCAAGCCAACACCTTTTTTTGCCAAAACCTGTCCGGTTTCGATCCCTTGTGATGGCATAACGGGTAGGCTTTACCCATCACTCAACCAGTGAGTTGTATTTCAAGCAGCAAATGGAGCGATACAATACTGGGTGTGGGGATTTCATCAGGAACAAAAACGCATCACCGGCACCGAACAATGCCAGACATCGTCTTTCGGTTTTATTGTGAGGATAAATCATTTGCCCCCATGGAACATCATGGAACAAGACCTTACCACCCCGCTTTTTTGAGGTATGCAGTGGACATTACAGTAAATTCTTTAGCCCCATGGGACAATTCCATACCGCAATGAGAGTAAAAAGCACGCCTGACTCCCACAGAGGATCACCAAATCCGACTTGAACTTACTAATTCAGGGCATGGATGACATGGATGTCTTTCCATCCAAAATTGGAATATTAGAATTGCAAAAGACAGTGAATGCGCCGTGAAAATACCAAAAACGCAACACCATGCATTCTGGCAGTCTGCACACAGTCTGACTATTTGAAAAACACAAACCTGAAAAAGCGAGGGATGGGTCAAAACCCTGTACCCCTGGTGAACACATGTGAACACCAAATTTAGCTGGTAGATGCATGTCCATCCCCTAAAAATATCTAAAGATTGTCTTTGTAAGTAGTGATCCATGGCCGTATGCCAGTTTTTGGGGGATGATTCCCCCTTTGCTTCCCAGGCTGCTGGCATCATGGTGTCATCGCTTACCGGTCGCCTGGTGATTCAGCAGGACCAAGCGAATTTCTCCATGAAAGGGTTGAGGCCTGGAGTCGCCAGGGGCCGCCTGAATCCCATCCCCCTACTATTAAACACCCCGCAAAAGGTCCCAATGATGTGGAAATTCCCTACTAAACCACAGTTTCTAGCGGGTGTTTAATATTAGGTGGAGGAGATTAAAATGACCCCTGCAAATTTGCACGCTCAAAAATGCTTAATGATCCAAGTTAGCTTAGCGGTCTCTCGAAGCTTGGCCCCAACTTTGAATCATGACTGAAGACGAACGGAAACACTTCAAACATCTTCAATCTAAATGTCAGGGCAATCAATCCATATTGAAGCCCTTGCCATGTTGCCAGAAATCCGAGCAGCAACTGTCCGCCAGACTTCCCAACTTGACCATTCTTTCAAAATCCAATGGCACAGCAGAGGTCCCCGCCCAACACAGTTACCGGGTTGCACCTGGTCAAAGAGATTGAGGCATTGAACACCTGGCACTGGTGGCGACATCGCAGATGCCATCGTGCTATCCTCCCGTACCATGTGGATCCAGAGGGATGAAATTGCAAGTCGATAGTTAAAGTCATGACCCCAGCGATGTCCAAAACCTGGGTGATAAAGGGGACAGTCGACCCATGGAGAGAAATGTCAATAGTGTTCAATAGTAGTTATAGAGATCTTGGGAAAAGTAAGGTTGACAATATCAATTTATCAACATCGAGCACACTTATGCTAGGACGTTCGAGGACTCTGGCAATTTAGGAGGACCCGCAGGGGTGGTTTTCGAAACTAAAAAATTTATCGTTCAATTTTTCTGGCCATGGTTCTTCTTCTGTAATTCCATCCCTCTAAACTGAGGAATTCCCCCATACAGCATCCCAAAATCAATACGAAACATTGCTCAAATCAGTAGGTTCCAATGGCTTCCAACTAATCAAAACTAACATTTTTGCAGTACTTAAACTACAATTTATAGATGGATTGTGTTGGATTCTACATGTATATATACATATATATACCACGTAGAACTGGCATCCCGGGATCTCCTAAAAAAAACTACTGCACCTGCCGTGATCGCCGGGAGCTGTCCGGATCCAGAGGCAGAGCTTCGAGAGTCAGGTTCTGAAAGACCAGTTGTCTTGCCTTGGGCTGAACGCAGGTGATGGTTTTTTGTTCGATCTTCAAATGGTAGGAAAACCATGGAAAACCATTTGGTTGGAATGGGATCGGATTTGTTTGAAGGGCTAAGAGTGGCAGGAATTCCTTCGTTTTCATGGTAGAACTGCAATGTTGTTCCTTTTTCTTATACACGTTAGCCCAGTGAACATTCAGCGCTCCTGATGGTTGTAGTGTCTAGCAGCGCTGAATGAGAAAATTCAGAAATTCATGATCCCTGGAACGCAATGTTCACCCCATACCAACCATACCAACCGCCAGCAGTCTAGGAGACAACCATTGGCTGGCTGGGAAACGACCATATTCAATAGCACGTGTGGCACAAAACAGGCGCATTGCCGTTCAAGTCTCGGCCTCCGCACGCTGCCAATGCCTACACCCGAACTTGGACCTTCCGGTGGTGTTGGAAGACCACATCGAACCTGCAGGAGTGATTCCGCTCGTTGTGCAAGAATATATATATATACGATCCCATCAACATCCATTTGAAACCACGAAGTATGCACAGAGTGACATAGTACAATGTAGTGTGAAGTGGTGATGCCAATGGTAAACCCATGGTAAACCCATGGTAAACCAAAACTCCTCAGGCTGTTTAGTCATCACCGATTGGCAATATAGTTTATGGATGTTTATCTTTGAGTCTGCCACGTTGATGCGATCATATCATTTAATTCATCCTAACACCAACTAGCATAGCTAACCATGAAAACCCTGAGTTTTCCCTGTCACCTCAGTTGTCGAAATCAGCTATTCGTGTAGCCTTCCGAGTTATCAGGGGTTTTGTCAAAGCGTCAAATCCTCCAATCAAGAATAGCGCGTCAGCAGAGACACCCTTTGAAAACAATAAACTGTGGTTGATGACAAGTTGATGAGCATCTATTTTCACTGCATATGTTCACCTGCTAGTTAAGTTCAACCATAAGTCAGCCACTTAAAAGGATCTGACTAAACTTTAAACCAACGTTAACGCGGCAAAGCTGGGTACATCCGTACATCCCCAATTCTCTTCGATTACATCCCTGTTTAAATTGTCTTCATTTCATTCCGTTACATGTTATTGCTGCGTATCGATTTACGTCTCCAAATTAATTTGTTGGTCAAACCACTAACCCAAACCAAACCCATCAAAACAACACAAAACGAAATAAGTTCGCCCATAATCAACCACTCAAATGACTCAAATACCAAACCAAATCAAACAAAATAATATAAGTTCTCCCATGTTTGCTGGTTGAATCGCTATATTTTGATAGCCAAATGTCAATGAAAATTTAGCATCGCTACATCGCTGTCCTGCCTCCTCGCCCGCCATGCAGCTACACTCACCGCTTCCAGAAGGACCATCCTCACACTCCTGCAGGGACTGATCTGGGACCACGAGTGACCTATAGAAACCGCACATGACTTTCCCTTGAATATGTACACATACATTCGCACATGGCCCTACATGTGCTATATAAATGCTGATCCATATATATATATATATGTATATATATATATTGTGTATGTGTGTGTGTGTCTATATATTGACACACACACACATGTAGATAGATATATATATATATAAACATTATATATTATTGACGGATATTGACGGCACAGAATGCTGTGCTTTGGCTCATGTCCTACTGTTGATCCCACCGTAGTATGAGCCTTTCTGGCCATGTTCGAGCACGGAAACTCGGGTAGAAAAATGAAACCCCTAGTGAACTGAAGATGCAGCGGTTTGGTGGCTCCAGGTTTCCTCATACTCCGCGCAAGCGCATACATGTTGACATTCACGGCCATAGCGGCCCGGAACGCAAGCAGTGTACCTGGAGGACCGACCCAGAACCCTCAGTTCTTCGGTTTCTCAAGTGAGATGGGTTGCTATTACCCAAGTTGCCTGTGTATGGCACATGATGGCACATGTACATATTTACAAATAATGCATACGCGCACACACATATATATATATATGATATTATATAGATAATATAGATAAGTAGATATGAGTAGATAGATCGATAGACATAGGTATAATGTATAATAGGTGTCAAATAATATAGATGTATATATGTATAAGATTATATAATCATCAAATAATATAGATGTATATATGTATAAGATTATATAATCATATAATGTTATACTATCTTATACGTAGAGTGCCTGAAAGAACATGTTTCTGAAAAACTGGCTAATATTGTTGTCAAAACATCCAAGTGCTATGTTCTTTGGGGCTTCACTTACTGGCCAAATCGGTGTTGGGTGGAAATTCGGTACAGAAGTGGATTGTCGTACTATTCCTAAACCTTATGAAAATCTCTGGTTCCCTGGTCCTTTAATCAATGGCCATTTCAGGATCCTAAATTGGAGGTACCTACCATATATAAGGCCTATGTAAGGCCTATGTAAGGGAATATCCCCAGAAAATCTGGCCTTATATGGTACAGTACCTCCATTTTAGGATCCTGGAATTCCCATTGATTTAATGTTTGACGACAATGTCATTGTTTCACCAGGTCACTGCGCGGCAGAAAGGCCCAGCAGCAAGGGCCAGCGGAGCATCCGTCCCAAAATCTCAACACATTTCTGGGGTATAGGGGATTATAGGGGTATGCCCCAAAATTGGGGCAATTAGAAGCCAATGATGTGGGTGTATCATTGATTTTCATATTAAATATCTACCATGGTATCTATGGGACAAACCTATTGGATGTTCCAAGGCTGGGTATGGTCCATACAGTGGTCCAGCGTTGAGGTACACGGAGTCTGTGGGCCCAATGTGGCTCTTGATGGTGTTCTTCAGATCAGAAGCAACCACCTTGCGTCATGAATTACAGCCTATTTCTAGCAAGTAGCTATGAGGTTTGTTGTTTTTGACATGCTTGGAAACTGCTTTCACTTGACTTTCAGGATTGAGCAGCTCAGAAAAGACAAACGCACCGGGCTGCCGCGACACAAAAAGGACTGTGGATATGCATGCATGTGTAATATATGCATATATGCCAGATTATGCCAGTATTGCCAGTCATTTGCCAAAGGTCTTAAAGGAGCCCTTGGCAATCACGCATTGGTACTCAAGAATTCCTTTGATTCATGTTATCTGCAGTAACTCAGTAGGTGACTCAAAAGGCCAATTTTATGTTCTCTGCAAAAACTCAGTGGGCGCTAAAAGGCCAAAGGCATGATATGATAACAAAGCCGCTTCCCAGCCGCATCTTTTGCTATTCCAGGCTGTCTAAGTCAACCTTCTCCTGCATCGTGTGAAGCCTTGGTGCTACAACAGGTGCCCAACACTTTGCAGAGTTGGGGAGCGGAAGAAGCATTAGAAAGTTGAATGATGCAAAATCTATTCACTTTGAATAGCGTTTCTTCCCCCCACATGCTCTGCGGCAACTGGGTGCCAAACCCACCAGCGCCAGCACTTCGCGCCTTGGCGTATTGGCTGCACAGGCTTTGGTAGTGGGAAACCATATTGAAAGGGACCAATTGAAGGAAATCAGACTTACATTTTCATAAATACATGTAATAATACATGTAATAATACATGTAATAATACATGTAATAATACATGTAATAATACATGTAATAATACATGTTACGCACATATATATATGTAATAATACATGTTATGTATATATATATATATACATATGTATATGTATATAAGCCATGCCCTCTTATCGTATATGATATGTGGATCCTGTGATATGTGGATCTTGTGATATGTGGATCCTGTAAAATCTGCCACTCAAAAAATGGAGCTCGATTCATCCCCATTCACCTCGATGTTTCTGTATGCCAGTCTGGCATGGCCACTTCACTAAGCCATGCACAGCGATTGCACGAGGCCATGTCCTGACTCTGACAAACTGAAGGGCGGCTCTTTGAGCTGGACGTGAGGTGCAGCCAGAAGCTTGTAAAAAAAAAAAACTGAAAAATGTTGGTGTTTGCATGTTTCCCCAAGATGTAACAACAAGAATGCAGTTGCATCTGCAATGTCACAATGATGCTTCAAGAAACATGTCGAGAGAGACATGGACAGGAAGAGTTGACCAATAACATCCAACCCCAGCTGCAAGATGTTTAACTGGTCCCCTCCTTGCGTTGGTCTTCCCCAGTCTGGATGCCGCACCCTACGCAGGCTGCCACGCTCCAAATGTCGCAAACAAAATGCCATAAACCATCCCTAGTGACTTACCACTATCGGGTGGGAATAGGTGAGGTGTGTAAACATCATCCCCAGATAGTACTATAGGTTTATTACTGGCTTTACCACATCAGTGAGATCAAATGTGGCAGAGAAATGATGTATAGGTCGAATTGCCGAGGTTTTTCACCCAATAGGTTTTTCTACTAATCCTTAAATCTAGGCTTTGAAGAGTGGAACAACTTCAAGTTGCTCCGGCCTCAGGCGCCGCATAATCTTCCAGCTGCCACAGCAGACGGGAAGACTCACAGGCCAAAGCTCGATCCAAGAAACGCAGGAGGGTGGCATCTTCACCCCAGCAGGCCTCGGTACGTCATCTGGCCGTTGGGAGCTGAGGGGAAATCATGTGGGAGTAGTTCCAATCATGAAAATGTATACCCTCTGGTAATTTAACATAGCTATTGAAAATTGCCATTTATAGTGGACTTTCCCATTAAAAATGGTGATTTTCCATGGCTATGTTAGTTCACCAGAGGGTAGCTAAATTTAAGATTATCTAAGTCTATATCTATGTCACATCTATATATATATATACATCATTCTATATCGATACAGTATCCATCCATCTGTCTATTCGACAATTGTGATGAGGGCTCAGGGCTGCTGAGCCACCATTCTTGGAAAATATGTAGGGATCCATAAAGTATAGGGATATGACAGGTTGCAGCCAACAAAGAGAGTAGTAGCACTGTTGTCCCAGCTTCTGGAGGGCGCAAAAATTGTGGAATCATTGGGTCAGTTTACAGTATACAGGGAGGAAATAACAAAAACCGTACAGATTCATGTACGGTTTTCCTTGGCAAAAATGGATGTTAAAATACAGGGGTGCTCCCAACACCCCAAATATTGGGCAGACAGGTCCCACTGATCTTTGATCGCATCTGAGCCACTGCCCGACACGCGGGCGGCATGAAGCAGGCAGAAAAGGACCACAAAGTGCTGGCCAAAAGAGTGTCCATGAAGGACTCCTGGAGGGATTCCAGCTGTCCAAGATTGCAACAAGAATCAAGGAGGAACAAAACATAGTTGAAAACTAATCCCATAGGTGTACATATATCACACATTTTTTTAAAAAAAAATATCGATCTATCTATCTCTATCTATATCTATCTATATCTATCTATCTATCTCTATCTATATCTATCTATATCTATCTATATCTATCTATATCTATCTATATCTATCTATATCTATCTATATCTATCTATATATCTATCTATATCTATCTATATTATATATATATATATATCTATCTATCTATCTCTATCTATCTATCTATCTATATCTATCTATATCTATCTATATCTATCTATATCTATCTATATCTATCTATATCTATCTGTATCTATCTATCTATCTATCTATCTATCTCTATCTCTATATCTATCTCTATCTCTATCTCTATCTCTATCTATCTATCTATCTATCTATATCTATCTATATCTATCTATATCTATCTATATCTATCTATATCTATCTATATCTATCTATATCTATCTGTATCTATCTATCTATCTATCTATCTATCTATCTCTATCTCTATCTCTATCTCTATATCTATATCTATCTATCTATCTATTTCTATCTATGTATCAATCTATCAATCTACCAGTCAATCAATCAATCAATCAATCAATCTATCTATCTATCTATCTAATTATCTATCTATCTATCTATCCGTCTGTCTACCAAGTCCGGTCTAGTCTCATCATATCGTATCTATCCATCCATCTACAGTATTTGCCTATCTATATTGCTCTTTCTCTTTCTCTTTCTCTTTCTCTTTCTCTTTCTCTTTCTCTGTCTCTCTCTCTCTCTCTCTCTCTCTCTCGTTCGCCCCCTCAGTGTTCCCTGACGAGAAGGCGGAGACCTCCAAAAATATCTTCGCAAGGCGGTCCTTGGTGCATCACAACTTGATCAACCACGTGAGACTCATGCGGCTTCTGCCTTGAAAGGTACAAGTATGATATTGAATTCTTTTGAGCCATGAATCAGCCGCAACAGTATGCAACAGTAACAGTATGCAACAGTTGGAAGCCCATCACTAATCATCAGTACACACAGTTCAAAGCTCTCCACTTTCTATTCCTTATTGTGTCCCACCCCATTGGTAAGGCACGCAGAGACCGCGCATCAGCTCGGAGATCCATTCTTGGCTCAGATAGTCTTTCCATGATGGGCTGCTCCTGCCCAGTGGCAGATCTCAAGGATCTGCCGTGAAAATGGCCAAAATGGCAATTTGGGTGAAGCCAGAATTTCTCTGGGTGCTGCAATATATATATATATATATCCTGGAACAACATCATAGAACCAAAAGGTTGAGAAATGAAAGACCTGGATAGGTCCAAAAAAAATGGCATAGTGATGATGGTGGAAATGAGGTGATGTTGCAAAAGGTTCACAAACCGGAGCGCGGCTGGCTCAAAAAAAAACTATGTAGGAAAACTTAATGTGGTGATCCATGTCCCATTTGAACATTGCCTGAACCAAGGAAGGGGAAGACCAACAACACTCTTACCCTTGAAGTGAACATTGAAACTAATACTTTGGACCCTAATCTCTCTCTCTCTCTCTTGGACCCTAATCAACCCTAAGAATTAATGACTCAATTGGATAGCTCTCATGCACCAATGGCATTTGCTTGAAAAGATGTATCCTTTTACAAGTGTGACCCCCAAAAAAAGATCAACCAAAGATTCCATAAAATCCTTGAAAATCCTTATCTCATGGGATATTCGTTTCAAATGATCAACTCCCCAAAACATCCAAAAGATGGTTATGGAGTTATGGGTCAAAAGCCTGGGACCCTAGATAATCATTACCATAATATCCCATTATTATACTAGGTATAACGATTATAGTGGGATAATAACTAAGCCTAGATTATCTATGATCATAGATAATCTGGATAATGGAGATGCATTCCACCAAATATGGGCGAATGCAAAGGCTCCTGAGATGTCTGTCCACATACTGCTCCAAGAGCTCTCGGCAGGTCTCATCGCGCCAGGCCTGCCATGGGTCTTTGTTGCTCGGAAGTGGGGTCTCTTTGTGGCCACATGATCGATGGTGATTATATGGAGATTATGATGGATTATGTGGTGATTATATGGTGGTTCTATGTGATTACGGAGGGGAAACCCCCCCAAAAAAAAACTTAGGTTTTCAATCAATTGGTGGGAAAACCTGAACCGGAAACCAAATCTAGGGTTTTCCAGTTAAAATGTTGAACTGCTCCTAGCATCTAATTCTGGGAATGATGGAAGGAAGTGATATCCCATTTCCCTGGAAACATGCACAATCAAACTGATCAACATTGACAAACAAAAACATGACACTGCGACAGACTTTTTCTTCACAAAATATTGACAACCCCCCGCCGGGGATGTTTCTGTGATATGCTTACTTCTACCTTGCGGTAATCAAACGTGGCAATGAAAAATCCCCTTCAAATGGAGGTTTTAGTGGGAAACCAATTTTTTAACACGGGATTTTCCATTACCACGTTTGATTTCCGGAGGGTAATTGATTGATTCATCGATAACATTCATAGATCTCCCTCCAGTACACTGTTCACTAACATAGATCTCGAAAATCCACCACGCGTAGATCATTTTCCCTTTGGAAAACAACCATAAATCCACAATAATCCACATAGCTATGATCATTTTCCATCATTTTCCATCATTTTCCATCATTTTCCATCATTTTCCACCATTTTCCATGTTTCCCCATATTTTCCCTATGGATTTCCATGTGTTTCCCATCGCTTTTTCGCAGCCTTTGAGTGGCCCAGCAGGCTGGCGAAGGTCACGAAGGGCAGCCACGGCGGGACAGCCTTTGCAAGGTCCGAAGCCTGGCGCGGAAGCTGCGAAAAGCCTGGAATGTGGTGGACATGTGTTGGGGATATGCAAATATAACTATATATGTATGAATATATATATATATTATATCATTATATATGATAATATATCTATATATATACATATGTATATTATGTATATGATATATGCATGTTATAGATATATATATATATATATAGTGTAATTAACTATGATTATATATTATATATATATTATATATATACAAGATGGGAATATGAAAGGTGTACACCAGGTTTACCCGAAATGTCATCCTCTCTCTCTCTCTCTCTCTCTGTCTCTCTGGTTGGGTGGTCATTTGGGCCATTTTCCTCGGTTCAATGATGTTGGCAAGTGCGTAAAGTGTAAGTATTCCATTCGTGGAGCATTTCGTTTTTGTGAACGAGAAGGACAGGAACAAGTGTACCCGCCGGTGTTTGGGCCACCCATCCCAAGTAAATACAGTCATTAAATGTCAAACAGTTTGAGTCAATCATAACAGGTAAAGAGCCGAAACTAAGTTTTGTGATGGAGGAGGAACCAAGGCTTTCAAATTATGCAATCGAGATCATCGAGGTGTGTTGATACCTGCACTGAAAACCAGTCTCCAACCCTTCAGGCTTTATTTTTATTAAAGAAGAAGGAGAGAAAAAAGGAAAAAACAAATGATCAACGAACAAAGTTCATATCCTTCACTAGGATCCATATGGATCCGAAGCATTAGCATACAATCATAGAATGCAGGGAGAAATTCAAAAACTTTCCGCATCTGCATCTTTTTGGGGGGTTGTGACCAACATGAATGTGGCAAAACCCACCTTCCTTTTTGCATTCCCAATTCCCGAAATGAGTATCATATCAATATATATATATCAATAATCAAATAATATATTTCATCTGTAATAATCATCATATCAATAATCATCATTCATCTGTAATATGATTCATCTGTAATAGCAGTTGATATAATAATCAAATAATATGATTCATCTGTAATAACAGTTGATATAAAATCAAATAATATGACTCATCTGTAATAATCATCATATCAATAATCATCATTCATCTGTAATATGATTCATCTGTAATAACAGTTGATATAATAGTCAAAAAAGCATGATTCATCTGTAATAACAGTTGATATAATAATCAAATAATATGATTCATCTGCAATAATTATCATATCAATAATCATCATTCATCTGTAATATGATTCATCTGTAATAACAGTTGGTATATAATCAAATAATATGATTCATCTGTAATAATCATCATATCAATAGTCATCATTCATATGTAATATGATTCATCTGTAATTTCAGTTTATATAATAATCAAAAAATATGATTCATCTGCAATAATCATCATATCAATAATCATCATTCGTCTGTAATATGATTCATCTGTAATAACAGTTGATATAATAATCAAATAATATGATTCATCTGTAATAACAGTTGATATAATAATCAAATAATATGATTCATCTGTAATAATCATCATATCAATAATCATCATTCATCTGTAATATGATTCATCTGTAATAACAGTTGGTATATAATCAAATAATATGATTCATCTGTAATAATCATCATATCAATAATCATCATTCATCTGTAATATGATTCATCTGTAATAACAGTTGGTATAATAAAGAAATAATATTATTCATCTGTAATAATCATCATATCAATAATCATCATTCGTCTGTAATATGATTCATCTGTAATAACAGTTGATTTATAATCAAATAATATGATTCATCTGTAACAATCATCATATCAATAATCATCATTCATCTGTAATATGATTCATCTGTAAAAACAGTTGATATAATAATCAAATAATATGATTCATCTGTAATAACAGTTGATATAATAATCAAATAATATAATTCATCTGTAATAATCATCATATCAATAATCATCATTCATCTGTAATATGATTCACCTGTAAGAACAGTTGATAATCATCAAATAATATGATTCATCTGTAATAACAGTTGATATAATCATCAAATAATATGATTCATCTGTAATAACAGTTGATATAATAATCAAATAATATGATTCATCTGTAATAACAGTTGATATAATCATCAAATAATATGATTCATCTGTAATAATCATCATATCAATAATCATCATTCATCTGTAATATGATTCATCTGTAATAACAGTTGATATAATAATCAAATAATATGATTCATCTGTAATAATCATCATATCAATAATCATCATTCATCTGTAATATGATTCATCTGTAATAACAGTTGATATAATAATCAAATAATATGATTCATCTGTAATAATCATCATATCAATAATCATCATTCATCTGTAATATGATTCATCTGTAATAACAGTTGATATAATCATCAAATAATATGATTCATCTGTAATAATCATCATATCAATAATCATCATTCATCTGTAATATGATTCATCTGTAACAACAGTTGATATAATAATCAAATAATATGATTCATCTGTAATAATCATCATATCAATAATCATCATTCATCTGTAATATGATTCATCTGTAATAACAGTTGATATAATCATCAAATAATATGATTCATCTGTAATAATCATCATATCAATAATCATCATTCATCTGTAATATGATTCATCTGTAACAACAGTTGATATAATAATCAAATAATATGATTCATCTGTAATAACAGTTGATATAATAATAATCAAATAATATGATTCATCTGTAATAATCATCATATCAATAATCATCATTCATATGTAATATGATTCATCTGTAAGAACAGTTGATATAATAATCAAATAATATGATTCATCTGTAATAATCATCATATCAATAATCATCATTCATCTGTAATATGATTCATCTGTAAGAACAGTTGATATAATCATCAAATAATATGATTCATCTGTAATAACAGTTGATATAATCATCAAATCAATCTGTAATAACAGTATGATTCATCTGTAATAACAGTTGATATAATAATCAAATAATATGATTCATCTGTAATAATCATCATATCAATAATCATCATTCATCTGTAATATGATTCATCTGTAATAACAGTTGATATAATCATCAAATAATATGATTCATCTGTAATAATCATCATATCAATAATCATCATTCATCTGTAATATCATTCATCTGTAATAACAGTTGATATAATCATCAAATAATAATATGATTCATCTGTAATAATCATCATATCAATAATCATCATTCATCTGTAATATGATTCATCTGTAATAACAGTTGATATATAATCAAATAATATGATTCATCTGTAATAATCATCATATCAATAATCATCATTCATCTGTAATATGATTCATCTGTAATAACAGTTGATATAATCATCAAATAATATGATTCATCTGTAATAATCATCATATCAATAATCATCATTCATCTGTAATATGATTCATCTGTAAGAACAGTTGATATAATAATCAAATAATATGATTCATCTGTAATAACAGTTGATATAATCATCAAATAATATGATTCATCTGTAATAACAGTTGATATAATCATCAAATAATATGATTCATCTGTAAGAACAGTTGATGAAATAATCAAATAATATGACTCATCTGTAATAACAGTTGATATAATCATCAAATAATATGATTCATCTGTAATAACAGTTGATATAATAATCAAATAATATGATTCATCTGTAATAACAGTTGATATAATCATCAAATAATATGATTCATCTGTAATAACAGTTGATATAATCATCAAATAATATGATTCATCTGTAATAACAGTTGATATAATAATCAAATAATATGATTCATCTGGAATAACAGTTGATATAATAATCAAATAATATGATTCATCTGTAGTAACAGTTGGTATAATCATCAAATAATATGATTCATCTGTAATAACAGTTGATATAATCATCAAATAATATGATTCATCTGTAATAACAGTTGATATAATCATCAAATAATATGATTCATCTGTAATAACAGTTGATATAATCATCAAATAATATGATTCATCTGTAATAACAGTTGATATAATCATCAAATAATATGATTCATCTGTAATAACAGTTGATATAATCATCAAATAATATGATTCATCTGGGATAATAACAAACCATTATTAATCCCCATTTGTATACAAAACTGTTTATATCATAATCAAATAACCACAATCAATAATGTGTAATAACCAGTTTTTCAATCCCCCCTTCCCGCCTCAGGCGTCACCAAGGGCTTCAGCAGCTCTCGGATGCCGCAGCAGCTCGCGTCCGCGGTGGCCAAGGCCCAGAAGGGCGCCGCCGCCAGGGCCAGCGATGGCGGACCCAGGGCCTGGGGGGAAAAATATGGAAAAAGATGGAAAAATATGGAAAAATGTACACGAACCCCCCTATATTTCATCATATTTCATGATATTTCATGGGAAAACTACGGAAAACTGAGGCGGAAAATGAAGGAACACTGGAAAATTGAGGGGGGAAAAAACTGAAACTACCAAGAAGTTCAAGAAGAGTTGAGGATGGAAATCGAAAATAACTACGAAACCATGTGGAAAATAATGAAAAATATGAAATGAATCAAAATAGGCCCTGATTCTGCCGCTGGAATTGAAATGTGCCCAAATTGATATGGAACATGGCCCCACCTCCACCAATATGGCTTTTTATCAAGATGATTTACGCCATATTCACTCAATCCCTTACATCCCTTGCTCAAAGGGGCTTATTCAACCCTTGCATTTTTTGTAATTACCATCTGGTTATTTAACATAGCCATGGAAAATCCCTTATAAATAGGGGTTTAAATGGGAAAATCATCTATAAATGGGCAATTTTCCATGGCTATGTTAAATAACCAGAGGGTAGTTCTTGGGCTCTTGGGTCATCTTTTCTGCCTCACCTGATCTCACCCTCCCAGAATCCTCGCCTCGGGCGCATCCTCAGACCACACCGCATGGGGCTGGAAGGCCGCGCGTACCTAAAAAACACCCAGCGGTTCCAAATGGTCAACCCGGACATCATCTACATTCATCTACAATGATCCATGTGAACCCGAAATCAACTTGAAAAATCGAGGTGTTTTTTGACAAACCCTAATTGCACTATATAATTGCACACCTTTTCAAATGCTAAAACCCTCATTGATTCACCCTCTTTCCCACATTGAGGCCGCCAGCGTCGGCGCAGGCGGCAACTTTTTTGGTCCTAGCGCTGGCTCATCAAAGCAGGCTCAGCCACTTGAACCGCTTCATCCCAATCGATCAAGGGAAGGCTGGCATAGTGGCGCCTCAGCTCCTCGCGGATGAAAATGATTCACTGATCTGTCACGGTTTGCTATGGAAAACCATGATTCTTGATAGGCAAATCATGGTAAATCATGGTAAATCCACTATAAACTATAAACTGGCCATGTTCATCCATTTTCCATAGCGATGTTAGATTACCAAAGGGTATCCACTGGATGGGATGAGAACAAAGACCTATGTGCTAGAGACGACATGGTTGGCCGGGAAATCTGTTTGTTGACCAAATGCTGCACAAAAACGAAACAGACTTTGGACACAAAAGGTCTGGTTGGACTTTTTGACTTTCAAGATTTCAGGAGCAACGAACTACGTATTCTGCGCATGTTGCTCACAATTGCATGATATGCCCACATACCGATCGCAATTAGAACTCCGTGATAACTTTGGAGGAGGTTGGAGGACAATTGTCCTCTGGTAATGAGATGTCCCATAGCTGTCTCAAATTCCCAGAGGGCAAGCGCATGGTTTTCAAAATGTTCCAAATTGGGATGTTCTATTCAGCCATTAAAAAGCTGGTCCTGCTCCGAAAGCAAGCGCTGAACTTGGCCCGCCAAGGTCGAGGTCAAGTGTTTTGAGCTCACCTGTCAGAAGATGTCAGAAGCAACGAATGGTCGTCCCGGCCCAATGGTTCAAAAATCAAAACATCCGAGAAAACCCATCAGTCTTATAGATGTGTTGAAAATAGACTCAAAACCTACGAAATCCATGAATCATCATCAATCGCATTGATGTTTCACAACCAGAAAAAAAGGTTACAGTAAGTTATACCATAGTTATACCATAGTTATACCATACTGTAGTTATACCATAGGTATACCATAGTTATACCATAGTTATACCCCCGAACAGGAGTGGCGGCGGAGCAGCCAACCCCCAACCCCAAGCGCCGCGCCTGGACAGAGCCTTCATCCTGCGAGAGCCTGGTTCCCAGGCTAACTTCCAGTGGTTGAAATCAGAAGGGATTGATGTCAGGATGGGTACTTAATGGGTACACTTAACATCACTTAACCAATGTCTATATATGGTTTATCGATGTTTGTCAGCATGATTTATTAGTATATATATATAGATAGATAGATAGGCTAATACACACATATAACATATCATATCCCCACCTTTCGCAGGTCAATGGCCTGTTAAGCTACATTTCGGGTGAGGTTTCAAAGCTCCAAACTTTGGGGGTATCCAACGTTCAGACGGTCGCGGCTCTGCCTGGCAGGGAGCCGAAGCTCCTGGCAAACAGATAAGACCTCTGGCTTCACTTTCGGCGCACCATCACTGTGCCTGAGGCAAGCTGCGGCAAGCTGCGGCAAGGGGCAGTTGGGAACTCAAGTAGCTGTGAAACGAGACCCGTACAATTTCACCTAGCAATCTGACCTTGCTGATTAAATCATATTAAATCTTCCCACAGGACGAGGGCGGAGCTAGCAACCGATTGGTTCCATCATCCCAGTGCTAAGGGATTTCCTTGTCATAACATTTCCTTGTCATAATCCCTCGGCCCCATGGAACATATACGCATACTTCTATCAGGGGTTTCATTTAGGGTCCACATAAGTTATAAAATCCCCCGGCCCCATGGAACATATACGCATACTTCTATTAGGGGTTTCATTTAGGGTTTACATAAGTTATAATTCCCCCGGCCCCATAGAACATCTACGCCGCATACTTTTTTAGGGGTTTCATTTAGGGTTTGCATAAGTCATAAAATCCCCCGGCCCCATGGAACATATACGCATACTTCTATTAGGGGTTTCATTTAGGGTTTGCATAAGTTTTAATTCCCCCGGCCCCATGGAACATCTACCCATACTTCTATTAGGGGTTTCATTTAGGGTTTACATAAGTTATAAATTCCCCCGGCCCCATGGAACATCTACGCATACTTCTATTAGGGGTTTCATTTGGGGCTTACATAAGTTGTAAAATCCCCCGGCCCCATGGAACACATACGCATACTTCGATTAGGGGCTTCATTTAGGGTTTACATAAGTTATAAAATCCGGACTCGCCAAAAAAGTGGAAAAGATTGAAAAAGTGGAAATGGCCAAAACGCGTGAAGTCCGCAGAGGGTTCACTTTTCTGACTGAGTTCTCCAAAAATTCGTCTTAGACCAGGCTAACTCACAGATGTACCAGAGTCATAAAACACTGCGCCTGCGCAGAGAAATGAGCCTCCCACTGACGTTCATACGACCATTCCGGGACAACCCTCAGTCCTGCCGGTAAATCTACTAAGTCAGTCACTACGTTTCTTTGGTTTAATCTCCACCTGGTTGATTAAGTCTCCATTTTTCTGAGTTCCTCTTTGGATCGCCAGCCCAAGGATGCCACAGACACCCTGGGCACCCGCACTTGCCAATGCCGGTGATAACCTTCAGAGGTTTGGAAGATGCGCGCAACGCCTGGAACGAATCTGCCGGGTCTGCGCGAAAATCATGGATAAACGGACTGTCGCTGGGTTGGTTTCAGGGAAAATTTGCAGGAAAACCCCGCACCAATAGATGGGGGAAAGCCATGGTTTCCCGTAGATTTTCCCTTAAACCAATCCAGTGAGACTGGGACGACTCGTGCATAGCAGGGGGGAATGGCCATGAATGGCCCACTCTTTGAACCCAGACTCATCCATCTCATGCAGCGTTTAGCATTAACATCCCACAGTTTCCCCGTCAAACTGGTCACAAACTCTTCAGCCAAAAAGCTTCATCGCGCAAGGTTAGCAGCAAGCAAAACCTTGGTCGAAATCACGGGGCATAGCTGTATTTACCACAGTGACAAGGCGAGTTTTTGGATTGACATGTAGGATTTTCAACCCCACTTGCCCAGACTTGGCATGTTATAACCGCGCTTGTGAAATCTTATGAGTGGCAACTTTCCAGCAGGAATCTGCTAAAGAATGTGCCTGGTTTGGCTTGCCCATGTTGACCAATGTTGGCCGTTACTTGTTTGGTGCAGCAATGCAGCCGCCCAAACTTGATAATTCAATGCAATTTTTCACAGTAGCCTTTTCAAATATTACAACATATATTTAGCCCATGTTTGACACATTTCAATACATTTCAATACCAAAATGGCCCAGTCATAGGCTTATCATCATTGACCTTCCCAATGGAGCCAAGACACCTGGCTACTGGGCCGGACATCCCGTGCAGATCCAGAAACTGGGGCCGGACTTTTACGAAAACTTTGTCCGCGATGGCCTGTGGGGAGGGGCGACCTGTTGCCCTTGGACCGAGTCCCATCCAATGAAAAAACGGGTAATGTGGGTAAAACAATAATAAACCATGCCCGCCCCAAATCGCTATTTTATAGGTGGATATAGGTGGTGTTACCATTCCCAGTCATGGGTGGTAAAAATGGCATTGTTTTACCGTTTTACCCACATTACAGGTGGATCCCAAAAGCATCCAAAAGCTGAGCCCCCAACCCGCTGCACCAGGTGCACGGCCCACTCGCTGGCGCCAACTCGAAGGAGGGCCAAAATCAGGTAGTTGTAGGAGCCTCGGCAAAAGCTAACCTGGGAAGGAATCTGGTGGTGAATAATATTATATTATTATTGTCATTTAAATTGCCACTTAATAAGGCCTTATCACCTTGGATAGAGTTGGAAGTCCTGTGATTCAAGCCTTCAAAGTCATCCGACAGTAGCCTTGCTAGTAGCTACTGCCACAAAAATGATCTGGCCTTGGTACCTTGGTCGTGTGCTACCTCTACATGATCCACATACAGACCAGCACCTGGCAACCCCACCGCAGTGCCTGTATCCAATGGTAAAGATTTGGCATGCATCTGCTGCAGCAAATTCAGGGCCACCAGAAGCTGGTTTTCCTGCCAACGAGTCAGGTGGCTATGGGTCTATTAGGCTTTGCACCGCAGGCGGTCTTGTCAGCCTTAAATATCAGCTGCTGACTGACGAGCATGTCATACCATGGCAAGTGGCAACATGTTACCCAAACTAGCTTGATGTAGTTCGTCACTGTGTTTCTTGCCTGCACTCAGAATAGACTTATAGACTTGCCCCAGAGTGGGTCACTTCAAGCATCCCATGGGGCCCTCCAACTGTGCAATGCCAACAACATCCACCCCGACATGAGCTACCTGGAGCTCCAGCACACCTTTTTTCGTCTTCAAAGGTCAGCCCCTAACCCGACACATCCGAAACAAGGCATCGCTTGAGCGCGAACCAACTGATCCGCGCCAGGAACTGCAGCGCTGGCAGGAAGTTCTGGCTGCGGATGCAGGACGTGGCAGCTGCTGCACAGCTGGGCACGGTGGCATCCAGGCGTAAGGTGATCATGGCAGATAGGAGCCCAACCGCATGGGCCCATGCAACGGCACGGGCACATGCTGAGCTGGTGGCATTGAATGAAACCAAGGTGGGAACCAAACATCTTCCCTTGATTCTTCCTAGGACCTCCAGGGCTGCCTGCCATTTGGCGCAGCTCAGAGCTGAGTTGAAGGCTTCGACGGTGGCAGTGGGCATGTCATCTTGCAAGCTGAAGAAATACCAGGCCTGCCTCCACGCAAGTGTCTCGGATGCGCTGATGATTGCAGTGTAACTGTAGCAATCCAGCTCTTGCAACGCCTGACTTGACAAAGACAGCAAGGCAACTGCCTCAAGCCACTGCATGGCTTGCCCACACGCAGTGGCAACTGAATTGTAGCTGACAACGCTCTTTTGCCCCTCGTACCTTTGCAGGATGTCCATTGCCAGGATCCATTCCGAACCCAATGCAGCCAGCAAGGCGTTCTACATCACCTCATCCACCTGCAAGTATGATACCTGGAAAGTGGCTAAAGTCCAAGGGATGGAAGCGTCCAATGTTCGGAAGCAACAAAAATAACTAAAGTAGAGTAAAGTAGTAACTGAAGTCAGCAGGCAATCCAGAACACTAGAGGAAGAATTAAAAAAAAACGGTTGATATACTCTCAACATCTCTCAACCCTTCTTTCATAAATAATTGGTTCCGGACATGTTCCAGGCATGTGTTCCCCAACGACTATTAATACAATCCGCACAGCTGCAGCCAGGATTCCCGCAGCGTCTCCAAGAGTTTCAAGGCCTGAAGCCACTGAGATGTTTGACGGATGGCCTCTGTGAAAGTCAGCTTGCTGGTCTGGATCTGCCAGGTCACCTCAACTGGAAAATCTCAGCATTGTTTGATAGGTAAATCATCTGTAAACGGTAAGTGTCATAGCACCTGTTACATTACGGAGGGTACCCCGTTGAAGATCGGGAAAAAAAACGTGTTTTATGTCAGTTAGATTCTATAGACGTTCCGAAAAGATCTCCCATTTACTATTACTAGACTATATGTATGTCCATGTCTTTTTAATGGATCAAGACATTAAATTTGACTGTGCCCTCCACGTTTATAATTATCTGTGAATAATGTATCAAAACATAGTTCCATCATGTTCCATCAATGGCCCGAACCTTGCATCTTGCCAGTGCGGTGGAGGGCCTTTTCTCACCCCTCCGGATGTTGCAAGGTACCTGCCTGATTTGATTACCTGGGCCCCACACCTCCCTCCCCTCTACCTTCCTAAATTGCTCATATGTTAACAATTGTTAACATATGTTTTCCAACTTTGAACTTTGAAGGCACAAAAAGAACTGCCAAAGCACCATGTCTGACAGCAGCCCAAAGGCCAGCTGCCATGCCGTCGCTGTTTGACAGGCCGCGATGGTCAAACAGTACGTCAGGTCGCTGGCTCCCAGGCTCCACGCCATGGCGTCCCATAGCACCTGCACGGCCTGTTGCCATTGCATCGCCTTGCCACACGCCTCCACCGCAGCGTTCAGGGTGACGCTGTCTGCAAGCCCTGCAAGCCGTTGGCCCTGCAATTTCCATAGCAGGGCCAAGGCACGCGGCCAGGAACAGGTCAAGATGGAGCTGTTGTAGATCACCGCGTTCACTTGAACCTTCTGCTCCTGAAAGGTGAAGGATGGTGAAGGATAGTGAAGGATGGTGAAGGATGGCGAGAAGTTGGGGGCTGCTTGGCTCTGGAACGGAAAACGGAAAAAAGCGACCTGTGAAGAGGGCTCAACCACGCGATGGTAGAAATGTAACGATTGACCACAGCTCACGGGATTCTGCAGAATTTGGTCGTCTTTACAGATAACATCAACCATCCAGTGTTGAGGGACCCAAGGTTGACTGACTAATGAAGTAAAGATGGTCTCTCTAATATAACCTCCGGATCTTTCTGGCAGCCGTCACTCCTGCGCCGTGCTGAGTGCGAGGATGGAAAAATGCCAAGCATCCACATGTGCCAAGGAGCTGTAAGTCACAACATCTGGGGTCAAACCCACTCGACCTGCGGCCCTCAGCATCTCGTTTGCTGCCCTCCAACTTCCCTTTCCACATGCGCGAATGGAGGAGTTGAAGCTGTACAAATCTGGCTTGGCAAGGCTGAACTTCATGAATTCCAAAAGCTCCAATGGAAGCTGCCAGCTTCCTTCACTGCTGCTGATGGCGACATTGTAGGCGACTGTACTCAATAAACACTCCCGAACCCTGTCACTGGCCAAGAGATGTAAGACCCCTTTCCATTGACCCGCCCCTTGACATGCGCTCATGGTGGTGCTGTAGAACATCATGTCAGGCTGAAGCCCAACCGCCTGGTCCAGCACCTGCAAGGCTGCACCCCAACTTGCAGCCTGTTCAGCTGCACCAACCGCCAGGGTCAAGGAGATGACGTCCGGTTGCTGCCCTGACGATCCCACCAACTCCAGGACCTGTAGCCATCGCCCAGCTGATCTGCACGCCCCCGCAATGGTGTTGAAGCTCACCAGGTTCGGTGTCACTTGCCTTCCTGCCATATCTTCCAACAGGAATTTGGCCTTAGCCCAATGCCTCACTTCGCCCGTGCAGGCCGAGGCCACAGCTCCATAGCTTCGAACGTTGGGCTCTAACTTGACACCTTGGGACAGTTGGATGGCCAGCAAATGCCAAGCCACCTGCCATTGGGCGCGACAGGAGGCGATGGCTGAATTGTAGGCCACGACGTCTCCAAGCTCTTCCGCCGTTGTCCAAATGGCTAAGCGCCATCGGTGATCCGTGACCATGCAATGCAGGTGGCATGCAGGAAAATTCTAATTTGATTTTGGAGACTTGGAATGCCAAGAGCCGGGAGGCATGGATGCACCTTTCTGGATCAAATTTATGATGCCGCTCACCACCAAAATCCTCTAACAAGTATCCAACATACAGTAACCCTAGCAGAAGTTCAATGTGGAACCCAAATAGTAAGAGGTTCCATCCAGAAAAACCCACCTTCCAGCACCCAACTTGGGACGTCCCCCATGCCCCCCTGTCGCCCCAGTCACCTTGATGAGGGCGCAGAGCGCCACCCGATAGGATCGCCCATTGGCCAAGCCTCGTTGATCCTGGTGTGGATTCACAGCTGAATGGTTTCATCACCGTGGACACATCTCAGATTTTACATTCTAAATATCAAAAAATCTGTGAAAATCATGCCCCAATTCTATCTCATTCTTTTGATGGTGACTGAATTGTCCGTCTTCTTCAGTGCGCTAAAATACGTTGGAACTTGAAATTTCCCAAGCTAAATATGGCTTCAGAACGCAAACTCTGGGATGCCCGTCCAAGAAACGGCCGTGGATGATGGAAAAATTGTTTGAAACAATCTGGTCAAGCGGAAATCTATCATTTTCTCATGGGGAAATTGCGAGGGTCTATGTTCCTTGCTGGCTCAAGTTGGCGCATATAGCACACAGTACATGCGACTGCACTTGGGTTTATGACCACAACCCTTAAGGGGTTAAGCCGATGCCACGCGCCCTCACCCCCAGGCTCCATATTGGCCAGCAGCGCCAGAACCCACTCCCAGTGCTCAGCATTGGAACTCATCACGGTGTTGAAGGTGACCCTTGGCCATCAACGGATTGTTTTTTCCATGGGAAATCTGTAGGGGGGTCCTGTAGCATTCTGGGAAACAATGATCTCATGCTTATTTCTCATATTTTCTCATGGAAATGAGACCCTTGGAGTGCCACAAGGCCTCATTGTGTTCAACTACCCCACCAACAGGCCACACTAGCTGTCCTTTATGCATCCTATCCACTCAGACTCAACCACTCAAGGGTTCCCCCAGAATCCTTTTATGTCCACTGCATCCACGATACACATCTGGGTCAATGCCACAGGCCTGCATCCTGCTGAGCATATTGACAGCCAGTTCAACGCCCTCATGTCTGCAGGCGTGTAGTGCCTAGCTGGGGGCTCTGGCGGAGGCGCAGGGGGCTTAGATGGGCTCAGGGGTCTCGGACTTTACCCCAAAGCATTGGATATTGGATGGCTTAGGAATTGGGAATGCTTTGGGCTACAAACACCCCCAAAACTCTGACATCTGTGGCTCCCAAATCCCGTTCCAAACTGCGAGTCTATAAGTTTCTTCGTGAAGGACACTAATTTCAGCACCAGGGAGCCGTGTTGTAGGAGATCACATCAGGTGATGGGCCATCTTTCTCCATCCGGTCCAGCAATCGAATGGCTCCCAGCCAGTTACTTGCAGATGCGCAGGCACCAATGCAAGTGTTCCTGTCAACATGAGGTGGGCAATATGATCAATACGGTGTGAGTGGATGATCTGACCCATAGGTATCGCCATGTCTTTTTCTCCACGGGAAAGTCCGGCGCCCAACTTTGGAAGTTGTCCATCTGTTTTTTTGTTTTTTTTAACGTACTTCAATTGTCATCATCGTCCCCACCAGCAAAAGAGAACAAAATCCTACGAAAACCGCACCCACCCACCCAAAAAAAATGGTGCCACTTCAATGATTATCCCACTCGCTTGCCTGTAATCAATAATTGCGGTTTTCGAAACATAAAACTGTCGCAACCATGGCCAAAAAAGTATTAAATTTCACGAGCTCCTGGGATTTTGTGATTTTTAGGGAATATTGGATATCAAGGTCAAGATGCAATATTTGGTGCAGTGTACGCGCACAAGGGTGGCACCAAAAAACTTAAGCGTCATGGTTTGCACGGGTTTGCACTGGATCAGCCTTCAATAAATGGAATTGGTCCAATTAATCGTTCAGAAAAAATGAAACGGTCGGAAACGGACGGAAACGGTCGGAAACGGTCGAAAACATGATCAGGCCAAAACTTGTTCAACCCGCATTTCTTTTAAATAAGCATTTCCGCGCAAAGCCGTTTTTTTTTTGAAGGTCCAAAGGTGTCCAAGGGGAAACGGTTGGAAACAGTCGGAGATCGCACCTTCGCTCGGCAAAAAAGACATGTTTTTACACATTTTTCAAACATTTTTCATGAACATATGCTACAAAACAACTATTTTTTTGCCGAGCGAAGGTGCGATCTCCGACTGTTTCCAACCGTTTCCCTTGGACACCTTTGGACCTTCAAAAAAAAAACGGCGTTGCGCGGAAATGCTTATCATCCAAAAGAAAATGCGGGTTGAACAAGTTTTGGCCTGATCATGTTTTCGACCGTTTCCGACTGTGTCCGACCGTTTCCGACCGTTTCATTTTTTCTGAACGATTAATTGGACCAATTCCATTTATGGAAGGCTGATCCAGTGCAAACCCGTGCAAACCATGACGCTTCAGTTTTTTGGCGCCACCCTTGTGCGCGTACACTGCACCAAATATTGCATCTTGACCTTGATATCCAATATTCCCTAAAAATCACAAAATCCCAGGAGCTCGTGAAATTTAATACAAAAAAGCTTCCGGTTGCGGATATATATATATACTACTATATCCCCATGATACCCTATCAAGACCATTAAATCCCCATTAAATCACCATTTTGCTGGGGAGATATGGGTTTGTCTGAAAATACTGTACCCCTAAATAAATTGGATTGCCATAACTTTCCCCATTAAAAATAGCTTTGAGGATAGACCCCATTTTCAGACACAGACATATGGGGGTGTCCATTTATGGGAGAACCCTAAATGGACGGTTTATAACTTATAAGGGAAAATCCGAAAATAACATGGATGATTTGGGGGTAGCCATTAGCAACCACCATTATATAAATCCATTATATAATATTATATCGCCATTATCATTAGTAACCACCATTAGACTTATATCGCCATTATCATGAGTAACCACCATTAGACTTATATCGCCATTATCATGAGTAACCACCATTAGACTTATATCGCCATTATCATTAGTAACCACCATTAGACTTATATCGCCATTATCATGAGTAACCACCATTAGACTTATATCGCCATATATCGCCATTATCATGAGTAACCACCATTAGACTTATATCGCCATATATCGCCATTATCATTAGTAACCACCATTAGACTTATATCGCCATATATCGCCATTATCATTAGTAACCACCATTAGACTTATATCGCCATATATCGCCATTATCATGAGTAACCACCATTAGACTTATATCGCCATATATCGCCATTATCATTAGTAACCACCATTAGACTTACATCGCCATATATCGCCATTATCATTAGTAACCACCATTAGACTTATATCGCCATATATCGCCATTATCATTAGTAACCACCATTAGACTTATATCGCCATATATCGCCATTATCATTAGTAACCACCATTAGACTTATATCGCCATATATCGCCATTATCATTAGTAACCACCATTAGACTTATATCGCCATATATCGCCATTATCATGAGTAACCACCATTAGACTTATATCGCCATATATCGCCATTATCATTAGTAACCACCATTAGACTTACATCGCCATATATCGCCATTATCATTAGTAACCACCATTAGACTTATATCGCCATATATCGCCATTATCATTAGTAACCACCATTAGACTTATATCGCCATATATCGCCATTATCATTAGTAACCACCATTAGACTTATATCGCCATATATCGCCATTATCATTAGTAACCACCATTATGTGTATATATATATATAGATCCATGATATAATTTGGTTACCCTCTGTACCTTGAAAAAAAATGAACAAAAAATGCCGAGCTTCACCGTGGCCGTGTTGGTGTGCCCTGCTCGTTTCAGCTCTTCGAAGAGGCTCAAAACCACGGTCCACGAGGCCGTGGTGGCGCAGACGTCTAAGAGCCGGTTGTGGCCTACGGTGGCTCGGTGAGATCAATGGTGATATGGTACCCTCTGGTTATGACTAACATAGCCATGGTATAGATGGCCCATAGAAATAGATGGTTTACCGAACTTAAAAATGGTGATTTTCCATGGCTATGTTAAATCACCAGATGGTAATGTTATGTAATTTTGTGGTTTAAGATATCAATAACATACCTTCGGAGCCCTACAGTATGACCGTATGACCTGTTCTTGGTTTCTTAGATATGCTGATTTTTGACTGTGAATCATATGGTTGTATGGTGACTATATGGTGATTATGATGGGGTTATAATGAAGAAAACCAACGATACTTGGGTTTTGAATGGAATGGTTTTTCCGGGAAAATCATGGGACATCTGCCAGCGATGTCCCATGGTTTTTACCATCCAACCATGGGGGACAGGTCCTGTAGGTTTTCCTGTGAAATCCCATGAGGCTCCGTGAGAGTGTCACCATGGGCCCAGGTGCGAAAAAAGTACTGGACCCAGTCCCCTTTTTTGAAGCCAAGGTGCTCTTGATGTCTGGTGCCACTTCATTGGCCATCATCTCGTCGAAAATGGTCACCGCTTCTTCCCATCCCTGACTCTCAGCACACGCTGAGATCATCGGATTGTAGGTTCCTTGGCTGGCGAAATATATCCAATCATGCCAACGGATCCTCCAGCAGAATTGCCTCTTTCAAGATATGTAGGCATTTTGAAACTGCAAGCAGAGAGATACCTCACATAAAGATGAGATCCACATAAGCCAAAAATAAATCAAACCTGACTTCAAGATCATCTTTGATGGCTGCGCGAATATTTATGGTGAGCTCACCGCACAATTGTCCAATGGCATGTTTTGATATATCTAAATATAGTAAAGTATATTCATATATGCACCAATGTGTGAAGTAGAGATCTTCACACACACACACAAGCATATATATATATATACACACGCATCTATATATATAAATATATATAAATATAAATATATAAATATATAAATATATATATATATAAATATATATATATAAATAAATATATATATATATATATCTATATCTATACTAGAATATACAAGTATGTATGTATAACTATATCTATATAGATATGTGTGTGTGTATGTGTGCAAGCACATGTGCTCACATATGCTCACATAGATATACTCAAATATCAATGATATCTATGATATCAATGATATCTATGATATCAATGATATCTACGAAATGAAAAAATATAGGGTGTGAAATAGTTTTAGGATTTTTTTTGAACAGGTTTGGGATTTTTTTTGGATTTATTGGCTGGTACCATTTGCCTAGTGTTTGCAACGGTTTGGAACTTGAATTTGTCATTTTGCATGGTATTTGCCACATTTGGGCATGTTCACCTTCCATTTTGCATGGGATTTACTACATGTGGGCATGTTAACCTTCCATTTTGTATGGTATTTGCCACATTTTGGCATGTTCACCTTCCATTTTGCATGGGATTTCCTACATGTGGGCATGTTCACCTTCCATTTTGTATGGTATTTGCCACATTTTGGCATGTTCACCTTCCATTTTGCATGGGATGTTCTACATGTGAGCATGTTCACCCAAATATTTACAGATGCGGAAGCTTGGGATTAGATAAAAAGCGGGTGGGGGGGATTGAGGGAGGGCGCTAGCTATCTATCCAGCTAGCTAGCTATCTAGCTATCTAGCTAGCTATCTATCTAGCAAGCTATCTATCTAGCAAGCTATCTATCTATCTAGCTATCTATCTACCTATCTAGCTAGCTATCTTGCTAGCTATCTATCTACCTATCTAGCTATCTAGCTAACTATCTATCTAGCTATCTAGCTATCTAGTGTTCTATCTATCTAGCTATCTATCTATCTAGCCATCCAGCTGTCTATCCAGCTATCTAGCTATCGAGCTAGCTATCTATCTAGCAAGCTAGCTATCTATCTAGCAAGCTATCTATCTATCTATCTAGCTATCTACCTATCTAGCTAGCTATCTTGCTAGCTATCTATCTACCTATCTAGCTATCTAGCTAACTATCTATCTAGCTATCTAGCTATCTAGCTTTCTATCTATCGATCTATCTATCTAGCTATCTATCTAGCTACCTCTTTATCTATCTAGCTAGCTATCTATCTATCTATCTAGCTATCTATCTAGCCATCTATCTATCTAGCTATCTATCGAGCCATCTATCTATCGAGGCATCTAGCTATCTATCTCTCTAGCTATCTATCTATCTAGCTGGCTATCTATCTATCTAGCTATCTATCTACCAAGCTATCTATCTATCTATCTATCTATCCATCCATCTATCTATCTATCTATCTATCACATGTAATCCTGTCAGCTTTCCAGAGAAGGTTAGTTCGCAAAAACCAACTAATGTAACTTGGGTTTAAGTTTAAATTAAAAAAAGCGGGAGGGGGGGATTGGGGGGAGGGCGCGGCGCCTCCCCCCAAAGCAGAATGCAAGCACCTCTTCTCACATGTTACGTTGCTAGTTTTCAAGAGAAGGTTGGTCATGTGATACTCAGGGATGTAAATACTGTGCAAAATGCATCTTACATGAAAATCAAGTATTTAAAGCAGGCAAAGCAAAAAAAAAGCAGAGAAGCAAAAAAGCAGAGAAGCAAAGAAACAGGAAACGCACAAAAGCAAAACAGCAGAAAGGCAAAGAAGCAGGAAAAGCAGAAAAGCAGAGAAGCAGGAGAAGCAGGAAAAGCAGAGAAGCAAAGAAACAGGAAAAAAGCAAAGAAACAGGAAAAACAGAAAAGCAAAAAAGCAGAAAAGCAGAGAAGCAGAGAAGCAGGAGAAGCAGAAAAGCAAAAAAACAGAAAAGGCGAGAAGCAGGAGAAGCAGAAAAGCAAAAAAGCAAAAAAGCAGAGAAGCAGGAAAAGCAGGAAAAGCAGGAAAGCAGAGAAGCAGGAAAAGCAGGAAAAGCAGAGAAGCAGGAACCCAAAAATAATTCCTAAACCTGATCCAAAAAAAACCTAAAATAATTAGCCCTCCTATCTAAAATATGCTTCACACCCAGGTTTCGCACATCCGGTCGAAGTCCCGCTGCTTTCAAACGGCGCAGAAAGTCCTCTCGGTCTCTTCCTAGGACCGCTGCTGATCGGGATGGGATGGGATGAAGCGTCGGATGGGACTTGGCTCATGAGATTTCATGTCAGACCGCCAGTAGCTGCAGGATCTGTGCGCTTGTTTCCTCCAAAAAAGTATGGCACCGCAGCGAGTGTTCTTACTGTGTCTACTGGTTCATCTCTTCTGACTCTCCTGTGCCTCAGGTGCTTGAAACTTCCGGGTGTTGTTTTAGAAGTCTGCCAAGATGACTCAGCGAACCTGCTATTCTCAACGCCCATGGTTGAACAGTTGCCACCCAGAATCTCTCAGTGAGGAGGGATGAAAGACAATTGAACGTAACCTCATCCGGCGACAGCCTTAGCTGCAAGTAGTTTTCCAAGTCAACTAGCTGTACAAAAGCTGGCGAAAACATCAGAAAACGGCAGCAGTCCGTTGTCTCATATTGACATATATTGACAACTTAGCCATCCTTGGGGTTGCTCAGTTCATTCTCAGATCCCTAGCCCCTGCACGCTCTCCATGGCAATGGACATGGCTATGAGGGATGTCGCGGGATGCCACAGCTGACAGCTGGGATCTGATCATGGCTCAGACTGGAAATCGGGCATCAATTCCAGAGGTGAAAACAAGTGTTCAAGCAAAATCACTTCAACTAACTATAGAATTATAATGAACATTAATGAACTATACAGGTGCACTAATGTTAGCTGCTTGCTGATTGCTGGAAGTCAAACTTGGGCACCCCCGACACTGGATGCTTGAATTCCAAAAGCATCCAGTGTCGCTGTCAGTCCATGAATCCATCAGGCCAAAATTTCAAGACTGACGCGTGCCCTCCAGAAATCTCCAGAACACAAGCAGCAAGAAAATTGAGTCCATACCCAAGCTAATCCCGGCAATGGAACATCCCCTTGGCACCCTCTGTGAATAGAGACTTTGCGACGGAAAATCATCATGGAGAAGTTGACAGTTAGCAATAAAAATCACCATGGAAATGGAATAGGATTTGATCCTATTCTCATGGACCATCTTTAGACCATAGTAAACCCTTAGTCAACCGTTAGTCATTACCACTTTCGCTACAGCAACCATGTTCCCATCCCAAAAAGCAGCGGATTCTGCCCCAGCAACTGCTGTTGATACATCCGCTGCACCAGCCATTCCACCTGCTCACGCTGCGAACAGCGTGCGCAGCTGCTTAACAGCCTTGGTGGAGGTCCCAGAAATTGGGGATTGCGGATGGTTAAAAAATAACTTGTGAATGCCTCATCTTGGACATTTTTTTTGCCAGGGCCTCTCTAAGGTTTGCCCAGACTGTGCCCATGTTCATTCACGGTCTGGCACATCCTGGAGATGAACCATCAAAAACATTCTCTTGATTCTGGTGATAATGGGCATCTAGTTGTTCAGCGGGGGAGTACAAGCCTATTTCTAAGTAGGGATAACCCCCCCCGTCGTCCAACAATACCAATGGCCTAATGGGCTGCCTTGTGATCGCTGTGCATCTACACAAAGCCTTCTGACATCAATCTTGTAATCTGTTGCCCTTAAAAAACGGTTGATGTTTGCATCATGTACTGTAATAGTCTCATGCCGATTTGTCCCATCATTTTGTGGCACCGTTTGCGGTTGCTGCTGCATATTGTGTACATCCCAGCAGTGTTCGTTTCTCACCAAGGTACAGATTGTAGCTGGTCGTGTCTGGGGTCAGATGGGCACGTCCCAAAGAGAAGTACAAGCTGAGAGCCCTCTCCCATTCAAGGGCAGCCTGCGGGGGATGATATGGCTTTGGTACCTCAAATTTATGGGATAACCTCTGGTAATTTAACGTAGCTATTGAAAATGGCTAGGCTATTAAATTTACAGTGGATTTACCCATCAAAAATGGTGATTTTCCATAGCTGAGGGTATGGGATAACCCGATTCCATCCATCCACTCTCTCTCTCTCTCTCTCTTCATGGCCATCTTAGAGAGTTCAACAGAATCTGAAGGCGAGCAGGTGGCCCAGCTCAGTCAGCCACTATATAGCCGGTCAGCCAGAAGCGTCATTCCTCTGAACCATTTATGTGGCAACTTGGGAACTTCTACAACAATACAATGGTGGTGAAAGTCTTCGTCATAGGCTGGTAGGTTTATCATGTTTGTCTCGATCAGAAATAGTGTTTGGGGGCATAGCGGCAAAACCCTCATTTTCAGACAAACTAACGTGAACATGTTGTTTTCTTTGTTCCTTCGTGCCCTGCTGAAAAGGTGGGAAGAAGTGTCACATCGCTCTCTCCCAACAATTTGTCCAACATGTTTGATCCTCCACCATTTCATTTCTTCTAGGATCACTCTTTTGATACTTAAGCACCAAAAATTGGCCCCCGAAAAAAAGGCACCAAAAATCACCACCCACCCCGATGGCCCGCCTGGCAGGCCCCCATTGCAGCGTTGTAACTGAAAAGATTGGGCTCACATTCCGCAGCGCGCATGTCCTGCCGGCCCACGAAAACACATAGCCTATCATGGCCGTGGCAGCAAAAACCCCTCATGATTATGTGGGGTTCGCATGGGTTCGTTTAAACTTTCAACTCACTCGAGCCCAAATAAATTCATTGAACCAGACTAAATGTTTCCCCGTATTGCAGAATGAAATCTGTTTGCGGATGCTTTGGGTCCACTATATGGGTGTGTTCTTTACATGAATACTTCAGTCATTAACATGGCATTACCCAAGATCAGCCGATCACCGGACCCTGCTGTTCCATCCATTTTTCGAGCTTCTTTGCTGCCCCGGCTTTGTGGGGCCAATCGGGCCAATCCAACGCACACTGTGTGGGTCTAAACTAGTCCCAACCCTTAAAAACCTGAACTACAAATCCAGAAAGCAACTGACAGAAAATGTCAGAACTATGGCATGTTCACCATTGGTTTTTCTCTGGCTATATGCCAAAAATCTCAATTTTTCAGGTGCATAAACTATCATAAACTGCACCTTACCCCTGCAACCCCTGCGGCCCTTAGGACGCTCCATGCGCTTGCAAGAACTCCGCTGCCAGCTTCAAGGCTGAGGCCTGGGCCTCGCTGACGCTTTCACCGCCTGCGGCCTGGGGCACCATGGGATCCTCGGCGCCGCGATTCACCCAGCCATGCAGCATCTGGTCGAAACACACCGAGCGGCTGCTGGGGAAAGCTGCGGTCACCAGAGTCATGAACTCACCTGGCTGGTCCATGATCTGGAAAAAAACATATATATATATAATATCATATATAATATCATATATAATATCACATAATATCATATATAATATCATATAAAATATCATATAATATCATATAATATCATATAATATCATATATAATATCATATAATATCATATATAATATCATATAATATCATAAATAATATCATATAAAATATCATATAAAATATCATATATAATATCAAATAAATAATATCATATATAATATCATATATAATATCATATATAATATCATATAATATCATATATAATATCAAATAAATAAATGATATCATATATAATATCATATGTAATATCATATAATATCATATGTAATATCATATAATATCATATATAATATCAAATAAATAATATCATATAATATCATATATAATATCATATTTAATATCATATATAATATCAAATAAATAATATCATATATAATATCATATATATAATATCATATAATATGTACATGGGGGTCGTGCTACTTTTTTTTGCACGAAAATTGTTCTTGCGCCGGTCTTGGGCGAACCTTGCGCGTTTTTTGCGCGACCACAGTCCCGTTTGAATTTTAGATTCTGCATGTTTCCGTGTCCTGTTTTCATGCGTAATTTCGTGACACATATACAATATGTGTGTGTGTACATTGCTATTCACATGCAGAAAACTACAACTGGACATTTGATGACTATGCACGTTATGTTTTCCGAATTCATGCGCCAAAGACTATGCACGTTATGTTTTCCGAAATCATGCGCCAAAGACTACTTAACAGCAGGGGGCTGCAGGGAATGTCATAGTTCTGCAGCCAACGAAGACGGCTATGACATTCTGTGATATCGATCCGGGACGCTGGATCGACGTACCTGCCTAATCATGTCTTTCCATTTCCGCGATGGGATGTGGCTAACCCAAGAACCACCTTGCCGATTAATGATTTGGACCTGGTTTCACCTGTTTATCAAGGATGATGGACTCAGGATTCTACCAGGCATGTACAACCACATCGTCATTGCAGTTCACTTCCAAAAATCAACAGTGTGCATTAGTCATGTGTCCTATACAGACCATGACCTCATCATCCCTAATGGGGAAGAACAATCTTGGCATAGTGTGCCGAATCCGCCCTCTACGGAGGCAGAAGTTGAGCGAGTAGCCATAGGGGCTGCTAGAAGTGATGGCAATAGCCGAAGGGGGGTCAAGGACAATTGAAGGGTGGCATAAGCCGAAGGAGTGCCCAACGGGCGAATGGTGCCCATAGGGCGAAGGTGGCCATGTGCCGAAGGATTTTATTGGCCGGGAACCCTACTTCTTACTGTCATTTTATGAGTTTTCACCTTCTCTTTCAAATCAATTTACAATTGTGAGGACAAGAGATCAATTTGAAGAGATCTAGAATATAGGAAGACCTATCACAAAAGTGTGCGGACACACATAGTTTGTGATGCTCGAACCAAGCAGAATGTCAAACACGGTAGGGACCTTATCGCTGCAGATGTGTGTACGATCTTGATTCATGTTTTCGAGGTTTTCTACTGAGCGAACACTTCAAACCAATCCAATAATTGAGACCATAGTCTTGTGAAGTACCTCCTTCGCCATAGCTTATTTTCACTGGGATGTGTTAGCTACCGACAGATACAAGGCGCATCTATGGGCTCACAGTGGGCCCCAGTTGTATGTTCACTAGTTGCCCTACATCGAGAGCACACCTACAGCATGCCTTTTGGACAAGCCATTTTTTCTGGAAAACTTTTTAGTTCCTTTCGTTATGTTGACAACCGTCTGCTTTTGGGTCCACAACAACTCACTGATCGCCTTCGACAAACTTGCTTTTGGAATTTAGACTTCTACACCTCGCCCATTCTTTTGGAAGAAGTACAGGGTTTTGATGCACTTGGATTCAACATCAATCCACATCAACGTACCATTACATCGGTATTGCCTTGGGAAACAGTGATACGCACTTCCGCTGGTTTTGGACCTAGAAGCTCCATGTATACAGGTCCCATTGCTCGAACACGTCTAATTTTACAAAATACTTTTCCTCGTGAACTTCAACTTCCTCAAGTTCAAGACCTGCTCGCCCTTCATACCCTTCAGAAACCTAGATACCGCGAATGCATTCCTCAGATCATTTCGATTGCCCGCAGTTTTGGACACAAATGGACCAGACAACAATTGACACCGTTTGACTGAAAAGAAGCCGTTGTAGCTGCATTTTGGTTTTGTGCTTTTCATTCCAATTGCAACTTTGCAACTGTTGCAACTGTTCAAACGTTTTTCTGCAACATCCCACCCAAAACGCCTGGCTCGCAGTGTGATATTTGTTTTTCCGTAATTGATTATATTCAGTTCTCCAGCTTAGTTTACGTCCGTTGTTCTACTCTATATGGTTCACGGTACTGCAACACACTGGCTTAAGTGTTATATAACTGTGATTTAATCAATCCATTTACTGTTTTTCATCACTGCGTTCTATCTCAACCACCTGACCTACGTGTTCTACGCGTCGGAATCTCAGTTTTTGGCGAATTCTGCCCTTCGTCCATAGACAACTAATAAACGTTCATTTTAAACGGATTTGTGGAAGAACAAGAATACAATCGATTTGTGTCCATTTCATTTCGTGGTATCCATGTTTCAATTGAAGTGCAGTTCTCTTCACTTTTTAACACTCCAAAGTCATACTGTCCTTGCTCTATTTGTTCCACGCGTCGGCAACCCAGAAGTGTCACCTTCCTTATGAAGACATATGTATATATGTGTATACCGCTCTCCACACGCAAAGTGTTGCGCAATCTGCAACAAACAATTGATGTTCGTGAGGGACAAGGGCACGATAACTTTGGATTGCATCATATTCAATTATTTCGCTAATACAAACTTTGGATTGCATCATATTCAATCATTTCGCCAATAACAATTAACACCTTTTAATCTAACCATGTCCTTTCCATTTCGACTTTATTTATCGCGATTTCTTTGATCTACGTGGTCTACTTGCTCTACACGCAGTCTTTCAGAATTTGCCTTCCATGTGAAGGGGGTGCCCAACGGGCGAATGGTGCCCATAGGGCGAAGGTGGCCATGTGCCGAAGGATTTTATTGGCCGGGAACCCTACTTCTTACTGTCATTTTATGAGTTTTCACCTTCTCTTTCAAATCAATTTACAATTGTGAGGACAAGAGATCAATTTGAAGAGATCTAGAATATAGGAAGACCTATCACAAAAGTGTGCGGACACACATAGTTTGTGATGCTCGAACCAAGCAGAATGTCAAACACGGTAGGGACCTTATCGCTGCAGATGTGTGTACGATCTTGATTCATGTTTTCGAGGTTTTCTACTGAGCGAACACTTCAAACCAATCCAATAATTGAGACCATAGTCTTGTGAAGTACCTCCTTCGCCATAGCTTATTTTCACTGGGATGTGTTAGCTACCGACAGATACAAGGCGCATCTATGGGCTCACAGTGGGCCCCAGTTGTATGTTCACTAGTTGCCCTACATCGAGAGCACACCTACAGCATGCTTTTTGGACAAGCCATTTTTTCTGAAAAACTTTTTAGTTCCTTTCGTTATGTTGACAACCGTCTGCTTTTGGGTCCACAACAACTCACTGATCGCCTTCGACAAACTTGCTTTTGGAATTTAGACTTCTACACCTCGCCCATTCTTTTGGAAGAAGTACAGGGTTTTGATGCACTTGGATTCAACATCAATCCACATCAACGTACCATTACATCGGTATTGCCTTGGGACACAGTGATACGCACTTCCGCTGGTTTTGGACCTAGAAGCTCCATGTATACAGGTCTCATTGCTCGAACACGTCTAATTTTACAAAATACTTTTCCTCGTGAACTTCAACTTCCTCAAGTTCAAGACCTGCTCGCCCTTCATACCCTTCAGAAACCTAGATACCGCGAATGCATTCCTCAGATCATTTCGATTGCCCGCAGTTTTGGACACAAATGGACCAGACAACAATTGACACCGTTTGACTGAAAAGAAGCCGTTGTAGCTGCATTTTGGTTTTGTGCTTTTCATTCCAATTGCAACTTTGCAACTGTTGCAACTGTTCAAACGTTTTTCTGCAACATCCCACCCAAAACGCCTGGCTCGCAGTGTGATATTTGTTTTTCCGTAATTGATTATATTCAGTTCTCCAGCTTAGTTTACGTCCGTTGTTCTACTCTATATGGTTCACGGTACTGCAACACACTGGCTTAAGTGTTATATAACTGTGATTTAATCAATCCATTTACTGTTTTTCATCACTGCGTTCTATCTCAACCACCTGACCTACGTGTTCTACGCGTCGGAATCTCAGTTTTTGGCGAATTCTGCCCTTCGTCCATAGACAACTAATAAACGTTCATTTTAAACGGATTTGTGGAAGAACAAGAATACAATCGATTTGTGTCCATTTCATTTCGTGGTATCCATGTTTCAATTGAAGTGCAGTTCTCTTCACTTTTTAACACTCCAAAGTCATACTGTCCTTGCTCTATTTGTTCCACGCGTCGGCAACCCAGAAGTGTCACCTTCCTTATGAAGACATATGTATATATGTGTATACCGCTCTCCACACGCAAAGTGTTGCGCAATCTGCAACAAACAATTGATGTTCGTGAGGGACAAGGGCACGATAACTTTGGATTGCATCATATTCAATTATTTCGCTAATACAAACTTTGGATTGCATCATATTCAATCATTTCGCCAATAACAATTAATACCTTTTAATCTAACCATGTCCTTTCCATTTCGACTTTATTTATCGCGATTTCTTTGATCTACGTGGTCTACTTGCTCTACACGCCGCTACCTCAGAGTGCCTTCTTTGGAAAGACCTGTCCATGAAGATGCAGGTGCGTATACACCTAATCCCAAGCATGAATTTCATTTTCGAATGAGTTCAACGTTGCTTATATTGACGTGATCTGCTTGCTTCATTAGGCAGTCTTTCAGAATTTGCCTTCCATGTGAAGGCCTTTGTGTGTGTACACTGCTATTCACATGCAGAAAACTACAACTGGACATTTGATGACTATGCACGTTATGTTTTCCGAATTCATGCGCCAAAGACTATGCACGTTATGTTTTCCGAATTCATGCGCCAAAGACTACTTAACAGCAGGGGGCTGCAGGGAATGTCATAGTTCTGCAGCCAACGAAGACGGCTATGACATTCTGTGATATCGATCCGGGACGCTGGATCGACGTACCTGCCTAATCATGTCTTTCCATTTCCGCGATGGGATGTGGCTAACCCAAGAACCACCTTGCTGATTAATGATTTGGACCTGGTTTCACCTGTTTATCAAGGATGATGGACTCAGGATTCTACCAGGCATGTACAACCACATCGTCATTGCAGTTCACTTCCAAAAATCAACAGTGTGTGTTTACGTATATTGTAAGTTATATCTATGTAAAGATTCTAGATATAGATAGAGAGAGAGAGAGAAAAAAAATGAGAATGTATCTATATCTGTATGATATGCGTACGTACGTATGATATATATATATATATATGACGGTTTGCCAAAATGTTTTTTCCTGGTTTTGTTGATAAATCGTACTTCCTTGCGTGCCGCTTCTTATTGTGCCTTTAAAACCATGACTGACCTAAATAGTCGGAAACCCTGCATTTTATCTTTATGCTTGAAGCCATAGCTAAAACCTGCAGTAAATGCTAACGCGCGTCTATATGAAGTGGGTGCCGCTGCTGGGCTGCTAGTTGTTAGTGGTGGAACTGGAATATCTGCTGAGCTGGTCGTTGCCTTTGCTGTCACATGCTGTCACTGTTGCTTTGTCAAACAGACAGGATAAACTACAAGTTCTCTGGTGGCGACTGGGTCGCTGGTCAACCAAAGCCGTTTTTTAAACTTTTGCCAGCGCGTTGCTAGCCGGAATCTAGCGGGTAAAATTACGTACAAATTCGCAAAGTTGAGCCGCAACCTCAAAAATATAGGAACATTGTTGAGTAGCACAGAAATTCACTAAGACATCCTTAGGTTTAAGGAGCTAAGTGTTACATCTTGACTTTTCTTCATGTTGAAATAACAAGCAGACAGGAACACACAAAAAAAAAACTTGAACATGGGCGCGGAAAAAAACTAGCGGAAACCTAGCGGGTTTGCTAGCGCTGCCTTGCAGAATTGGTGAATTTAGTTGCGTGCCGCCTCATAATCCTCATAGCGAAGAGGAAGAACAACTAGGTCCACGCTAATTATCAACAACTAGTACGAAACTTCTGTCAACTATTTTTGGCAAATGGTCATATACGGTAAATATATTCTTATGAGAGTGTTTCTCTTCCTCCGGCCTGTTTATACATTGTACATCCGGCTGTTTCCGCAGCCTAAACCGACTTGGACACTCATCCTGGGTTCTGGCATGATCTCGTTGCTTGAACCCAGAAGGCGCAGGGCTGGAACGGAGGAAAGATGTGCTACGGGGTCAACCTTGGACCTGAAGCTTGCGCGGCTCTTGCGCGAAGCTTGCGCGGATTTGGGCTGAAACATTCTCATTTTTGGCAGGTCTGTTTTTTTTCATGTTTTTTCAATCAAACTGCAGATCGAAACACCAGGGGGACTTGAGCCCAGGAACTGCATGAGACAGCCAATGCTACAAATACAAATTAGATGCAGAATAACCACAAAAAATTACGAAAACTTTTTTAAAGAAACAACATGAGAGATACCCCTATAATTACTACAATTTCCCTTGTGCAAAACCTTGGGCCGGCCTTGCACGAAACTTGCGCGATGCAGGTTTTAAGCTACCCCAAAATTCTCACAATTTTGCAAACTAAATTTGAATAGGAGGGTTTTAGAATGATCCCCATATAGATATAGATATAGAGAGAGAGAGAGAAATGAAAGTAGTCAATTGGGACCATCACAATTTGCTTAATCATTTTTGGGGGGTCAACTGGAAGATCATCCGCCCTTTTTGGATCTTTTGGGGTATTAGACCATGGTATCTAACTCACCACCCAGTCACCATTGGGTTTCACGGCCGCATCATCATTGCCAGCTGGCAGCATCATCTGGGGACATTTCACCTCCCTGGCCAGGTCCGCATGCCCTTGGCCATGTGGGGAGCATTGCAAGCGACCCACCACCAGGGAAGGGTGGAAGCCCACAGACGCCCGGAAGGCACCAAGGGCCGAGCCCTTCACAGCGAGGTATGCACCGAAACAGAAGTCGAAGCAAGAGATTGGAACAGCCGAATCATCGGAATCTGCAGATTGGAAGGAGTTCAGAAGGCCTTGGATCTTCGGAAGCATCTGCTCCCAGCCGTGTCGATATCGAATGCGGTAGAGTAAGAGGGGAACGTAAAGGAAGAGCCTCAACTTTGGAAGGCTGGAGTCGCAAAAATCCGGACATAGCGGTTCCCCTTCGAACAAATCCGGCAGGCAGATCAAACTGCCATGGATTGCAGATGCCATTTGGTCGCACACTCGCCGGTGCTTACCTGACATCGGCCCGAATACATCGGAGAATGCCAAGATGATCATGCTGGGTTCCCCTTTTCACCTGTGAAGTAACAGTCAAGGTCCGCCTTCCGTTCCCACCAACCTTTCAGTTCCACATCGTCAGGTGGCAACGGTCCATGTGATCCAGGAGGACAGCAAGGGGCAGCCATGATCAGCAAAGATTGGGGTTGTGATGATCAATTTCTTGGGTCAAATCTATGCCTATGCACACGCGAACCTAGCGCTTGCACATTCCAATAATGACATCCCTGAGCTCTCCTTCAGCATGTGTATCCGAATGGAATTACGGAATTACCTTGTTGGATGGGAATCTTGAGCAATATGGCAATGAAAGTAATGTCGCTGACTTGCCTGTTCACATTGTTTCCACTGCCTTGTGGGTACAGGTCAGAGTGCAGCTGAACACCAAAGCAGCTGGCAATTGGATGTTCATTCCCCCAATCGACAAAAATCGTATGTAGCATGTAGGGTTTGAATGGTTTTTGGACTCATCCCCATATATCCATGTTGGCTTCAAACCTTGTTTTTGGTTGGCACGCCCCTCAGATGGGTTCAAACATGATAAAACGACCCCAAAATCCCACTGACTTCATCGTCCTGCAGCACCTCCAGTGCGGAGTCCCAAAGGCCTCGGAACCAAAAATGGCATTGGTCAATGGGAGGGTCACCAATCCCATATCATCCGAGGATGGGGAAATCACAATAGTTTTATAAAACATATTCCCATCCCATTTCAAAATTTCTCTTCACAGATTTAAATCAGCCAGAGAGCAATCATAGTGCCCTTAAATCCTGGCAATATATCAGCATGCAACCATCAAGTGACAGGGAAAAATAGGGTGGTTGCCCTCTCCTCATTACCTTTTTTTTTGTACACTGCTGCCATGTCTTGGGACCTCAATAATTTTGAGCTCAGCATGTATCCCACCCTCAACCTTACTAGTTGTCACCCGCCTACTGGTTGCTGGCTTGAACCCATCCCCAAAAAAATCCGATGAAGATCATCCTTCCACATCTTCCACTTTAGATGGAAATATACGGAAACTATCGGAAACTCACCCAAAATCCTGTGCAAATGACCATCAAATTACCATACTCCCCTGACTGAAACATCAAGCCACTGGCGGTGCCACATGCCGTGATGGCCGCAGTGTACGCCTGGGCGTCGGGTCCTATGCCTTGCCTTCGGGCTGTCTTCAGCAGCTGCCGCGCCATCTGCGGCTGCTGACCCAGCTGACACGCGGTGATGGCAGCGCTCAGAATCACCGAGTTGCCCTCAACCTGGGTTTCCTGGAGATGGCTTGGGCGGAATGGGTGGGATGGGGCTAAGGTGAAGGTGAACCTGGATGGGCTAATGAATGGGAGGCAAAGATTGGATGATTCGATGATGTGCAGATTGATAGATTTGATATGATTTGATAGCTTCATCGTGCCTGCAGCTCGCGCAAATACCTCAATGCCGGCAAAGTGAAGTGGTTGGTTCATCTCCTATAGCAAACTAGGATATGGTTCAAACTTGTCTGACCCTTGAAAATTGCATGGTCCAGTCCTGGAAATGATCAAATGTGCGCTTCCTCTGCCATCCTTTTGTTGGATTCTTTTGGGCGCTGTCTAAATATGTCAGCCAAAACATCCCAAGCTCAAAGAATACACACCTGCAAATTGCGTTAATCAACGGGCAAGCTGACCAATTTTCATTCACTGTCACATCAGTTTCAAGCCTCATTTCGGAGGGTTTTTGTTAGTCCCATGTTTATCCATGTTCTCCGAAAACACTCCCTGATCATGTTCACACCATCTTCAAAGATCGTGTCTCATCGAGATGTTCATTTTAAAACAAAATCATACCCTCTGGTAAATTAACATAGACCCTGGCAGATAGGGGTTGGAAGACTATTTTCCATTAAAAATTGGTGATTTTCAAGGTCTATGTTTATATACCAGAGGGTATTTCCAAGTCTCACCAAAATGGAGGCGTCCTAAGTCCTAAGTCATTGGAGGGTACCACCAGTTATCATCCATTTCTAACGAGGATTTTCCATCAAATACGAGCCCAGTACCCTCTGGTAATTTAACGTAGCTATTGAAAATTGCCCATAGAAATAGTGGATTTATGTTGATTTACCTATTGAAAATGGTGGATCTTTCCATAGTTATGTTAGCCCGTTTACCAGGCCGGGTAAACCATCCATAACTGGGACGGTGGCCAGGCAACTCCAGCGACGTCTCCCAGGTGGCCAGGGCATTGCTGGCGTCAATGGCCTGACTGTAGGACCAGGCATCCACCTGCACCTGGAAGCCCAGCCGACAGACAAGACGGAGGGGGGTTTTGGGGGTTTGGGGTTGAAACAAAATCCGCTTCTGACTCGAGTCAGAAGCGAAGTCTACATATTGCATATCATTGCATATCTATATACCATATATCATTATACATCAATATCATCAACTAATCCTGGGTTTCATTGGATTGGTTTGTTGGGGAAAATCTTAACCGGAAACCATGGTTTTTACCATCAAACAGAGGGCTTTCCTGTAAATTTTCCCATCATCCAATTCTATGAGGGTTGACTATCACCGACTTCCTCCACTATCAGACTTTCATCGCCCTCGTTGGAGCCGGCCTGTTCCTGTCGCATGCTCTGCAGCAGCATGGGAGCCACCGAGAAATCGTTCACCTTGCGGCTGGCGGCCATCACCTCAGTGAAACCGTCATTATTTAACAATGTTGAAGATAGGAAAAACATGGAAAAAGGAATTTGAATGTATTTGATATTACTATATATCACAAAAAGGATAGATACCCTCTGGTAAACTAAGATAACTATGGAAAGATCCACCATTTTTCATGGGAAAATAACCACTATTTCTATGGCCATTTTCAATAGCTATGTTAGACATAACCAGAGGGTAACAATTTCGAAGATTAGGAAAAAAACCAATTTGAATGTATTTCATATCACTGTTTGACATCAACATGTCAACATGACCTCACCTCTACCAACCTTGCTTCTTCTAAATATTCTGACATGTTTTTCTGCTCCAACCTTGACCCCCTCCAGCTGCCAGGCGACATTGTTGTAGGCATAGGCATCCGGATCGATGCGCCGCAAGCGCATGTCCTCCAGAAAAGCCAGCGCCTCCTGCCAGAGGCCTGCATTCCTCAGATCGATGGCCCATGCCAAGGGCCCATGCGTGTTTTGGAAGCACAAAATATGCAGGCAAAATCTGTGTGGATGTTGCAAGTGTATGCAAGTGTCACCCGGAACGAGAGGCCCCTGCCAGTTTCAGGATAGGTTTAAGAACTACCTAGTACTCACCTCCAAATGGGGCGTGGTTCCAACCCAGCAGCCCCGGTCACAGCGCAGCCAAGCCACTGAAAGCGTGTAAATACCGTGCCACAGTCAATGCAATCCAACCTGACCGATCACTGCACAAATGTCAGCGTCCAAAGGGCATATCTATGGTGATTCCCCGTTAAAAAACCTCAAAAAAAACACCGGGCAACCGCCTGCGTCCCGAGGCGGACCACAACTTCTCCATGATTCGACCGGCCTCCTGGGCATCCACGTAGTCAGTGATACATTGGTTGTATGATGTTATAACTGTAATATATATATGGATATAATAATAATGGTAATAATAATGGTAATAATAATAGTAGTAATAATAATAATAATGATAATAAGAATAATGATGATAATAGTAATAATAATAACAATAATAATAATAATAATAGTAATAATATATATATATGGATATATAATGTGATATACAACTTACATCATCTTAGACAACTGGTGTTGTCAGCTCAAGCCCAGACAATATATATAGTCTCTTCAGCTTCATCCCACAGGTTGAACACCCTTAGGGTTCCAGGCCACCAATGATCTTACCACGTATCAGTTATATACATATATATATATAATTATATATATATACAGCTGTGTGTGTATGTATGCGTATGTATGTGTGTATATATACGACTGTATTATACGTCGGTAATTCCCTCGGGCTATGGTATGGTGCAATGCGACAACCAGTGGTTCGGCATCCCACCTATTAACGGACATCCGGCTTTCCAACGCGAATCTGTGACCCCTCTTCAGCAGCCCAGCCTCATGTTGGGCTGCCTTGTAACAAGCCACAGCCGCAAGAGCGCAAGTGCCGGCAAAAGGATTCCTTGCTCCCCGTCATCTCGTCATTGGGCGGTGTTTGATTGGCCATTCCAATTCCATATTCTGACTCCTTCCAAAGAGAGACCTATAGACCTATATATATATTCATTATTCCGCTCAGCTTCTACTGATTTTGATTTGTGGTTGAGCCACCCAGCAAAAAAATGAGAGTCACTTGGGATGACGGTCCCATTTTCACGGAATCAAGAATCATTGCGAACATGTTTCACACACCCAAGACAACTTTGAAACCTTGGGCATTATCGCCGATGCCCATTATCGGGACCTGCAAACGAACAGAAAATACCCTCTGGGAATTTAACATGGCTATTGAAAATTGCCATTTATAGTGAGTCTTCCCATTATTGCCATTGGTGGATCTTTCCATAGTTATGTAAACGTTTACCAGAGGGTAAATGTGACTAATGCTGGAAACCCTGGCTGCCATAAACCTGAATCTTGTGGGGATGGTTGGTTTATCGCACACGATTGATCTGTTTTTTTGGGGGATGGTTTATGGCATTGGGTTTACCACATTATATAATCTTAAATTCCCAGTGAAACATCATAACAAACCATCCCCAAAATAACAAGAGTGAAACATCCCACTGTTATAACCCCACTGTTATCCCATTCTGAAATCTCAGTTAAAACACGGCCTAAAACCATATGAAAACCATAATGGTAAAGACTTAAACCCATCTTAAAATCATATCTCAAAATCCCCAAAATCGTGAAAAGTATGGTGAAACATGGTGAAACCAGCTACCTCAGCCCATGTCCATGTCCGCGTCACATGGACCGGAAGCGCATCTCCAGGAGCAGCGTGCAGCTCTGCTGCCATAGCGCCCGGTCCGCTAAGGTGCCCAAGACCTGGCCGTAGTCCTGCTGCTGTGAAAAAATGGTGGAAAAATGGTGGAAAAATGGTGGAAAAGTGGTGGAAAAGTGGTGGAAAAGTTGAAAATGGTGGAAAAATGGTGGAAAAATGGTGGAAAAATGGTGGAAATATCTATGTGGATAGAGAATTGATAGAGATAGAATAGACAGATATAAGATGTAGATGTAGGTGAGGGATAGATATCACCCTCGGGTAAACATACAACAAGCTATTGAAAATGGCCCAGTCGAAATAGTTGATTTAGCCATAAGAAACAAAAAATGGTGGTGTTCCATCGTTATGTTAGTTTACCAGGGGGTAAGATGTAGATGTATACATGAACGCCTTGACGTTGTGACATTCTATTCTCTATCAGCAACGGGTGACCCAAAAAGGGGGTAGGGATAAACTCCAGCCCCGAAAAGTTGGAAAGTCTAAGTCATGATCTCATCTTAATCCTTGGGCTCAACCAGGATTTCTCTCCAAGGCTAGGCCCCATTTTCAGACACACCCTAAGTTAGTTAAGCACGATAAAGGTCTGACCCTCTGACCCGCGATAAATCGGCGGTCCTTTTGGTGTCTAAAGGCGCCATCAGCACCTCAAGCTGGGTGCAGCCGGACAGCCCCTGAAGATGCGGAAACCAAGAGATCTCAAGAGATCAAGAGATCTCAAGAGTATATACCCTCTGGTAATTTAACGTAGCTATTGAAAATGGCCATTTATAGTGGATTTTCCCATTGAAAATGGTGATTTTCCATAGTTATGTTAGTTTACCAGAGGGTGGAAAATATGTCCAACGCTTCTTTTGTGCGATGTTTTCGTTTGGTAGGGCGGAGTCGGATGAAGACTCTCATGCGGCAAACATGTTTCAATTCCAAGGGACGCAGCTCCTGCAGTTTCTCCACCAGACTTGCATCACTCAGCTCGGGTGGAAGGTACACCATGGCGCCAGGCGGGTGGAACCCAGATGAACCCCGCAGGGATGGAGTTGGGGGATCTGTCGAAAAATTGGTGGTGAAATAGTTTTTTACACTGTCGTCAAATAGCATAAATAGCCATCTTTGGCGGGTTTGTGGGGTAGGTCCAGGTTTCCGGTGGTTGGCTACTGTTGGCTAAACACTCTCTATCCTTTGATGTCAATGTTAGGGAGGGTAAGCCAAGCAACACTAAAAATAATCGGATGAAAGCATCGTTTTCTGGGCGCTGGCATGGCTACAACACTCTTGCTGCCTTGGCTCTCGCACAACATGCATTGCCCTATTCTTCTGTTTTGTGTTTTGAGCGCGCTGAATCGCGTAGATCTTTCAAGTCGTTATTAATTATCGTTGCTGCTCTCTGATCACTCATGGCTTTTGACATAATTTTGGCTCCAACATGTGCCTCCGATATTCGAAGAGAGCATAATGAGCCAAAACCACACCTGCGACAGCCCCTGCTTGAAGGCCATGAATTCCAAACCCATCAATGGGCACCCTCACCGGCGTAAATGCTGGAGGGAGTAACTTCAACTCACCCGGAAAATATGAGCCAGTTCGGGCATTATCGGTTGTCCATATCAATCGGGATGGGAAGAACGGTCTGAAACCAACAGCTGCGGACTGCAACAGCCAATGGGACGAAGAAATCTTGACTTAGATTTGCTCCAGTCTCACCCACCCAAAAAAAAAAACTCTCAACTTGAGTTTCCCCAAAGGGTGACTTATCCATTATCCACAAAGGAAATTAAAATATATAGCACCTGGTGCTGAGGGCACTATGGCATCTTCACCCTCTCCGAAGTTGAGACCAGCATGTCCTGCAGTGGACGAACAGGAAAAATCAGGTTTCCTCAATCCATATAAAGCCGACCCTGGCAATTTAAGATAGCTATTGAAATTGAAATCACCATGTTTAGTAGGTAAATCATCTATGAATGAATGGGCCAATTCCATAGATAGATATGTAGCTATGTCAAATTACCAAAGGGTATCATCATTTTGGGCATCAGGATTCCAAATATCTTGGACCAACCCACATCCCTCCACCAAGGTTTGGGCTGAAGAGTGCTTGTGCAGTCGGCCAAGATCCACTGATCGCCTTGGCCGATGCCAATCCAGGTCCACCCTGGCATCCCGGTGTTGGACCAGCGAGCCCCAGACCAGCGCTTGCCCGAAGTCATCAGAGGATAATGGCTCTTGACACGCCAAGCCTTAGCACTTCAAGAAGAGCGACAATTTCTTTTATGATATTGAAGGCCCCCTACTAGAATCACCAGAAACCCTGGTTTAGTAGTACTGGATCACACTGTATCTATTCTTCTGGGGTCCCTAAAAAAATCCTAAATTAGGGGAAATGTAGCTGGTTGCGCAGGTGGGTTATTCTCGTTGTTCATCTAGGTCTGGGTTCAGAGCGGTCCGGAGATATATCAAAGCCAATCCCATTTTTTTTTATGAATACCATCTGGTTATTTAACATAGCCATGGAAAATCATCATTTTTAATAGGTAAGCCATCTATAAATGGGCCATTTTCCATGGCTATGTTAAATAACCAGAGGGTAATTAGAGCGATTCATTCTTGACCACCTAATTTTGGCCTCCACCTTTCCCAGTTTGGATGATCAAAAAACCATGCCTGGACCGACCGCCTGGGCAGCAGGCAAACATCGATCAACAAAGCGCTAATGGGATCTCCCGTCACGTCGCCAACCAGTGCCTCCAGTGGCCCACTCTGGAAAGACTTCCGTCGTTCTGATATGTTCTGATGGTCTTCTAAACAATACTGAGTCATTAGTCATAACATGTCATAACATTCGAAGCTGACTGAAACTCCATACATGAGTCAAACTTCAAAAGTGCCCACAGATCCGTCCATAAAGGATCATAAAGGTGTGCTTCAACATGGGTGGAGCAGCCCGCAAATTCAATGAGAAGCGCTGTCAGACTGTCACCTCCGTCGCAGCTGGAAGGGGTAGCTTTGGAGCTCGTCTTTGCACCGCCTGCGTCAAGATGGGCTCAGTATGGCCAAACTCTTGGCTAATCTCTGATGGGTTCAGCAATGGCTCATCACCGGGCACATCTCAGCCCCCTAAGAAAACAACTGGTGATGGGGTCCCCAGATATCATTATGATCATACTGTATCATACTGAATCATACTACCCTCTGGTAAACTAACATAGCTATTGAAAATGGCCATAGAAATAGTGAGTTTTCCCATTAAAAATGGTGGATCTTTCCATAGCTATGTAAACGTTTACCAGAGGGTATATCATACTATATCACATTCGGGTCATTGGGTTGGTTTATGGGAAACTCTATGGGAGACAATCATTCCCCTGCGCGCCTCAATGGCCCGTCGACGCAGCGCCTGAAGCCAGTCCTTGGCACCTGGAAGAGGTGTGGTGAGTCCGAGCCATCCATCTTCCATTCTTCAAATCTGTTTATTTCAACCCAATACTAAGATTTGAAGATTATTTGAAGATTCTTTGAAGATTCTTTGAAGATTATTTGAAGATTATTTGAAGATTGTTTGACGAATATTTAGATTGTATCATATCTGCTTAATATTAAGTATGATTGAAAATTTTCTCAGTCTTTGGTAGAGCATTCCCTTGTGGAATTTTTCCGGTCAAGGACCTTATTTGGGTCTCCAAAAAATTGAGCCACGAAGGATCCCATGCCACAATGCCACACCTGGAAGCTTGCCACCCAGGCGTGCCAATGCCCCCAGAGCACGTAGTCTCGCCAGGGCGGCCAGGGACGAACTCTTGTAAGCACCTGGCCATGGTCAAGCCTTGGAGAGTCGTTAATTCACCAGGGAAATTGACAAAACGCACGCTAATATGTCTATAATATCTGGGTAAATTATAATATTTCACTAACCTGAAATAAGGCCATTTGGGAAAGATTTCCCTTACTAACCATGGTTCCAGTGAGGTCGCAGTGAGGTCGTTATAATTTGCCCAGATAATATATATATACACTTGTTATGACTAATTACTACGTATTATCAGTAGCCGTATTATCAGTAGCACTATTATCACCAGAACTATGATATTTTTTATTGCTGTTTCATGTCTGAAATATCTATTTAATATACAGATCTAGAAACGCCAAGATCAATTTGATTAAAAGGGCTGATACTCGAAAACTCGTACAAACCGGCAAGAAGTTACTTCCCCAAAGACTACACATGGATGGGGGTTCGAAGTTTCAACGGCGGCTGTACTTCTGAAAATTTCTGCGGGGTTCCATCCGCTATTATCGAACACATCCATACACATCCCCTAAATTCAACGTGGCGGCATCCAGTCATCCAGTCATCCAAGTAGCATAGCAAATAAGCTAAGTTCATCATCTAACTGGGAGCCCAGCCAGGTTCCCTTATGGCCTGGCCTCCCAAGGGCCATGGCGCTGCCTCATCACCACAGACTTCCACCTGGCGAAGCCGCACAGGCCAAGCCCTAAGGCCCTAAGGGAGCTTGGGATGTACCAACCTGAAAGCTCCCAAGAATAAACCCCAAGTAAGTGAATAGTGAGGGATATTGGGGGGTGCTTTAAATCCCACGCATTTCTGGTTGGGGGTGGTCTATGATCTTGGGCTTGCAACACTATGATGATGCAAACTTTGTCTGAGTTGGAATGTGGAAGTTGATCTTGACCCAAGGGCCAATTCGTTTGAGTCTGGCCTGGTGGTTATGAGACCGAGCATGGCCGAGCCATATTTGTAGAAAGTGGTTCAACAGCTGGTATCAAGTGAGCTCAGTTGATGCGACAACCAGAAAGATCAATATCTCCACTTTGTTTGCTAGTCTGGCGTAGCCGGTTGGTTGAAAACTTGGGCATGAGAAACCTTTGGGGACCCCTTCAAAGAGGTCAATTTCGAGGCTGGGGTACAATATACCTCCGTTTTTATCCATCTATAACATTCGCATCCACACGTATCAGCTTACGAATTAAGTCATCAACCAAAAAATATGCCATCAACAAACCCAGCCATTATCATTGCCCCCTGGTAATTTAACATAGATATATATCCTATGGAAAATTTTCGCCACCAGAGGGTAAGTCAGGAGCCTCCGGCAACGGCTCATCCGCTTGCGCGGCCAGCAGCTGCTTTGCAGGCCGCAGGGGGCTGTCCACACCTTCCAACCTCTCCGGCTGGGCGGAGACAATCAGTTGACATGCCATGAATTACTCATCGGGTACCTGAAGGAACAAGGGAAAAAACAAAACAAAAGGAAAACTGAAAAAAATCAGAGGGGGAAGACCAGATTCCCAGAAGCAAATTGGTGGAATTCAAGCAGGAAGAACCTATAATCAAGCGACATTACACCCGGTTACACATACATGCACATAAATTCATGCAAATTAAGGTGTGTTAGCTCTACAAGCCTTGCATCGAGAAGGTCATCCTTGGTCAAGCAATCAGTTGTTCTTGTTTTCGCAATGATGGTACATGTCATGAATCAAACATATGAGATGAGATATGTAAGTATATGTAAGCGAGCATGTATAGGTCTACGAACATGTTCAGTTTTGCTCTCAACTGGTTCCAGAACCAAATGCGTCCAAATAGGCGGCCACTCTTCTGGTCCTTCTGTTTCACCCCAGCAATGGCACTTCCATCGAGAGATTTGACATTGAGCGCTCCACAAATCTCAAAGTGGGCGTGTGCAGTGTGCAACTTGCACCATAGAATCTATCGAGAACAGTTGTGTTTCTTCTTGGCCATAGTAAACCCTAAAATGATAACTAACAGACTCACCAAAGAAGTGGTGAGTTACTTGTCCATCCTTTTGAGGGTGACTATAATTACACACACCTCGAATGCGGACCGGATCCACCCAATACTTGGTATCGGGTATTTTGAACCAAACAATATGTTAAGTTTAATAAAACACAGGTAGATGATATAATATAGATATATGTGCACTGTACTTATATATATATATATTTATTTATTTATTTGTTTGTATGTATGTATGGATGGATGGATGGATGGATGCATGCATGCAGGCATGGATGGATGGATGGATAAATGGATGGATGTGTGCGTATGTGTGCGTATGTGTGCGTATGTGTGCGTATGTGTGCGTATGTGTGCGTATGTGTGTATGTGTGGGACCAAATGTCCCACAGGCATTGCCCCAGCCCACCCAATGCCTCTGGGCGGCCATCGCAGCACTGACTGCCACGTCCTGGGGCTTCGCCACCATGGGCTGCGACCGGTCTATACTTTACGCCATCTCTATAATTATGAATCTATATCTATGTATGCAGATATATGTGTGTTTATGTTTCTACTCATGCTTATACCTGTACCTATGCCTATACTTATACTTATACTATTTATACTTATGCTTAAATTCATACTTGCATGTATGTATGTATAGAATATATGTGCGAATCATGCCATGTCATACTAGAAGTGTCCTTCGCGTATGCACACCTCTGCATTTCACACAGACTACCCTGAGGCCACGGCCAATACATCCGTAAAGGTCGCGAGGCACAGCTGTTGAGCCTGCGAAATCCCGCAAACAGTTCACCTCTTGGAAAATTGCCACAGCATAAATAGTAGTAATAGTAACAATAATAATAATAGCAGTAGTAGCAGCAGCGGTAGAAGAAGAAGTAGTCGCAGTCGTAGTCATGGCAGTGGTGGTAGTAGTAGTAGTAGTAGTCGTAGTAGTAGTAGTAGTAGTCGTAGTAGTCGTAGTAGTCGTAGTAGTCGTAGTCGTAGTCGTAGTCGTAGTCGTAGTCGTAGTAGTAGTCGTAGTAGTAGTAGTAGTAGTAGTTTAGTAGCAGCAGCAGCAGCAGTGGCGGTCAAACCATGTCAAACCAACAATAGCAATAACAATAACAACAGTAAGAACAATAAGAATAGTAGCAATGGTAATAGTAAATTCCATACCACTGGCCCAGAACCATGGCACGATGCGAACACGAAAAACATCGGTGGCTCAGGCCCAGCTGGGATCCCAACTGATGATGTATTCTCCACACGAGTCAGGCGCTTCGCGAGGACAGGGCTGGCAGCGCAGAAGGCACTGCTCACAACGGAGGCGATGCCTGCAAGGGGCTGGCTTCCGGCTGGAAGGTACCAAGAAGAGTAGAACCAGGAATTGGATGATTGTTAAAAATGTTAGAAGTTAATATAGGTCATTCCCTCATTTCCAAGGCTAAGCACCAGTAACGGTTCTAACATTGCCACAAGTTCTTGATAGACCCTTCCAGTCATCTCCATGGTCCGCTGAAAACCCAGCTGCCACGGAGCCTGCATGGAGACTCTGCAACGGATCTACCGGCTCCTGAAGGGTTTACCACCCTAACATCACTGTGGGGCTGCCTTGAAGTGTCACATGTATCATACGGGACAGGCGGACAGGCATCCGGTCGCTTTTTCATCATTTTTCATCTTCCTCCAGCCTGGTCCCACTGGTCCCACTGGTCACCTGGTCACCTAAAATAGATGAAACGCATTTCTCGACGCCCCGAAAGAGCCAGGAACGACGTCCGGTGCCTGGAACTTCTGGAAATGATTTCAGGGACAATGATGGACAGTGCATACTTTAATAACATGTAATTTAAAAGTATACAACAGGCATCTTCATGGTGTTTCCATATGCGTCAAGAAGGCCACCCGTAAGTGACACTTGACCTCAACATGTGCACATGGTGCATACTACGTTACATGTTGATAGTTTGTTGCTGTGTGGTTTGTTACTGTAAGCATGTGTGTGTGTGTCTTTGTGTTTGTGTGCATGACTACAGGCATTTGCGATATTTGGGAACATACACATGTCATGGATTCAAATACCAGAACTGCCCAGGTTGACCATCCTGGGGTGTATCAAGTTGTAACACGGAGCTCCTCATAGTTCCCCTTTTTTGGGGGGAGTAGTCGGGGTTAGTCACCCTTTTGTTTGAAATAACCGGGACATCATGGACCTTGTGCTGCCATGAAATCATGAAATCCCAATTTCGTCATTTTCCACGATGCCTTCATCCCTGCACCACTTCCAGAAAGTCATGTCTAGCAGAAGCTCAGGGCTACTGCCAGCTTGACATGTCCATGCGAGCATTAACTTGACTATGGCGTAAAAATTCCCCTCCGGTCGCATCTGGGCACAATAACATCAGCACAGCCTGATGGATGAACGTTGTTGAACTTTGATGAATATCCATTTCCGTACCAAATATATATATAACACATATATACGTATAAATAAATATATATATATATAATAATAATAATAAATTCAGAAACTTTTGGATGTGAAGATCCAAGTGCCAATCTTACGGCCAGCGTGCTATGCCCCAAGGTCTTTCCAGATGACGGAATCTGCTCTGGAGACGTCGTTGCGGCGGTGAATCGTTCTCCAAAAATGGTGGTTACCACTTTTCACATACCCTCTGGTTATGTCAAAATAGCTATTGAAAATTGCTATTTATAGTGGATTTTCCCATTAAAAATGATGATTTTCCATAGCTATGTTAAATTACCAGAGGGTAAACCCGTTAAAACCCTTTGCTAAAAAAAGAACTAAAGAAACCCAAAAGAGACCTTACAGATCTTACAGCGCAAACCTTAAATGAACCCGATGCAAGTCTTGAGGCGCAAGTGCTGCCGGTCATATTATCATTAACTACTGACGTACGTGACATACAAGCAGCACAACATGGGGATGCAGACAGTGGCCAGATAGAACCAATCCAAAATGCAAATATCCAAATAACCTCTGGTAAACTAACATAACTATGGAAAATCACAATGTTTAATAAATTGCCATTTTCAATAGCTATGTTAGTTTACCAGAGGGTAACCGTATGCTCCATCTGACTTCTGAATCATCTTCCTTTTCCACCTCTTTGTCCATGCGGATGCTGCCGAAATCGCAATCGCTCCGGCGCTCAGGACTTTTTCTGCAGGTGCTCAAGGTGTTCCTTTTGTCTTTGCACCTGAGCCCACTGGCTTCGACGGATTTCAACGGTATGCCGCCCGAGGAAAACTGGTTGGTGGTTGAGCCACCCCTCTGAAAGATATGTCAATGGGAAGGGTTATCCCATATAGTATGGAAAATAGAACATGTTCCAAACCACCAACCAGAAAAGCAAATCCGGAATCTCAACCATGTCTTGCATCGGGTTCACGGCTTCAACCATCGACAGGCCATGACATCCAAGCAAACGCCAAAAATATAGTGAACCCCCCAGGCAATGGGCAGCAAATTCGTGGAGATTATAACACCTACAAAACAATGATTTCAATCCCGGACTGATAAACCCTGGTTGATGAAAAAAATTGTATACGGATGTATACGGCATATCCCCAGAAATAGTGATGTTTCGCCGCTAAAAGGGTGCAGTAAGTCAAACAGCCGAATGTTTTTTTTAATCCAGGGCGGGCTTTAAGCAATAAGTTCGCCAATTTCCAGTCTGGATTGGTCTAAAGGAAAATTTTAACAGGAAAGTTCCATATTGAATGGGAAAATCTATGGTTTGTTCCATATTTAATGGGAAAATCTATGGTTTCCGGTGAAGATTTTCCAAAAAAAAAAACAATCCATTGAATCTCCTGAGGATCGGCCCTGTGAAGCCCCACCAAGCCGTGCTGTTGCTGCAACCGGCTCTCGGCATCTGAGAGCCTCTGGAGCAATTCCTGGACACGGCTGTGCGGAGCATCTGGGAGCGTCCAATTTGGAGGAACCGATTTTGGTAACCACTAATATTCCATAATATTATGTATATTATATATATATATATCTATCTGTGTGTGTGTATGCATGTAAATATGGAGGAACCAGGATATTCATGGATATTCCATATTCAAGAATCCAAACCACTAATCTTGAACCTAACCAAACGAATTGGCCAAAACCCTGCAACCCAGTGTGGGACAGGTGCTGCGCCAATCTGGGCTCTCAGAGGATATCTTAAACTTGGGCTGCCAAAAGGAGCTCACAAATCCTATCGGGCAATGACCCATTCTTGGGGCGGGGGGGTGGCTCTGAATATTAACCCCTACTCAATGTTCCTTTGCACTTTGTTAAGTGAATTCTGTTGAATCCGCATTTCAGGCCAGTTCAGTCCCCATGTGCTGTTGATTAAATCCCCGTTTAGACGGTTTGATTCTAATCTGTGAATGTAAGCCATGTCTGTGCATCTGTTTGTTGAAAAAAATGCCCAGCCATATTTTTGCGGCAACATCCCCATTTCTGCCGGTTACATGGCGTTGTCTGAAAATTGGATGCCCCTACTCTACTGGTTAATCATGTTCCCCATGAAAATTGCTATTTGGTGGTATACCCCATTATCAGACAGACACACACATCATGTTATATAAATCCCGGGTTTCTTGTGGGTGAAATACAAGTACCTGCCCAGCCCTGCACCTGTCGCTGCTGTCTTCCTTGGCTTCTTTGCGCCTGCAGCGACCCCAACCTGTCGCGAACGGACGAAGGATTTTGAGACCAAAAGGACGGTGGAAACCAGCGAGAAAACTGGATAAATAGTGTGGAAAACGGCTACAGTTAGCTTGGGCCAAGATCTATTAGCAATCATGGACAAACATGTTGGAAAACGGCTAAGCGGAAAAAAATATGTATAGGAAGAACATGCCAACCAAAATGTAGAACCAGCAGAACTATTGTGAAAATTGGGACATGAGCAACCAAACTAACCCCCAGAAATGAGTACATGAATTGTAATGACCAAAATGTAGACATGACGTGAAGTAGCAAGTTCAATTGTGACCATCTTTTGGGCGTGTGCTGGCTGCAAAGGGGAATGGGAATCTGTGATAAAAACCAGCGGGAATTGCCTTCCAAAGAATATGAATTGGCTCAAGAAATTGATCCACCGCTTGATCCATCGCCTCTCACCATCCAGACTTCCAAAATCCACTTTTCCCTCGCTCCTCAGAGACGACGAGTCTCAAAGGGGCCAGTTGGTGTGGGATTTCTATGGATTTATAAATCTTACTTCATCAGAATGGCATGTTTTGTGGGGGCGTGTCCAGTCTAACCAGACAGGCCCATCCCCATCACCGAGCCACAAATCTCGGGGTAAAAAACCCATGGATATTATCCTCCATTGAGCAGTGTGAAATAAATCCCTCTATCATTGCATTGAATCCTGGTTGTTTTCTTTTGGGATTCCCCGTTCTTGGATTATGAAACAATCCCCAATGTATGAAGGGTAGTATAATCCCTATAATCATCAACCAACAGTGGTTTTAGCAGCCACTGCTCAATTAAACCTTCCTTTCAGAGCCATTCTCCGCCATGGCACAGTACTTTGGTCATCCGCACCGTCTCAAACTGCTTCACTTCCTCCACGCTGAGTTCCGGCACCACCTGCACCAGGTGAGTTGAGCCAAAGTGGATGGGGAAACCGTGAAACCATCAACAAAACTTTCATGGGATTATCATTTCATGTTCATGGGATCTATTAAAAATGGTGTTTGAATGATTTTTAATAATGATGTTTATAATCACCATCTAACTAATCTAACTATAGGTGAATCAATATATATATATAGTGGTTCTATGATGGTCCAATTCATGGGATTTTTAGTGAGATTCTCATGGGATTTCATGGGAGCTCATGGGATTTTCCAATGGGATCCGTGCCCGTTGGGATCAGCACCTTGGGCGTTGCTTCTGACCTCGGCACTTCGAAGGGAGGCACTTGGGGGGTGCAGTTGGGGGGTGCATTGGGTCTGGGGTGTCACTTTATATTCCAACTTATGGGTCATTAAATACCCACTAATAAATCTAATAATTTCAACATATTTCAACTGCACCCCCAAGATCCCCCAAGTATATCCAAGTATATCTATCTTATCTTCTCGTTTGATCTAGCAATTCTTGCAAAATCATCGATGTCTCTATCCTTTCTTGTGCGCCAATCTAGCGGCCTATCATGACCTATCTATCTTCTCATACCATCTGGCAATCAAACATGGCAATTGAAAATCCACCCTTTATAGCTATAGATATTGTCCCATTAAAGCCTCCATTTGTAGGGGATGTTCAATTGCCACGTCTGATTACTGGAAGGTATATGTCCTCGTCTGTATACACTTTGCGAGTGCGTGCCTGTGTGTTCATGAATGTGGATGAATATGGGGTGTATGATGCATTGCTCATCTTCTCAATGCTTTGCTTCATTTGTGTGTCATCTGTTTCTGATTTCTTGTCAACTCTGCTAAACATGCACCACCTTTGCCAGTGTGAGTGGTGGCTATGGGGAGCTAGGGCCGATCCTACTGACTGGGAAGTTGCTGTGGAATCCCATTGTAAGCAACACGATTCCTGGATCGTTTCAACTAATCCAAAAATGCATAATTAGACAAATTTCATATGCATGCGCAATGAAGAATGTGTATTGCCGGGTTTTATTACCCAAGGGCAATGACCAAATAAGTTCAATCGCAATTGATAGTTGAATCTGGTGATGATGGTTGCTGACGAAATCCGGAAATCCAGCAGGAAATCCAGCAGGTTCATCCACGTTCAGAAATCATGTTGAATGGTCATTCAAATGATGCCCCCTACTGCAAAAATCAGGGGAAAAAAAAAACGAGGCCAGGGCCCATTCTGCAACTTCTCCACTGCCACCTGGCACAGGCCGGAGTTCCATGATGTTTGCCATCGTTCCAAAACAGGGTTCCAAGTACCCCGTAGATCCCCGTATGTGCGGATGGTTTATAGCAACTACTTTTTTTGCTAAAATTGTGGTGTAAGGAGGGGGTTACCACATCCTTTGTCTCCAATGTCTCCAGGATTGCGTTACCTGGAGATCTTCCACTGCGACCCGAAGCTGAGCTGCTTGGTCAGACCTTAGGGCGTAGCACCGCTGTGACCCTTGTGAAACCACCATCGTGTCTTTACATGTTGTTCTGCTATGACCAGGGCTAACATTTTGATACTCACTTAACAGGCATGAAATCTCCTTCTAGCATGTTCTACCTGCATATGTTGCTTCCATATTCGTCGACAACACCCCATATCATGTTCCCCCTTTCGTGGCAAAGGATTAAAATAAATGCTTCCCCACAAATAAATCTATGCTACAAAATATCTACAGATATTAAATACCCTCTGGTAATTTAACATAGCTATTAAAAATAGTCATTTATAATGGAATTTCCCATTAAAAATGGTGATTTTCCATAGTTATGTTACTTTACCAGAGGGTACCCGCATATTATGGGCCAAAAATGAACAAATCATAACAAATCCATGACGTCCATGGGACCCCCCAAGCAGCCGAACGTGAACTGTCGTGTCGAAGCCTCCTCCGTACGAAGCCGGGCCTGGCTCTTGGAACCAGGGCAGTGGTTGTGCGGATTTTGGTGGTCTTCGGAGATGAACTTCATTTTCTTCGTGAAATTCTTGGGGGCCAATCTTTTTTGCGCGCGCAATCATGACTTGGAAGAGGTTGTGAGATGTTGTGAGTATTGCGGATCCACTACAACAGCCCCCAGATTCACCAAATGGAAAGGTGCTCCGTTCTGTCTTTAGCAAATGAAATGTTACTTTCCTCGTCCACGTCGGGACCCCTCTACTGCAGCTGGCCCATGATTCCAGGAATCCCACTGGTCACTGGGTGATGATTGTACCATTCGCCGGTTTACTCAGTTCAAGTAGTCCCGGCCGGTTCGGTAGCGGAGTTTCCAACAAAAACTCGTTGAAGCCTCGCAGGCCACCAGGTCGGTCACCAACTTTTCCTTCAGTTCCTGCGCCCAAGGTACAAGACTGATATAAACTCACCAGGTTTGCCATTGAACCAGGTAACCATCCCATCTTGGAGGTGGATTTCCTTTGAGCCATACCCATGTGGGGCATGCAATCACAAGTCCAATCGATCTATATAAAGACACCTTCATTTGGAAATTGACAAGCTGGCCGTCAACTCAGAATGAACATCATCAATTCGAACTCATCCTCATCCTCATCCTCGATTCCTGTTGGCCCTGGATAGCACCCCTTGCCCAGCGCCCTGCACTTCCACACCTCCATTTGCTCTGCCAGTTTGGGTTCCTCGAGCTCGGTCCGTGGATGTGGTGATGCATGTCCCAACGTGAACCAGGCCGTGGCAAATCACCTCCGTTCACGCGCCTCATTCTGCTTCAGGCGCAGCATTTCTTGAGCCAACTCTTCCGCCACAGCACGCGCCTCGGGAAAATCACTGGGGATGGTGGGACGGTCCTGGGCCTTCCTGGGACAATGGGATGGTTACCAAGTCGGTTTCAATCCAGGAAAACTATGTAAACAATCATCCATTTACATCCATTTACAATAAATGTTTCCATATCCAATTGGCAGCCCTCAGAGATGATAGAGTATACTTTTCACTTTCAGGTTTCTGTGCCAGATTGGCCCACTGTAGCAAACTGTGCTGGGCATGGAAGTCTGGTATATGCGGAGTATAACGGAGTGTATACAAGAGTATATACAGAGCATATACTATATAATGTTGGGTCCTGATTAGTACCTAGGGTCGCTATTGTGGCAATTTTTTCCAAATTATTCTGAAACTCATGTATTGTTTGGAGGGTTCGCTTTTGTGGCAAAACAAAATTGGGAGAGCCCTTTTTTTTGCAAAAAAAAACTGTAATTGCTGAGAGGCATTTTTTCTCAAAAACGCTGTAGCTCAGTCAAGGTAGGTTTGTTTGCTGGGTTCACTATTGCAGCAAGCTGTGCCAGAGCAGCTCCTGGAAGCCCAGAAGGGAAGCAAGCCTTTGCCAAAATTGCCAAATTCAAACCCCAAGCCTTTCCCAAAAGAACCAATCCCTTATTAAACCCTTATTAAAGAACAGCTTTTCCACAATTTTCCAAGGCCCTGGACCAGGAGAGGCTCCATTTCACTTTAGTAGGTTTGTTTGCTGGGTTCACTATTGCAGCAAGCTGTGCCAGAGCAGCCCCTGGAAGCCCAGAAGGGAAGCAAGCCTTTTCCAAAATTGCCAAATTCAAACTCCAAGCCTTTCCCAAAAGAACCAATCCCTTATTAAACCCTTATTAAAGAACAGCTTTTCCACAATTTTCCAAGGCCCTGGACCAGGAGAGGCTCCATTTCACTTTAGTAGGTTTGTTTGCTGGGTTCACTATTGCAGCAAGCTGTGCCAGAGCAGCCCCTGGAAGCCCAGAAGGGAAGCACGCCTTTTCCAAAGGCAATTGCCAAATTCAAACTCCAAGCCTTTCCCAAAAGAACCAATCCCTTATTAAACCCTTATTAAAGAACAGCTTTTCCACAATTTTCCAAGGCCCTGGACCAGGAGAGGCTCCATTTCACTTTAGTAGGTTTGTTTGCTGGGTTCACTATTGCAGCAAGCTGTGCCAGAGCAGCCCCTGGAAGCCCAGAAGGGAAGCAAGCCTGTTCCAAAATTGCCAAATTCAAACTCCAAGCCTTTCCCAAAGGATATTGAACCCTTATTAAAGAACAGCTTTTCCACTAGTACTACAAGTACTACAAGTACTACAAGTACTACAAGTACTACAAGTAATGCAAGTACTACAAGTACTACAAGTACTACAAGTACTACAAGTACTACAAGTACTACAAGTACTACATGTACTACAAGTACTACAAGTACTACAAGTACTACAAGTACTACAAGTACTACAAGTACTACAAGTACTACAAGTACTACAAGTACTACAAGTACTACAAGTACTACAAGTACTACAAGTACTACAAGTACTACAAGTACTACAAGTACTACAAGTACTACAAGTACTACAAGTACTAAGTACTACAAGTACTAAGTACTACAAGTACTACAAGTACTACAAGTACTACAAGTACTACTACAAGTACTACAAGTACTACAAGTACTACAAGTACTACATGTACTACAAGTACTACAAGTACTACAAGTACTACAAGTACTACGTACTACAAGTACTACATGTACTACAAGTACTACAAGTCTATAAGTACTACAAATACCACAACTTCATCGGCAAAAAAAACAATCTTAATTAGATTTCAATTGTAGCCAATTGAAATCCTTACTTAATCGAGGATATGTTTTTCTTTTGGGAAGAAATTTTTGCTTTTCTACTTTAAAGAGAGTCCAGATATAGTTTAGGGGGGGGGGGGCCACACACTAATCAGGAACCAACATTACAGAGATATACAGAGTATACTATATGCAATGCAGAGTATATACATATATGTATACATATGATATATAAGTATATTATATATATATAGATATACATGTGCGTACACGTATATCTGTGTAATTTTCGACAGCGCTGAGACTTGAAAACGTGCCACTCGTCCAGAAGTTTGAAAATATGGAACCTCAAAAGGACAATAGTTGTATTCTTGGGCTGCCCCTAGCGTGCCTACGCACTATCAATATATATATATATATATCAATACTAAGGCATTCGGAAAGCAAGACCCAGGTTAGGTTTTTGAAGCTGGACAGCGGGCTGCCAAGCTACATTGGACACGGCCTCTTTCAGCTCATGCCGAAGCTGGTCGTGAATTTCACCCACCTGACGATGACAAGAGTTGATACCAAAGAGCGAAGTTCCTGGCAACTGGGAAACCCGAACTCGAACTCCTCTCTAAATTTGGTGATCAATCCTCTAAAACCGGCTAAAACCTCAGAAAAATCCATGTTTTTTCTCGCCACTTCCAGTGATTTTTTCGCCACAGCCTGCTGCTTTTGCTCGTGGCAGAAGTCGCGGGTGGTGTCACATTCGCGGAGCACCTGTGTATCGGTCAATGCCGTGGTGACATGCAAAAACTGGCCCTTTCACCCATGTGTTTCATCATTATCTTCAGTCAATATGACCTGGCCACTGGTAATGTCATTCACCATCATCAAATATCATCAATCAACATCGGTCATTTTTTACCAGCATGTTCTGCGACATTCACCATCTTTCACCATGAGAAATCACCACCACTAGCCATCATTAACCATCACTAACTTACCGGTTACCCCGATCCTGTCTTTCACCAACACCTTGGCTTCCAGATTGGAGAGTTCGGCTTGCACATTGTTCTGCAGCTTGCTGGACCTTGGCGACACAAATCATGGCACAAGATTGCCTCTTTTTACGTGCTCCTGGTTGAAGAAAATTCTGGGAAAACCTTTCCCAGAGCAGTGGGGTGGAATGCTCATGAATGTTCAGTAAGATTGCTATTTAGAATGTGGTAGGACCATAAGAATCAATGAGCTATGAACAAAAATTGGGAATTACAAGGAAAGAAAATAACATCCACTGCGGACCGTAAAAGCCAAGGGCCAAACAGGACAACAAAATATGCCAAGCTCCCAAACTTCACAGGAAGCCACAAATTGGGAACATCTAACTAATGTCAAACCGGACTAATGAAATGAAGCTTTGCTACGCCGGTACCTCCAAGTAAACAGCCAAGGTTTTTTTATCCCAGGTTCGCGTTAGCAATGCACGCCTGGTGATTACTGAGCCTGCAACTGGTCCATCGTAAAGTCGCGTAATTCGGCCACCTTTGGAGCGCCGTCAATCACGACTGGCATCAAATTGACCAGCTATGCTACGGTGATGCAACGTGGCAACCATGATGAACCCGTGGAGTTTGAGTTCTTCCAGTTCTTCCAGTTCTTCCATGTTTCTTTTGGGCAAAGCCAATGGACAAACCGCCATGTTTACCATCCCCAAAACTAGCATTTTGTATGGGTCGGATTCCAACCATCCCCAGTCATGGTAAGTTTATCCACACCTCCTTCAGGGCAGCTTGCACCTGCCGCAGACCAGGTTCGCTATTCCTGGGCCGCCAAGGCCGGCAAGGCCAGGCTGAAGTGAAAAGATGTTGCAAGAGGGAGCAATCAACAATAATTGGATTAGAATAACTGATTCAAGAACTGGATTTCACTGATTTTAGAGCCTAAACATGGGAGTTTCACTTCGATTGTAACTGGAGAAACAACAAAACAAGAAACGGAACCAGAAGATTGGACAGTTGTGGTTGGTTTGCATGATCGCCTAATCCCAAATATTGTCTGACATATGTCGGAATAAATCAATAATTCCATAAATCCCACCGGCACGGAGGTCTCAAACCACAGCCCTGGGTATAGAAACTGGAACCCCACTGACACATTAATATGGAACCGTAAAAACCACCGCTTTGCAACATGATATTCTGGCCATGTCATGAATGTCATGTCAACATATCGTAACCTCCATAATTTCACATCTTGTCTTGGAGTTCCAGCCTTCAATTGATGCTTGAAACATCTGTTTAGCATAACTTGAGACCTCTAAAGAAGCCGAAATCATCTTTAAACCTTCAACTGTTCATCAGTTTCTGCTTGGTGGTTCAAACAAATGCATCAATTTGGATCATCATCCCAAAATATGGTGGAACCTAAAAATATATATGTTTAGAAATATTTGAAGCCACCAACCAGATTTCTACACTTGAAATATTTGAAGCTCCTCATGACCCTTTCAGCAGCCAAGGGGCAGCCAGGCCTCCCTCGCCTCTGAACTTCGTTTTTCAACCTGGCCACGTTATGCCACGTTGGGATCACGGCAAAAGATGGGTGGCCGAACAAAATACGGTAAATATGGGGATTGAACCGGCACAATTATGGATTTCAAGAGCGGAAAAGTGTGAGTGGGGCGTAAGAAACAACCCTGTGGGAAGATCACTGAAATGGGGCAGGGTACCCTTTGGCAATCTAACCCGGCTGGAAAGCTCCGATTTGTTTCAGGTTTTCCTATATCAAAGGTTGATTTGTCCTACCATGTCCTATTGTCGTGTTGATTTGAGGAGGCGGCGCGACAACGAAGCACATCAACAAGAACCGGCGACCAACAAAATCGCTGTAGCACACACATACACATACTTGAACAAACGGCCGCAAGGTTTTGTTCCATGGAGCGTTCAGCCAACAAGAATAGGATACCCGCAAAAACTATATATTTGTTCATGTATCTTGTCATGTTTCTTACCGAGCCGGAACACCTTTGATTGGCGGATATCCCCTTCCTTTTTTTGCCTTGCACCCACGACACTCTGAGGGCTTCACATGTGAGAGCCTCTCTTCCAGCCCTTGCACTTTCTCATGAGTATCCAAGCCTCATGAACCACGATGCTGACACTGGATGGCAATTTCCAGTATCTATGGATATCTAATGATATCTATGGCAATCTTTGAGGCCTTAAACCCATTCAAACCCCCTGGAAAAACCCCATGAGCTTCCCATGTGCTTCCCATGCTGGGTTCTCTCATTGGGCAATGCCTTGTGGGTCTGGACGGGGTCAAAAGCCCAGGCCATTTGATGCCATTTGATGCCCTTTGGAGCCACTGATTCTGGTGTTTTTTCAAGAAAATGATCATCTAAATCTAAGAGATCTGGCACGTGGTGCATTTGAAACGCAATTCTCGCTCCTCATTCATGCATGTAGATGCCTGCAAGGCACAAGAGATTGGTGGAAACAATACGGAACCCATATTTGGATAAATGTGGGGCCATTTCCAGTAGATCAGTAGTAAAATCATCTACTACTGACTCTTGGCCTCGATTTTGTGTCAGTTTCCAAGTGAATTTTCATCTCCGACTGGGTGCCCTCCATAGCATCACCATCCCATGGCCGCGGTTTCTATGGCTCCGGGCGTGCGGAGCTCAAACGCCCTTGGCACGCCACAATGCTCTTAGAGAGTTCGGCTGCAGAGTCCTCGGATTGGAAAATCTGCGAACTAATTGGAGGGTTGTTGGGGTGTCCAACACGCCATAAACCGAAAAAAATACGTGAAACATCTTGAAACCACTAACCAGTTTGGATTGAGTTGGTTGAAACATCCCGAAGGCGCTGCGAAAATCGATGGCTCTAGGATGTTTAGCTGGCGGTGAGGGAGAACAACTTTGGCGTCTTAAAGCCAGCCCCAGAACTGTGGCAATGTCAGCCCCCCTCCGAATTGCTTTTGTTCATGATGAACTCTGAACATGTTTTAAGCCAATTGTATTTTGGGGTACCCTATAATATTCTTAGCGAAACATATCCCAGTAAATATGCCCATGTTGCTCGGTTCTCTGCCCCAATGCAATCTGGCTCTGAACATATGATAGTTGCGGGCAGTCCCTGAATACGGGGCACCCCTACATCCGTTGATTTTAGCATCATGTTCATTCAAACGAACGCCCCGCGGCCAAACAGTCCTGCATGGAAATAAAATGATTCATGTTGATTCATGTTCCATTCATTTCCCTAGATTCAAACTGCCATAACTTGCTGGCCCTTCCAGCCCGGTACCCCCCCGTGCCTGGATCTGTTGAGACATTTCCTGCTGCTGCTGCGACAAGTCTTTCTGCCAGGGTTTCCCCTGCCGCGGCGGCAGCCACGAGGTGTAAAATCCGAAAAGGTTGAGCAACTGAAAAATTCGGTCTAAATCAAGAACTGGGAACCAAGATGTATTAAAGTCTATCAACCATCCAAACAATTGGATTTTAGCCTTTTAGCCATCAAAATGGTGACTTTACAAGCCAAATTGAGGAATCAACCAATGAAATGGAAGTAAGGGAGGAAAAACCTCACTGATTTTGTGGGTGGCTGATGGGTGCATTCTCTTGCCCCAGCATAAGCCGCACGGCGATGTCGACAGTTTCTTTCCAAATCGCAAGATCGCTCGAAATCATCGCCGTCACGCAACCCGTCGCTCCGCTAGTTCCTGGGGGCAGCTCAAGAACATCGGACTGGCAGTGCAGCTTGAGTTCGACGAAAGGCATTATCCTGCAAGGGATACTTTGCCATACTCCACTTTGAGAAGATTCGAGTCTTTCGAGGTTTAAATGTTTTTAAATCTGGTGTTTGTGCGTGCTGTATCACCTGGCCTCGGTCCATCATTCGACCAGCTAATATACACCTCTTCCAGTCCTCCAGCTTGAAGAACTTGTGCAGCCGCAGAATGTTTTTTTTCCAGATGGGATCCTTCCCTTGGTTGAATGTCCTATAGACGGAGGCCCAATCCAGTATCTTTCGCAAACCTCTTCCGTGTGATCGCGAGCGGTCATCCATGAAAGGCGGCATCCCATGTCCACATCGGCAACGAAGCTCTGTCCACTTCGTTTGGTTTGGGAAAGATTTCTCTGGCGCCCAAATCAAACGCAAAAACGCAGAACTGCTGCTACGCAAATTTTCTTGAGCCCCTTACCCATATCAACTGCCATCTGAAGGCTTACATTAATACCGCGCGACAGCCAGCGTGAAGAGATGCCAAAGGTGCGTCATAGCTATATAGGCTGCGCTAATCTGTCACAGAGCCTTGAGCCTCTGTTCAAATCAGAAGTTAAACCCTTTGGTTTTGTAGCCGGCCCTACCTTAATAATTCATGCATTCTTACACCAACAGTGAGAATACCCCAAAAAACAGCGAGCGGTGTTGGGGACCTGTGGCTTTGGACTTGGTTGACCCCAAACCCTGGATGTTCATCCCAGTTCATCGTCAGTACCCAGTACCCCTGGTGAGGCAGCGCCCTAACTGGGGCGATCACCTGGATCTGCTGGGAGAGTTCTTGCTGAATCTGAGCCAAGTCTTTCTGCCATGGTCTCGCCTTGCCGGCATAAGTTCCGCATGGAGTTGTGCACATTGCGTTGCCCATACTTTTGTTGCTTTTGTGGAACATATATACTTGATGACATGTACAAGTATGCGTGCATGTGTGTGTGTGTTGGTGCGCTTGTTTCTGTACACACACACACTTGTTCAGAACTATCCTTGCGGATTCTGATGTGGAGTGCATCTTACGTGCAAAAACACTCCAATTATACCTGACAGGAATGGGTCGATGAAAGGACCCGAGAGAAATTCAAAAAGCTACCATCGCCATGGGCCATAGCCATTACTAGATGCAAAGAGTTGGAAGCTGATCCTTCCCTTTCAACTAAGCCAAATCGTTCCCACCTTGACAGATTTCGAAAACCGTGCAAAAATGCATGACGTAAAAACAAATTGTTTGAAAACGGCATGGCGGTTCTTGGGTTAGCCACGTCCCATGACCAGAAAGTAAAATTTCGCAGGTACGTCGGGATGATCAGTCCCAATATCCTCCCAACTCATGAGTAGCTTCGTCGGCAGTGGACTCATGAGTGGGCCACTGCCCCCTGCTTGAAACATAGTACGGTTCACGAAAAAACCTAAAAGACAACGGTTAGAAGTTTTACATCTGTTCAGATGTTCCACACACACACACTTGCTCAGAAACATCTTATCGAATTACTGATGTGGAATGCATCGTACGTGCAAAAAACACTCCAGTAAACCTGACAGGAGATGGTGAATGACCAGGCGTGAGAAACAGTGTAGAAGAATTCTGCCGCTGAAACTGTAACAACGTAGTGGACAGCGTGTTCAACAGTTAAAAACTATCTGCAGGTACACATCTGGGCGTCCCCAGTTGCTTCCCCTTCAGTGACATAGCTTCGTTGGGCAAGGTAGTCACTGAAGGCCTTGCCCCGCTGCTTTTGTTGGAAAATCAAATGAAAAAGCCAAAAAGGCAATGTCAAAATGGAAAACCATTGAAGCACATCATCAAGCAAGTTAGAAGTTTTACATCTTTTCAGATGGTCCACACACACACACCCTCCCGCAGGAGGGTGGGACATTAAGGTCCCGACAATGAGATGAAAATGAAGAGGAAGGGAAATGAAGATGAGGTGAAGATGACAATGAGATGAAAGTTACTTAACTAGGACGCAAAGAGGGGAACGCAAAAGAAGAGGGAAAGAGCAAACACCAACACATGAAACCTAGCCCAGAACGGGCAACCCTGGAAAGGCAAGGGAAAAGAAAAGCGGAGGCCGACGGAAAACGGAACAAGACCAGCGGAGGAGGGGGAGGACAGAAGCGCCTGAACCAACCTGACACGGCGAAAACCTACAACAACCTCAGCACGCAACGGGCCAAACCTACCTGGAGAGAGGAGAACGCAAGAACACATGAAATAGGGACCCATGGGGAACTAGTTAATGACATGATGCATCCACAACGCATGCAAAATTCGTGATAAGGCTCAAAGGCCCTCGGCTTTCAAGTCACAACCCTCTGGACGGCTTACGTGTTCAACCCCTGAATTACGTGCACAATTTCAACCTCACCGAGAAACCAAAAAAGGAAGTGGCCAAACCTGGAAAGCATGTCCTGTAGCCTTCACATGGTAACATGTCATGTGAAAATGTCGAGCTCCGTACTCTCTTGGGCATCATTGAAAAACGGATGTTGTCGCGGCTTCCAGCTATGCAGAACATGGTGAAAATGGAAAAGGCGATGCCCAGTACTGCGGCAAGCAGTTTCAACACTCACTCGACCGACAGAGTGAAACCTGAAAAGTGAACGGCTGTTTCACTTTACTTAGACGAATTACTAATTCAAAAGTGTAAATTCAGAGATCGTTTTACTGTCAATTGTTAGCCTAGAAAGGCTTTCCCCGAAGGGCTCATACCACCTTGTCGGAATTCGGCATGAGTGACACACTTGCTCAGAAACATCTTATCGAATTACTGATGTGGAATGCATCGTACGTGCAAAAAACACTCCAGTAAACCTGACAGGAGATGGTGAATGATCAGGCGTGAGAAACAGTGTAGAAGAATTCTGCCGCTGAAACTGTAACAACGTAGTGGACAGCGTGTTCAACAGTTAAAAACTATCTGCAGGTACACATCTGGGCGTCCCCAGTTGCTTCCCCTTCAGTGACATAGCTTCGTTGGGCAAGGTAGTCACTGAAGGCCATGCCCCGCTGCTTTTGTTGGAAAATCAAATGAAAAAGCCAAAAAGGCAATGTCAAAATGGAAAACCATTGAAGCACATCATCAAGCAAGTTAGAAGTTTTACATCTTTTCAGATGGTCCACACACGCACACACACATATATATATATATATATACGTATGTGTGTGTCTGTACATGTTATTGATATATTTATTGTATATATATATGCATTTATTTACTTCTTCATTCATTCATGTATTTAATTTAATTGATATATAATATATAATATAGTATTTATATATATTGTTTTGTACATCTTGAACCGTACAGTTTCTCTCGTCTTTAACCGAACATGCAGAAGGCACAACTTCCGACCACTCCATAGGAGGCTTCTTTTCGGCCTTCTCCAGCTTCTCAAGGTCTTTGATGATGATGGACTTTAGCGAATCTGTCGGATGGAATGAGACAGCATGCCAAACAAGGTTAGATAGAAAAATATATTATATAGAGACAATGATAGATGATTTAAGATGTGTTTTTTTTGGGTTGGTATGTAGATAAATGTATACTATGTATGTGTATGTATATGTTTTTTGTGATTTTTGTGTTTATATATATATTACCATATACATATACATTACGATATATATATATATATACACATTATAATTGATGAAATGGTGGTGAAAGCGGCAATAGTGAGAACAATTTGAAGGTAACTCTCGCCAGGATGCCCCCAATTAGCTCCTCACCACCAAGGGCCTTCAGAGCTTTTCACACTGCTTCTAACATCTTGTAGACGCGCTCCCCCTGGCCACTGTTGCGGACTGTTGCATGGTTTCGCCAACCACTCCCCTATTAAAACAAAACATCTGTGTAAAAGTGTTACCTCCAAAATTCAACAGTTCGGTGACGCCCCAACTTGCCAAAACCGGAACCATTCACCGCTGTATGGTGTGAGTGTCTGCTTGTAGACACATGTTTCAGAATCCTGAGCTATTGTGCCTGAGCAAACCAACCACTGCAAAAGCCAAATGATCAAAGGTCTTTGATTCGCCCTTTCCATTCAGCTTACAGTACACATTTAGTCACTGTAGTATACTTTAGTGCATGTTCACCTGCTGAGAATGCTGGGTGAGGTGCCAAGCAATCAAGTTTTATCAAAACACCAGCAAAATGGTTCAACAATTGGGAGGGCCAACGGTGCTGCAGGTTATCCTGAACCACTTAGTCTAGCCACAAGGGGGTGCATTCTTAGAAAATGATCATTGATGGTGAGGGTAACCAGCATCTCCAATCTACCAACTCAAGGCACATCATCGAGGTCGAGTGTCTCCCCATAAAGGATGCAGAAAAAGGCGAACGTAATTGTCAAAGTTCATCACTAGTAGTTGAACTCATCACTATTTTTTAATAGTTGGTGTTGCTTTATCATCTTTATGTGGCTTGCTACCATGATATTCCACCGGTAAAGTTGATGGAATACTGGTTCCTATCTAGTTTTAGAGCCTTTGTTTTTCGCAACCGCTACCCTAGGGCCCTAGGGTAAAGTAACATAGATGTCGAAAACCAATGGTTTCCCGTTCGGAAATGATCAGCAAATGGTGGGTGATATCCAGATCGAACTATTAGGTCACCAAAGGGTATAGAATATACATCTAATGTGCGTTCTATATGATTCTAAAGCCAACTTCATCCTGTTGGTAGTTGAGGACTATAATTTTGTTTCCATACAATCTCGTCTTGAGGTGGATTTTCACCAGTATTTGTAGATCATGGATGATCATAGGACCTATAGGATGTCACAGGATGTCATAGGGTCTTCCCATGGCTTTTCCACATCTGTTTCAACCAGCGCTAAAAACGGTGCCGGGCTCACAGCTCTCCTCTATGGCTGCCATCTCTTTCCTCACCTCCCCACAGGCTCGAGCCAGTGGGATTTTTATAAGGGGCATAGTTTCATGGGAATGGGATTTCATGGGGCTTAATGAGATTAATCGTAGTTTCATGCGATTAGGATTTCATGGGATTAGGATTTCGTGGGAGGGTTTGATGGGATTTAACGGGATTGAACAATAAACATGGGAGATCATAATCCATTTGCCCTTCAGTGTCATTCATCAAACATGGCTGGGAAAGCCCCAAACTAAACGGAGGTTTCTAGACGGGCAAATCATTGAACTAAATGAAGGATTTCCACGCCATGAAGGCTACCTTTCTAGAATCTGGGGAGTAATAACGGGGAAGACTGAATGACCCCATAGCATGGTGATGTCATTTCTGTTTGATTGATGCTTCACAAATCTGGAAAATTTTGAGCAGTACAGTAGTGGTCATCATCTGTTTGATGTCATCTTGGGGTCCTTTTGGTTCACCTAGAATCCTATCCCCCAATCATCCCAAATCAGAATAGGCCAGGTCCACTTGGGTTTGTGGATTGGCATTTAGCCGCCCTTACATGAGTCCGCAATCGCCAGAATATTGATCAAAAATGACACGATGATTGATGAACCATGATGGACAGCACTTGCGGAGAAGCAAAATTTACAAGTGCCAGATCTTGCCATGCTCATATTTATCATATTTTATCACAGGGATATCTAGGCTGGTGTGTAATTAGTTATATAATCCCCTGAAAACACATGAAAGTCTAGTGGATCATGACCCCCAGGGCAGAACATGCTCGAAACCACCAACCCATGCATTTACACATGACAGTACCATGTGTACTGTGCGCAAGGTGTTCTGGTCATTCCCCAGCTCCTCCCACACTCTGCAGCTTTTTGACCCGCTGATCCCTTGAGGCAGCAGCGGCCATGGCTTCGAGGGCAGGGGCTACATTTGGAGGGTCCAGATCAAGACTTAAGAAAAGCAAAGAGATTGGGTCATTTGTAACATCGAAAATCATTGCATTTCCAGGACCGAATATTTGGGTCCCAAGTTGTTGATCCATACCCCATCTGGGTGTGTCTGAAAATCGGATATTCCAACCCGTATCAAAATATGCCCATATTTCATGGGCTATCATCATTTTTCCCAATTAAAACTTGCAATCAATTGGGGCAACGATCCCACCTTCAGACACTACCAAACATCTACGACCTGCCCTGGCGCATGTTTTGCAGCACAGGGCTAGGCCGAAGTGCTGCAGCTGGGGCAGTAGCTAGGAGGGTTGGGACCGGTGCAGCCGCAACTTACAGGACCTTAGTGGCCGCCGAACGGCGGGGCTCTGGGAGAAATTGTCTTCACTGCTTCGGAAAACAGAGAAGAGGTGTGCGGATCTATACATATATGTATTTACAATTATGTGCGGTACATATACACAGATACGTGATTATACGTGTATATCGACACATATACATACACACACACACATACATATATATATACACACACATATACAAACATATACAGACTTTTCCCATCCAAGAGTCTCAGTCATTGCTAGGCACAACAAGTTGAACATCAAGACTGGTTACGCACTCCTTTGCCTTATGAACCGGGGGTGCGACGGAGTGCCCTTCTCCTACTTTCCCTGTGGCCGCTGATGGATGCAAGGCACATTTCCAGGCAAATGATTTGAAGAAGGTCGGGTTCCCCTCGCACCACGTTCCTTGCTGCAGAGCTGCAGGGTTGTGATATAGGTGTCAGTCCTCAAGTACAAGCAAATATGCTTCAAAAACGCTTACTGTAATTACCCATTTGGTTATTTTGTGCTGGTCACATGTCACTTGTTTTGGGTGGATACAGTAGGCTCTCCGAGGGTTGATTGGCACTTGAAGCCTCCTCCTTATCCCCGCTCTGATGAATTTCAACCTGACGCCTCTCTGCCCAGATTTATTCCGAGAGACTAGTGCTGCCAATCTGGCACGAGCAGATTGAGGGAAGGATTCTAGAGTCAAGGTGGGCACAAGATAGTCCAATTCACTGTGGTTCGGGAGACACGAAATCATGAATGGGTCATCAATTCAACGGGAATCAAGTGCCGGTTTTGGGCAACTATCTCACAAATTGTACTGCATGCGCACTTCACATCTGAATTCCTTTCTAGCCACGTGATTTTCTGTGGCCTTAAAAACTACGGAAGCGGTGGAGTTGGATTAAGATACATTGAGATGGACCTATGCGCATGCAATTTAATATGCCAATGGCGACTCCCCAAAATTCAATGGGGTGTTTCTTTATATATAGTTATAGTTATTTGCACGAATCAGGGTCATGTGATTCCATTGCCTGCCCAGATTACTAGAGGATACTTCAAAAGTAAGAGTCAGACAGGATCATCATCTGAGAGACAGGACAGAAAGATAGGATGGAAAAATCAAAGCATGAAAGTGAAAGTGAAAATCACCACCAGATATGATCGCAGGTTTATCCCTTGTGGAAAAATCGGCAAGGCATTATCTTTACTGTAACTTTATATGTGTATATCACTGCCTGAATGTATAAATATCTCAATGTCAAAATACAGTATCTATTGAATCTATTATCTAGTTCTACAACTATACCCATGGAATATATACCCATTTATATATATATATACCAATATCTGTGTGTGCGTGTGAGTTCCCGAGACTTTCTTGATCTCCGCTTAAAATGATTGACCTCAAAACGCCGGCCTCCATACCCAGCTGGGGATGCGCCAATGCGCTGCAGCCCATCTGTTTGATGGCAGACAAGGCCTGTCGTTGGGAAAGGTTTCCTGTTGATGTTCCAATCTTTTCGGGCATGTGTTCGTGTGTGTTCGTGTGTGTGTGTGTCTGTGTGTGTGTCTGTGTGTGTGTCTGTGTGTGTGTCTGTGTGTGTGTCTGTGTGTGTGTCTGTGTGTGTGTCTGTGTGTGTGTTGTCTGTGTGTGTGTGTCTGTGTGTGTGTATGTGTGGTGTGTTAGTGTGGTGTATGGGTGTCTGTGTGTGTGTCTGTGTGTCTGTGTGTGTGTGTGTCCGTGTGTGTGTGTGGTGTGTTGTGTGTATGTGTGTGTGTGTGTGTGTGTGTGTGTGTGTGTGTGTGTGTGTGTATGTGTGTGTGTGGTGTATGTGTGTGTGTTGTATGTGTGTGTGGTGTGTGTGTCTGTGTGTGTGTGTGTGTGGTGTGTGTGTGTGTGGTGTGGTTGTGTGTGTGTGGTGTGTGGTGTGTGTGTGTGTGTGTGTGTGTGTGTTGTGTCTGTGTGTGTGTGTGTGTGTGTGTGTGTGTGGTATGTGTGTGTGTGTGTGTGTGTGTGTGTGTGTGTATGTGTGTGTATGTGTGTGTGTGTATGTGTGTGGTCTGTGTGTGTGTCTGTGTGTGTGTCTGTGCGTGTGTTGTCTGTGCGTGTGTGTATGTGTGTCTGTGTGGTGTCTGTGCGTGTGTGTGTGTGTGTCTGTGTGTGTGTGTGTTGTGTGTCTGTGTCTGTGTGTGTGTCTGTGTCTGTGTCTGTGTCTGTGTGTGTGTCTGTGTCTGTGTGTGTGTCTGTGTCTCTGTGTGTGTGTCTGTGTGTGTGTGTGTCTGTGTGTGTGTGTGTCTCTGTGTGTGTGTTTTTTGAGACCCCATGACCTTTCGTGTCAGCAGGCTCGAACCCAACGCATGAATTTTCATGCGGCCCATACCAGGGAAATTTCGACGTCCGTTCCCTGTTGATGGGTCTTACCAGACCGGCACCCCGTAGGGCAATTGGGCACAGCGACCAAAATTTCAGCAGGTAGTTGTTAGCTGAAAGGGTCAAGTGCCAGGAGAAATTATAAATGGAGTGAAATGGAAAAAGGGAAATGACCCAGGTGAAATGAAAAGCCTCTCACCTGCAGCGCTCATCGCATCAGCAGCAGCTCACCGCTCGTGCAGCAGCGCAGCGGCAGCAGGCCGCAGTAGAAAACCACAGTGCCAGCAGCAGCGCCAGCGCAAAGAGAAAGAAGTGCCATCAGCGCTTCGCGTCAGCAGCAGGTCCCACACACATCCAAGATACTGTAACCTCATGGATCAGTGGTTTCAGGGTCCTGTCTGGCGCGCTTTGAAGCACGTGTCAGAGTTTCCTCAGGGTTGTTAACATCAGGAACCTTTTCAGATTCTTTGGACGTCTCCTGATTTGTGCTGGTAGCGGAGCTTGGCAAGGTGCTCACAGCCGAGGATGCAGGAACCGTCTGTCTCTGCAAATTCTCACTGTCGATCGCACCAGAGTCCGCTGAGTGCCCACTGCTGTTGCCAGTGTCAGGTCGCTCTTGCATCGTCCTGGCAGCAATGGCGTCGGCTTGCACAAGCCATACCATGGTCATGTTGCACAATATGTCATTGGTCAACCTGTCGATAATGTCTGGTAGCCTGTTATCATCATATACCAACCAGCGTCCATGATACCGTATCGCAACGCGGTGATGTCCAGAATGTGGCCCCAGTCCAATGTGAAAGGTCACTGCCGCAATGTGAAAAGTCTGAAATGAAATGTTACCCTCAGTGTCAATGAAGCATGGAAAAGTGATGATGTCATCAGTGATCTCGATTTTCTGAGTACATTTCTGTGCCAGCCCTTCTATGTGACGATCAAACATCAGGATGAGGCAGCGACGAACCTGGTCACTTGCTCGACAAAGACCTGAAGCGTCATGCCAGTGCAGGATCAAGTCATGAAGTGTACATTGGAGTGCCATGTGATCAATGAAGCGTATCAATATTGGTGAAAAACGATCTCCCTTTTCACTGTCCAGCGTTGGATGTGACACGTGGGTGACCCACTGAAATCTCGTACACCATTGGCAGGAGAGGAAATGTGGACCCAAGCGGTCAAGGAGGAAGGTCGCAAACTCCAAAATGTCCTGCTGTTCCAACAAATCCTCTTCTGTGAAAGCCCCAAAGAGTAGCCAAAGTAGCGGCTGAAATGTTCTCAAATTCAACGGAAAAGGGTTCCATTGACACAATCCCCGCAAAAGTTCGAAGCCACGTGTCCACTGTTGTGGTGTGAGGCCCTGACACAACAAGGTGCACCAAGCAAGTGCTTGGAGAGCCGCATTGACAAAGCACAGGGTGCCCGTGTCATTCACAAGGATCCGAACCATATGTTTGGGTCGGTCATCTACGTCATCCGTCCCAATTGTTTGGCCAAACTGGTTCTTTGCTGATTCTGTGGTCGCAGCGTCAACCTCACAAGTTGCCAAACACTGTGATATGACAGTTTGCGCAGATGATTCCACAGTTCTCCCTGTGTTCGGCTGCCCACCGTCCATAGGAACGGTACTGCTCGAGCTGGAGCTTCGTCCATCTGAAGCTTGCTGAGCGCATGGAAACGGAGTGTAATCTCCGATTCTGACTGGAGGATCAGAAGGATCGTCTGGAGAAGTTTGCTCACCTCTCCGATGGCCAGTGGCTGCTCCTTGCTTGGGACAAGCTGATGTGTGTTCTGATCCCAGCGAAGGTAGGGCATCTGTTGCTTGGCGTCGATGAGGTTGTATCGAATGCAATCCTTCACCACATCGGCGCTGGCAGGCGCCTGTTGCAGTTTGTCCAATCTCTCCTTCAGCGTGGTGATCATCTGGAGGGCCATCGTGTGCCTCAAGGTCTGAAGCTTGTTGCCAGCTTGCCACTCCTTGTGGCATGCCATCAGAATTGGCAGTAGGCTGCCCTCCCCCGGATTGAGAAACAACACAAACTCCATCTCCTGTAACAGGACGTGAATGGTGTCCTCGTGTCGGAGGAGGATCCTGGCCATCACCTTCAGCATCTCGGTGTTCTTGTCCGATGGCTCCGATCTGGAGGCTGTGGTGGATGAGCCTCGATCTTTCTTCCTCTGGCGCTTGCTGGGCCCTGTGTTGTCGGCGTCCTTGATGCCGAGAATTTGAAGTTGGCTTGGCGTCAGAAGGCCATTCCAAATCAAATTCGCATTGTCCAGCGCGTCTCCCATTGGTAAGGAGGACTGCAAGGTTCAAAAGCGCTGGGCACACGTGGGTCTCCTCGTGCTGGGTGGAGCCGCAAAAATCACAGGGTTGATGGATCAAGTGCAGTCTGCGTGAGCACCATAACGTATTGAGTTGTTTGAAGTCATGCGTTTGCAAGTGTCTTTCAAGAGCTCCAGGCATGATGAAAAACTTGTTGCAAATGAGACATTCATGTTGGATGACTTCTTGAAGCGTGGCATCTTGAAGCAAAAGCAATCCACAGGTTGCAAGGAGGTCAAATTCCTGTCCATGGGAGTCTGGGATCCGAGCATTGAACATCAGTCGCTGATGCTCTTGTCTCTGAAACGCAGCTTCAATGGCCTGTGGAGTCGGCCAAGCCAGGGGATCATACGGCGACTTATGAAGCACAGGATGCATCAGAAAAGCCGCCAAATGCAAAATCAAAGGACAGCCAGGCAGGTGCAGTTCTGGTACCGGATCAAAGGATAAGATGTCCAAGGTGGGTAAAAGTTCACCACAGTGATCACAGTACTGGTCCTCGGAGTGCTCCGCGCTGAAGATCCTGCAAAGTTGGACGACCACTGGGTGCAGATCATTTGGTCCCAGGTTGTGTTCCAACCGCAAGTGCGCAATGATATATTGGAGAGAAACTGCTTCACCACATATTGTGCAATGAGATTTGAGCAGGGCCATCAGAGCAGGGTCACGCCAGAGCTTTTCGAATTGCCTCGTGAGAAGACAAAGTGAAATCCTTTTGAAGTCTTTCAAGGTCAGAAAGTCTCCGATGCGTGAGAGCAATTCATTGGTCCGATACGTCCACGGCAGAAGCAATTGCCAGTGTGCCTGAACTCCCAGCATCGCCGCCTGTAACAGCGCGGTGCACACGTGGTTGGGTGTGCCAAATCCCCTGGTGGGGTTGCAGGCGCAGCCAAATTCCATGAATAACACCCAAGTAAGCAGTTGCTGGTATGTCGAGCTTTCAGCCACCAATGGTTCATGATGTTGATGGAGGTGCCGGGCCAAATCATCACCACACCTGCTCACGTGGTTGCAGAATTGACAATGCAAAGTCAATGCCAACTTCAACGCAGGCAGCCGGTACAGAAGGTGCACGAAGCCCGACCACAGCAACTGCTCCATGCGTTCTTGAGAAGTGAGCGCAAGGTTCGGCGGCAACGCCGCAGCTTCTGCATGTTGTTCACGTTCCCAAAGAAGCCTGGCAAGAGCAAACTGCTGAAATACCAAGCACACATGTTTGATGTGATGCTGTGCCGGAATACAATAGCACTTCTGGTCTGAATTGAGTTGCATGGTGAGAACTGCAGCCATGCGTTCAACATCTGCCCATTCTGATGGGTGTCCTTGTTTGATATGTCTGGAAGTTTCTTGCCGTCTCCGAAAGGACTGACTGCGGGCCAAGCACTGTGCACTGATGTGCTGCAAGATGTCTGGGTCATCGAGCAAGTCCTCTGCCCTGTGATTCTGCACTGCCTGGTCAATCAGGCATTGAATTTCCAATTGTTTCCAGTTGTCAGCAGTGAGGGCCTGTTCTGCTCGGTGGCATCGTTGTAGATGCTGGGCCAGGCCATGTTTCGTCGTGTAGGCCTTCCCGCAAGTTTCACAGACCAACTTTGCAGTCGCATCAATGTCACAGTACATAGCAGTGAGATCCATCTCCGTGAGAAGCATTGCCAACTGTCTCCAGATAATGCATTTGTGATATCTGGTGTACGAGACTGCACAAAGTTCACATGGGTTGCCAATGTCAACATGAGTACAGTAATATTGCAGAGCAGGAAGATGGCGCTGAAAGGTCTGGGTGTGAGCATCGTTCCAATGTCGCATGAGTCCAGTAACTGTGGAATGAAATTTGCCACAGATTGCGCAGTGGTGAAGGAAGTACATCAAAACCACAGCATGCCGGCAAAGTGCCGCTACTTGATGGGCTCGTGCAAACTGAAGGAGCTCTTGCACCCTCAAGCGATGCTCAACCTGGTCAATTTCCTGCAGGGCGGTCGTGCATACAAAGGCAATATGGTAGTGATATCTGTGCCATGTTGTGAATCTGATGCCACATCGTTGGCAAGTGGGAACCACTGACATCGGTTGGGTTGTCAGCAGTCGAAGCTGGCCTGATCTGTGTCCATGTTCCACTGTGCAATGCCTCCGCATGAGACGCAGTGTAGAAAAGTTTTGATGGCATATTGGACAAGTGTATGGAGTGAAATGTGATGGGGCCTCGGCCGCAATGTCTTCAGCTCCAACTTGTGCATGCACCTTGTCGATGACCTGAAGTAAGACATCATAGTCCGGTAAAGGTGTGATGCGGAGTATGTCATCATCCTGTAGATATTGATGTCTCTGCAATGAGCGTCTGGCCGTTTTGTGGCAGAGATCGCGGAGGCGCAAAAGGGGATGCTGCAGATCGTGTCGTTGTAAAAAGGCCCAGCTTGCTTCTTTGGTGAGATGGACAGGTTCACGAAATATTCTTCTCAATTGCTTGATGCAGTATCTGTAGAGTGATAATAATGTGACCTCATTGAATCCTGTTGCAATGATTCCGTACCTAAGGCAAGCAAATGTACATTGGTACCAGATTTTGACCCGTTGTTTTGCTGACAAGCGCTGGGTGTAGAGCCATCGATGCAACTGATGTGATGTTTGTTCACTGTGTTTAAGTCGAAGCTGCATGGTTTCACGTTCAAAATTGTGGTACGAAAGCATGACACCCAAATATTTGAAGGATCTAACCAATTTGATTTTGGTAAACGTCCCATTGGCACGTGGAATTTTGAGAAAGGACCCATGCTGTGTACGTATCAAGAACTTTCGCTGAATCTTGCCAGTTGATTTTCCAGTCATTCTGAGAGTGATGGTGGTCTTTGCCAAGTTCAGTTCAAGATTGGCGCCCTCAATCAGGTCAAGGAGAGTGCCAAACGCATGCAGCAGGGTCTCAAATGATTCCTCAGTGTCGAATGTCCCATGCGAGCAAATATCGTCTGCAAAGATCGTGATGCAGAGGAAGAGGAACTCAGGTGTCAATTTGTGGGCCAAATCAAGCATCAGGACTGAGATAAAGACCGTCCAGAGGCAAGGAGCTGCTCGGCAACCTTGTCGTATTCCTCGAAAGGTTTTGATCGATCTTTTCATGCCCCGGTGTTCAAACTCATATGCAGTGGTGTTGTACACGCATTTCAAAAGGTTGATGATGTCATCTGTAACTCCTAGAGAAACCAACCCTGCAAATAATCCGGTGCGATCAACCATGTCAAATGCTCTGGTGAGGTCCAGACATAGTGTCATACCACCTTGCAAGGTAGGAAGCTCTAGGCCCTGCTGTTGCCGGTGGATTGGATAGCGCAAAGCGCCCACTTTCTGCCTGACCAGTCTGCAGTGATTTGCAAGGCGATGTATTGCATCATCTGTCCCACGTCCCTCTGCATATGCAAATTGTGGTAAACGGTTCAAAAGATGTTGCAATTGCTGTTGTATGGACTTGGTGGCAAGACCTAGGACCGTCTTTCCAGTAGGCTCCAACAGGGCAATTGGGCGAAGTTCCGAAGGATGCTGGCCTCGTTTGCCCGGTTTGACAAGCAGAGCCAAGTTGCCCACTCCCCAAATATCTGGAAAACTGGGTACAGCGCAGCAATCATGAAACATCTGGTCAAGATATTGTGCGATGACCTCAGCCCCATGCTTCCAGAAGGGAGCTGGAGAGAACTGTGGTGCCAGAGCCTTGTGTGTGGGCAATGAACGAAGTCCATGTGTGAAGTCATCTACTGAATATGGCCAATCAAAAGGGTCCACAATGAAGTGCTTGTCACCCACTGAGTACAGATCAGTGAACCATTGATGAAGCCAGTCAGCAGCTGCTTCGGGGCCCAGCAGTTCACCCTGGTCCGATCGCAGCATGATACGCTTTTGAACTTGCTTGGGTGCAAGGGATCTGATGGCCTGGAACAAGGTGAAATGGTCCTTGGCCTGATCAGCTCTGGCCGCTGCATCGTAGACCTGGTCAAGCCGGGCTTTTCTGGAGGCTTTGGAGGTCAATGTCATAGCCTGTCTAGCTTTACTACGACAGCTGACATGATACCACGCACTGAAGAGCCCCGCCAGATCTGTAGATCGCATCCGTCTGAGCTGTTTGGTGTGTTCCTGAAAACGTCTAAAAGGTCCCATGTCCAGTCTGTGAAGTTTGTGGGACTGATCTTGTTGAAATGGAGTGCTCGGAAAACGGTTCAGAGTATCATGAAGTGCATGCAAATCAGAATGATCTTGTGCCTCGAGATTCTGAACCGCATCAATGACCTGGGCCTGAAACATGTCAAAAACATGGTCCTGTTTGGAACAATGTTGATGAAGCTGAAGCCGTTGTTGTCGAGTCCAACCAGTTTTGATGGGGCTGCTAGCTGGAAACCAATCACGCCTGATAGTGGTCATCAATGGTATGTGGTACGCACCAGTGATGGGGACCAAATCGAAGTCCCTGAGTTGTTTGACATCTCGTGCAGGTTGATCTGCATGAGCTCTGCGAGTGCAAATGTAATCAATACGAGAAGATTGACTGCAGAATTCATAGGTTGGTCCATCACCAGCGTTCCAAGTGTTGAGAGCCATTAAGTCAAATTGTGAGAGCAATTGTTTCCAGTGATGCGCATCGACATGTCTTGGCCCATGGCATCTTGCCCCGTCTTTTGCAAATGTAGGGTAGCCCACAGCATCTGTGCGTTGGACTGCAGAGCAGTTGAAATCGCCAGCCATTAAGAGAACATTTCTCTGAGAGAGTGATGACAGCAACGCAAAAAGTTGATGCCATACGTGTTCTCTGGAATCCATGTGACTGGGAATGCAAGTATATTGATATACATTGATGATGTCTATGCAACGGGACTGTCCATGAATCCGGAGGTGCAAAACTCTACCTGGAATAATTTCCTGCCAAGAAAGATCTGAAGGATTGCACAACTTCTTTGATATCATGCATAAGAGTCCAGCCTGCTTTGTCTGCGTTCCAGAATGCACCATCATGTAGTTCGCAGAGTCCCAGTCTCGAGTAAATGGCCAGTGAGTTTCCTGAAGTAAAAGTACATCGACGCATTGGCTGTCAAGCCACATCTGTAGTAGGTCCCAGTGTGCTGGTGGCATTCCATTACAATTCCAGGATAGACAAGTTAGTCGACGTCTTTGAACAGCTTTCGGAGGGGATACATTGTGAGGAGGTTTGACATCATGTTGAAATACGAATTTGACACCAAGTTGATGAGCCGTTTACAGTCTGCCTTTGTACCATGTGACACCATGAATTGATGCCCTGTTGAGAGCCCGTTTGTAGCTTCGTTTGCATATTTCCCTGTTCTTTCCGGTCTGGTATGATTCGTAAATCTTTTGGGGTTCCCATCCATGTCGTTTTGCAGAAAACCAAGTGTCTGAGAAGTCATTGGTCAGGTCTGCTCTCATGTCACCCATGGTTGTGACATAACCCTCGCCCCTAGCTGTGCTCTGGGTAGAAAAATGCCATGCCATGTTCAAGAATCCAACCAGGTAACCAAATATGCACAGCCCCCGGAATTGGGACCGGGATCTCGGTTGTCGCAGAGGGCGATTTCTGCCTGCAAGAAGGCCAATGCTCGTGGCATTCAGTCTCGTATCTGTTGTTGAAAAATGAAGCCAATGTTGAGTCCAAAAATTACTGAAGGGCCCGTTGTCCAGCAGCAGTAAAAGAAGGAATCCGAAGAGCACACACGTGCAAGAAATCAGGGGGATGTCCACTGTTGTCAAATCGATCCACAGGCCAGTGAAAAGAAGAAATAAGGGAGCCTACCCCATGTACCACGTGCAAACCAGTAAGGGAGCCACCCCCTGCAGAGGCCAGAAGTCAAATCAAAATTAAGAAAAATGATGATGTCCTTGCAGATGTTGAGGAGAAGAGGTCAATCGTCACGAAATGCACCAAATAGCCGCCAGCTGAAAAGCGCCAGCAGCACAGCGCCAGCGGCACAGCGCAGGCAGCGAAGAGCCAGCAGCACAGCGCCAGCAGCGCAACGTCGGCCGCGCCAGCACTGCGCAGGGAGTGCCAGGTGCAATTGCTCAGCGCACTGATCGACCGAGAGGCTATCAGTGTCCTGGACTCCTCGCCCTCTGAACCATGAAGGGGCGTGTGCGTGCGTGCGTGCGTGCGTGCGTGCGTGCGTGCGTGCGTGCGTGCGTGCGTGCGTGCGCGTGTGTGTGTGTGCGCGCGTGTGTGTGTGTATATCCTATACTCATGTATATTGCATATTCTATTTACATGTGTATATTATGCATATATATATATGTGTGTGTGTGTCTTATAAATACGCACGTATGGAGCGAGAGAGAGAGAGAGGGGGAGAGAGAGAGAGGGAGAGAGAAAGAAAGATATAGATATAGATATAGATATTGATATTGATATTGATTTTGATATTGATACATATATATATATTTATTTATTTACATCATACGTACATCATTTTACATTATATATATATGCATTCATTCATTCATTCATTCATTCATTCATTCATGCATGCATGCATTCATTCATTCATTCATTTTATTTATTTATGCATTTAATTAATTATTTATTCATATATACATATATATATATATGATTATGCGTTTCTTTTTCTGCTTGATTGGTTGATAGATCGATTGATCGAATAGATTGATTCGTTACTTGACAGATTGCCTGGAAAGAAGAAGGTCCATGAATTTCATGCGGCTCGACACTTTCCAAAAGGTATGCAGGTGTTTTAAATGATGTGAAAGTTGTCATCAATATGAATCAATCAATGGTTGGAAAAAATTGAAGCGCCGCGTTGGATCATCCCAAATATGAAAAGAAAGACCACTTGAAACAGGTTGAAACCATATTATTCGTCCAGTGGATCATGATCCCAAGTATTGCTTTAAAATACTTTAAAGTTGAAAAGAACCATTCTACTTCGCGCGATGCCCACCGAAGCATAAACATCCTGACAATTTTATTCTGACAGAAACTCTGACATATGTTTAGACATGTGCCTGAAGTTCTGTCATAAATTCGGACATGTAGCCTGACATGTAGTCTGACGGATGTTTGAGTTTTGAAATAAATTCGGGCAAATATCGTGACATCAACTCCTTCGTACAGTCTCGCATCTGATATGGCAAAATTTAATGTGACATGTCTCTGGCATGTATTCTGGCATTTGCTCTGGCAAATTTGATGTGACGGATCTTCTGACATATATTCGGACATGTATTCTAGGCAGTGGTTTTGCACAGCTTTTGCCAGCTTGTCCAACTTGAAGTTAGGCCCTCGCAAAGGAAGAGAAGAAAGAGGTAAGAGAAGGTCCAGTTAACACAAAATCTAGAGACCCTCACCTGACAAGTGGGACAGAAATAATGCTTGAGCTCAACAAATAGAAATCTCAGCCATTTTGTTGGTTGTAACCTGAAATAATTGAGCCTGAGCTTGTGCGTGCCATACCGCTGTACGGCCGGTTTTTTTGCTTCATGTTAAAACCACCAGAGGCTATATCCCCAAGTTGATGGTGATTGAGTTCCCCAAATCATGGATACTGAGGGGGTTACTCCCATCAAATCAATCATGGTTGTTTATGTATCCCTCTATGTCCTCCATATTCGCAGTGAGCACATGTACATATCATATATATATGTATATATATATGTATGCATGCATGCATGTATGTGAATAACCCACATATGTATGTATATATATATATACATACATGTGGGGTATACATCATCTATATATGCACGTGCATATATATATATAATCTATATTTGTATGTATATATATATGTATGTATGTATGGATGGATGGATGGATGGATGCATGGATGTATGGATGGATGGATGGATGGATGTATGGATGTATGTATACCATTGTATACCATTGTATACCATTGTATACAATTGTATACCATTGTATACCATTGTTTACCATTGTATACCATTGTATACCATTGTATAACGTTGTATACCATTGTGTACCATTGTGTACCATTGTATACCATTGTATACCATTGTATACCATTGTATACCATTGTATACCATTGTATACCATTGTATACCATTGTATACCATTGTATATCATTGTATACCATTGTATACCATTGTATACCATTGCATACCATTGTATACCATTGCATACCATTGTATACCATTGCATACCATTGCATACCATTGTATACCATTGTATACCTACATTTATGATCATTTATGCGGGGTGATGGATTGCTAGCACTTCACCGTTCAAAAAGGTAAAAACCATGCAGCCCTTATCTTCCACTCCTGCCTGCATCACCTGTTCAAGCAATGCCTCCGACTCGGCAAGCTGCCCACCAATGAAGGCGTTCACGGCTGGGATATAGGCATCCCATAACCTGACAGACGTTGAGAAACCTCAAAAAGATATCCACCATGTTTTGGCATTTTGCTTGATGAAATCACTTACAGTAAACCTGAGAGGAGGGGACGAAAGCCAGGGACTAGTTGGAACGGAGACAGGAGAGTGGAGAGCATGGCAGGGATTGCGGTTGGGGGTTGGTTGAGGCATCGTTTGGGAGGCTGAGGAGCCGGCATGGTGAGGCCTTTGGGTGCGCCCGTGGGTGTCTTTGGAGAAAAGGAAAAAATGTGTAGGAAGAAGGAGCAGGGGAAAGAAGTGTTGTAATTGTAGGGAAAGGGTGAAGAGCGTGTTTGAGGAAGTGGAATGACGGGCTCTTTTAAAGAGGTTTCGGGGCGCAAAGGAGCCCGGAAGGGGAGAGGAGGTGTCGGCGGCAAGGGAGGGAAGAAGGAGTTGCTCAAGTTGAGGGTGATTCCAATCGCCATCCAATCGCGATCCAATCGCGCTCCAACCGCCCCAACAGTACCACTCCTACTCGCATAGTTGCCTCAAATTGCCCAGTTTTTCCCCAAATCCTCTGCTCTGACTTCATTCCGAACGAGCAACCCCACCTTGCCTGGCCTGCAGCAACCATTCCAACCACATGCACCCCCGGCCACGCACCTCCCTCCTCCCACCCCCAGGCATCAGCAGCTTCCCAGCAGCCACCTAAAAGAGCCTCACCCCAAAAGGCCCGCCCAAGCCACGCTCTTTCTTCCCTCACACCTCGCCCTGGAACTCCAATCCGCACGATTTATTTTATCCTTCCATTCCCTCAGTTTTTCGATTTCTCCTTCATTTTACCCTCCATTCCAGTCTCCCCAAGTGCACGTCGGAGGACGGACCACGGGGGAATCGAACCCCACCGTCACCCAATTGCCACCTGGTACATCAGCCTCAAAATCGCTCAAGATCGACCACGGAGGCCACGAGCAACTTCGCCATGCTTGACAGCTGGCTTTCGTAATTAAGAGTTCACCATTTTTGTTAGTTGAAGTGCGATTCATCAATCTGAATTATAAAGCCGCTTGGGTCTGGGTTCCCCCTCTCTCTACGGCATTTATGGCGAGGCCATGAATTTTGACCAGATCTATGACTTAGTGCTGAATGGTGACTTCAACAACCAACAATATTCTCGATTCTGTGGTCAACTGAGGATCATCCAATTGTAGGCAATGGGGAAAAATGTTTGAAATCGCGACTCAAATCATGCGTATAGATACATACTATGCGTCTAGGCGATTTCCCTGCCATGTTTGATTGTCGAAGGGTAAATAAAGGATGGTAAGCGTCAGGTGGCTGGTGCCAGTTCTCATCGTTGGGAACGTCTTGACATTGCCCGTTCAACTTCTGCAGTCCGATTTGGAGACACGCATCCTGCAGCTGAGGGACGCTAGACATAGGAAGGAGTTGAGAGGCTCTTAAACTCATCGCCGATGGTCTTCGGAGATATTTCTGGATAAATTACATGATTCACCAAACCTAAAAAGTTCGGCGATTTTTGGGATAGTTATCCCTACTAAGCACTGTTCCAGTGAGGTCGCGGTGAGGTTGTTATATCTTACCCAGATAATATACCCAGATATTTGGAACGTTGTCCCAGTTCCCCAGCCCTGTCGTTCCTGGGCCGGAATCACCTCAACCTCCCAATGTCGCCAAGCATCATTGCAGCCATAGGCTGGCACCCTGAACCAGTTGAAAGCGAGAGGATCGGTGCAGCCGCAGGTATCTCCACCTGAGAAGAGGCCAGTGCCGGTGACCCCCATGCCAGTGACATACATGCCTAGTAATCATCTCTGCTGGCGGTTCGTAGCTGGGTTGGAACTGTTTGCCAAGGGGACTATCAAGAATATACTCCAACAGCATGATCATGTTCAAACACACGATATGGGTCATTTTCGAACACGGACACAAGGTTGGGGGTTGAAGATCAAAGATCCAATTCTTCACGCCCGATCCAGGACCCAAACCAACCCCCCACAAAACAGACTCATAGAAGATTCTTGGAAAAAGGCATGAAAAGGAATGTTGCTTTCACATCTAGGATCGAATTTCCCCCCTTGCTACTCAGATGCGCAGGAGCTTGAAGACTTTTCACCCTTTCTCATAATACACTTGAGCACCAAGGCAATTGCAGTTCCATCTGCACTTCATCACATACTGTATCATCACATGTTGAGCCTGTCGAAACGCAATCCACTACCCATGTTCAAAAATTAAACATATCGCGCGTGCAAAAGCACTCCCTTGTCCTACCCGAACTAGTAACCAGTTGCATACTTATGTCTGACTTATGTAAGTATCCTTAGTTCAGAGGCTGAACTTAGTGACTTAGTGCTGAAGAGAGGAGGGCGCTCGGTAGAAAGCCCTCCTTTACAGTGACTTTGCAGTAAGTGGGCGGAGATTCTATACATGCAAACATATATATATATATGCAAGAATAATCAGCCATAGTGCCAAAGAAAATCCGGCAAACGACCCCGATATCTTTCGTGATGGTTGCCACTCAGCTGGATACTGCTCAAAGATGTGGCATCAAACCAGCATCAAACGGGGGGGTTCTTGGCGTATTGAAGGTCCCAAATTTGGGAATTACCATCTGGTTATTTAACATAGCCATGGAAAATCACCATTTTTAATAGGTAAACCATCTATAAATAGGCCATCTATACCATGGCTATGTTAAATAACCAGAGGGTAATCATCTGAACGATTTATAAATTATACCAGCTCACCAAGCTGAACTCAGATCAGATGGAGATAGCGTGAGCTGGTTATAGCTCATCGAGATAGAAAGCATTAGATAGATAGCCATATGGCAGTGTGTCAAAACCTTGTACCCCTGTAGTTCACATCAAAATAGCTGGTAAATGGATGTTCATCCCACTAAAAATGGTATTAATAGGTATTGATCCATACACATATTAAAAATGAGTGACACCTCGGGTCCCAGCCACAAATGAGACGTAGCTGGCGGGCATCCTTTCCCTCGCACAGGCCTCTCAGTGGTTCCTTGGTACGTCGTGAGATGTCAGATCCTTCCCCGGCAAAGATGCTTGGGAACTCTGGGAAATTTCGAAAACACCGAACTCAAGGGTGAAAATAGGGTATATTCCCAATTATAGCCATTTAATAGGGATAATGATCATTAACCATTGGGTTTAGGGGTACACTATTTTCAGACACACCCATTTTCCGGTAAACCATAGTTTTTTTGACTCAGCTAAGAAGTGGTCATCAGTTCCAGGCTCCCGTTGACCGGGGAAATTGACCACTTCCTGGGATCGAGCTGATGGAAGTGGCCTAGTGGGGTTAACCGGTGAACCCAACCATACACTTTCCATTTGCGGAATCTGTTTACCACCATTTATGTATATATATATATAATATATATAACTATAACCATTTATGGCAATTTCATGGATGGTTTACTGCCGGATGTCTAAAATTCTTGTCACAAAATTCACATGTCACTCATCGTATCGGCCATTTTTTGTACCCCAAACTGGGATGCTGCCTCCCACGCTTCGATACGCTTCGCACATCTCCGGATCTCCACCAAACTAGCAGTTTTTGGAGAGCCATATCCAACAAAAACAAATCCTTACAAATAATATATGTGATATTCTGAATGGTAATCTTGGAACCTTCGCTTCTACCAAAGAAGCCAAATGGCAATTCTGAGTTCATCTGAGTTCTACCAAATCACACTAGATCCAACTAACCTTAGATATCCATGTAAACATCCATGGATATTTCATGAACTCAGTAGGCCTCCCAAACGCCAAGCATCGCAGCTTTCCGCGTCGAAGATTCCCCCAAGGGCCGCTGCCGTTCGAAGGCGAGGGATCACAAGTGCTGTGAGCACCTCGCAGTGCTCAAATGGCACGAAACCGGGGAAGAACTGGTCAAAAATGGTGCCAGGTCTACCCTCTGGTTGTGTCAAAATAGCTATTGAAAATGGCCATAGAAATAGTGGATTTACCCATTGAAAATGATGATTTTCCATTGTTATGTTAGTTTACCAGAGGGTAATCCATGCCTTTCTGCAATTGATACGTCCTAAGTCTTTAGAATGTGCTGAAATGAATCTTGGGGCTTTGTTTTTAACAATCAGGAGCTCACGCACTATCCATCTGTGAATCCCTCTGTACATCAAGCTTTGGCCTCACTATCGTCCTCAGGGCCGAGGCTCGTGATCAGGTGGGAGTAGCCACCCTCCCCAAAGATGAAACTCACCCAACCAGAGGTTGGGACATTGGAAAAGGTCATGGTACCTTCCTTCCGTCGCTCGGTCTCCACGGTGAAGTTCACCCGGCACCAGGCTGTCGCCAGAGAATCATCCGTCGCCCCGGCCTCCAAACCAGCACACTTGCTTCCGCCTTCTGCAAGGGTCCCAGCGAATTGTCGCCGTGTGCGGAGAAGTCCAATTCCAGCTCTGCCGGGCCCACCTCACGCAGTTCCCGGACGTGGCACGCATAGTTGTTGTTGTAGCGGCTACAACCCAAATTCTGGCGGCGCCAAGGCTCCCTTCTCAGGACCATCAGCTCACAGTCCTCCAGGAGACCCAGCTCCTGCAGGGTCGTTTCTGGGGAGGAAGTGGCAATGGCATCGCTGCCTTGGGTGAATTTGATACACCAAGGCCTCTCCCAGTTCAAAGCTTCAGCTGCCAACTCCTGCAACTCAGCAATGTTGCTGGAGGGCTCCACGGAGACCAGTTTTTCATCCCCAATAAGGCTGATGAGGCGAATCTCAAAGGGATCCCCTTTCAGCTCCACTTTGGACTCCGCGTCCACATCTTCCACCCCTTCCGGAACTTGGCCTTCTGCAGCAGGCCTGGCTCGCGGGAAACGAGCGTCCATCTCTACGGCAAACGGATTGGAAAACGCCAGTCGGAAGGATGGCAAAGGTTTGAACAGCTGAACAAGTTACGCGGCAGAGACACATGGGAAGGTGGCTTCAGTGGATGTGACCAAAAAGTGGGCACACGTGCCAATGCAGAAGAAATGCTAAAGGATCCCCCTGGGGATCCTTTTGCCCCTGGCTACACAAGCTATCTTGGTCTAAGTCTGATCTGATCTAAACGGCCATCTGTCCTTCGGATCCTACGGTTCATGCTTCCAATGACTCTAATCTACAAACTCCAACTCCTACCAGCTCAAAACCTCTGGACGGCATTCTCCTTACATTCGTTCCTCAGCACTAACACTGCCTCGGGGGACCTCCTTTTGAGTACTTAACGTCCTTTGTAGAACCACATCCCCATGAAAATAACCACATGAATATCCATTAATATCACGACGAATCATATCCCCATGATACCCAACGATGGCTGATGATTCCATACACCACCTATCCCGTGTTTTATTTCATGGTTGCACCACCTCCAAAATATGCTGCCCGCCATCGAGGTCTCCACAGCCAAAAAAAAATCAGCTGAGGTACCGGGTCCTGGTAGTAGCTGCCAGAGGGATGGAACATCTCTGTTTCCATACAAAGGGAAAAATCCATGCTCTCCTGTTCCATCGTCACAGTTCCTGATGTTCTAGGCTTGATTCGGAAAAAAACGGCTGATCCTTCTGCCGGGTTTCGTTCGTGGGGGACCAGTTCTGGCCAATTCTGCTCAAATGGATCGATTTAACCATCAAAAGATATCCTATAGATATCCTGTTCACCACCTGAAATGAGCGCAACCAAAAACCATCTTTGGGATGGTTTCCCCTATGCCTATCATCATCTATGAATCTATGGTCAGTTTGGCCAGCGAGGAAGATAGGGGGATCTTATAGATCAAAGCACTTGAACCCTTCCCTACCTTTGGGTGACCCTGGATATGTCCCAAATTGTGGTTTTTAACACCTCCCAAATGGCCATTCATGGGAGAAAATATGGTGAAAAACCGCCATGGATGAAAAATCTCCCCCCGTAGCTGGTGAATGTTACTGTTGTAGTTGGTTGGACTGTCCAATCTTGATCCCTGAATGCAATCTTGAATGTGTCCATATGTGTCCTGAGCCGTTCCCTATGTCCATTCCACTGGCTAAAAAACCTGGTTTGGTTTTCTGGTCAAATCAGAATACCCTCTGGTAATTTAACATAGCTATTGAAAATGGACCATTTATAGTTGATTTACCTATTATAAATAGTGATTTTCAATAGCTATGTTAGTTTACCAGAGGGTAGGTCTTGAACAAATCAGCATCCGATCACATCAGAATTCCCAACTCATCGGATCCCGAGCGATGGCATGTCTCACCGTCTCAACCGCCAGGGCGCGTTCTTTCTCAAAGTCCCCGGGAGGAACGAAGTGGATGTAGCGCCTTCGTGTAGCCCCCAGCGCATCAAATGTGGCAAAACATGGCAAAGCCATGCACACACCAGAAGGATGGGGTACCATGAGTTAGGATCATTATTCTTTTCATAGTTTCCAGGCGTCCATCTGTTCTGTATATGTTTGAGGCTGGTATCCCAATCCACTGGTGACTCTATGGGAGACCTGAGGCCTCACATCATCCAGCCAGTCCAGTCGTCAGGACACCATTGGTAGCCCAATTGTTATTCTCAGAATTTTCAGATATACATCACCGGGTAAAAATACATCACCGGATAAAAATTGCTTAGAATAAAGGGTGACCCAAATTTGGATGGCTTATCAATGCTTATCATGGCTTATAATCATGTTCCCTATCGAAATGGCCACTTGGGGACACCATTTTCAAACAAACCCTCGTAGCGGCCTTCCACCACTTCGATGACCCCCCTGAAATAATCCCTACGGTCCCTGGTGGAAGATGGAATATGATTGGGTTTACCCTCTGGTAATTTAACATAGCTATTGAAAATGGCTATTTATAGTGGATTTTCCCATTAAAAATGGTGATTTTCCATAGTTATGTTAGTTTACCAGAGGGTACCGCACTGGTTCCCGTACTCAACCGGGGATTCTAACCCTTGGTGCCCCTAGCAGCCAGGACACGCATCATCCCCGGCTGAGCTGAACTTGTGATCCTTTACCGCCCGTTCCATCACCGAGAGGTCCCCACTGCGCTCACTCGCCGTGGTGTATCCAAGAATCACTTGCGTTTGAGTGTTCCTTGCAGCCAGAACCATGCAAACTTAGACAACCACCGCCAGACTGGCACCAGAATGACCACAACAGGTGTGATATTTCATGAGGGGATTTCACCCAACAACTGTTGGAGTTGACAAGTGCACAATACGGTTGCAGCAAGGCTCTTTCCAACCACAAAGGTCTGGTTGCCATAGCACAGCTCCCTCTTCACCGCCAGCATCGTCTCACCAAGAGGTTGCAAAAGGCTGACATAGGGAAGAATAAACGTGCTCAGCAGCAGCAGAAATAGAACCACCTAGCGCCAAACGGGATCCCACAAAGTGGTGGTCCAAGTCTGAGTGCTGTAAGAAATTCTGAATGAGAACCCAGGAGCCCCCGCTACAATCCGGAGCCATAGGTGCTTTTCGGGCCAGACAAACTATGGATAAAAATCAACTTGCAGCAACTCCATCCACCCACATTCGTCATTTGAAATCAAAGGGCGGATTCCAGCTGACTCCTCCACGCAGCGTAGCGAACTTTCACTGGCTCCAGGTGTTTGATCGCTACCTGGCACCACTGCCATCTGTGTGGCAGACCCAACAACCATAGACAAACCTCCATGACTTACATAATAATAATTTGGGGTGGTATTAACTACTATTAACCATCACCAATTGGATGTTTGTATCTGGCTTTCTCCAACAACAACAACAACAACACCAACAACAACACCACATGGCTGCTCCTGAAGATGAACAGCACTAGTTCCCAAGGTCTGAAATCTTGAGACGCCTGCAGCGAAACTGGGGTGAAGCCGGCATAGAGAAACCTCAGTTTCAAGGCACAGCACAAGCAGTCCTCAAATAATCCAGGATATACCCTCTGGTTATTTAACATAGCCATGGTATAGCTGGCCCATTTATAGATGGTTTACCTATTAAAAATGGTGATTTTCCATGGCTACGTTAAATAATCCAGGATATAAGCCATGATGATCATCATCCTATGGCTGACCTTGGGTCCCCCAAAACCAATCGCTTGGGGATCCCATCTTCCTCCATGGGTATGTGGCCTAACAAATTATCCCGTTAAGTCAATAACCCACACTGTTACTCAGTTTATAGCAGTTCACCGCCTGCTTTGCAGGCCACTTTCCCATGGGAAAACCCTCTGTTTTCACCATGGTGAGTCGGTAATCACAAGATCTGTGGACCTACTTGCTGGGGGAAGGTCCGTTCCCTCCAAAAAACAAGGCCCCGCAGAAAGTCTGGTTTAGAAAAACGGATCTGTTCACTTGGGTTCCGAAAAAAGGGGGCTGAAATATATCAGGTACTTGGGTTTTTTCTGTCCAATCCTGGGGCAAAAGGTCCATCATATTCCAGAAGCTCATCGACATCTAGGATCGCATTCAATGCCACAGCATTCAGCATCAACTCCTTGGAAAGTCGCAGGGCTGCGAAATGATGGACTGCTTCGTCTGAAAATGACCAAAACGTCTTCGGTTCCTCCAAATATAGCGGCTCAAAAAAGCCAGCAAGCAAACCGAAAATCATTCAGGTGTTCATTGGACATTCGTTGAACATTCATTTAACATTCACTGCACTATGGAAATATCAACCATGTATGGTAAATATGACTATTATACATAAGTTACATAAACTATATATAACTAATATAGCCATAGCTATATAAAATATATAGTCATATAAGTCATATAAGTCATATAAGTCATATAAGTCATATAAGTCATATAAATCATATAAGTCATATAAGTCATATATATATATATTATATTATATATATATATATGTTACATAATATTTATATATATAAATATATATTACATACTTAATGGAAACCTGGAGGGTCTCTCCAAAACATCGCCAGGACGAGTCTCTGTGATGGAGGTGGTTCGTGCAAGCCACTGGACCCCAGCAATGAGAAGCACCTGGGTCAGGCTGGGTCTCCTTGGGGGGCAACAACTGGGTCCTTGGGCGTGGCTTTTGAAGCTGAAAATTTATGTGAGGTTTTACAGTTGGATAACAGTTGGATCATCCCAGATAGGCTTGAAATGAACACAACTTCAATTTTTTGAGAACACCTCAAATAAGATAAGAACGCGGAGATTGACAACAACCATGGCATGGTGAAAAATTCCCACTCGAGCCTCGCTTAAAAATCATTCTGAGCATCATCAATAGCAAGCACCCAAAGGTGATACTGAAGAGCCCCCAATTGGGAAATTTGCCACCCCCCTGTTCAAGAGAGGGGACACACCAAAAATGAGCTTGCAAACCACAGCTGATTCTCACTGGAAGCCCACAGACTTGATAAGCTCACTTCCATCCATGACAAAACAACAAGGTAGCCTCAGAAGGCATGGAAACTCTTGTCCGCACTATGTTCATCACATTCATCACATCTTTTCAAATTGTGTTTGCAGTATTAGTCCATATTTGCATCCATGCCCCACATAGCCACGTTCTCAGCCCATCACCCATGCTATCACAAAGCGAGTGATGTAGGTAAAAAGCAATGCCATAAACCGTTTCTTTGACAGGCTCACGATGGCATTCTCCTTAGTCTAGCTGGCTGGTGCGGTGAGGCTCAGTGTTGAGGGTATGGTCGTTTCGGCAACGTGATGGCTACTGGAACCTTGTGACGGGCACTGGAACCAAGAATGACGGTGTGGTGTGACCCATTGTGACTCCCCGCCTACCAAGCCAACCACGTGGCTTCACCACCCAACCAAGTGTCATGAACAACGGTGTGTTCAGAGCGCGGCAGCTGCCAAACTGCTTCCAGGGCCAGCCAAATGCTGCGAACTTCCTGGGGGGGAAAAAGGGACTGCTAGATGGCCAGCTCAACATCGCCTCCTTTTACAGAGCTGAGACCGCAAAGAAGGGATTGGCAACTTCCGCTCACTGGAGAAGATGTGCTGAAACCAACTTTGATAATTATGCACACCATGGTTTCGGAAAAGATGACCGTTGCTTATCGCTGTGCCTTGTATACGCACAAGGTCCATAGAAGGATGCAAAGCAGGCAGAGCAGAATGCCGGGTTGATAGAACCCCGCGTCAAATTGATCTGTCAGGAGCCCCATGTAGCTGTTGATGTGCGTGACCAGCGTCGCCTGCTGGGATCCCCCAGTTGTTGATGCCATAACTGGAAGAAATCCTGGAGGCCTGTGATCTCACATCCAAAGATATTAAGTACACATCAAGTGTGATAACGTGGGATATCCCAACGAGCGTTTCTGGATAAAGATAGATCAACCACTAGGTGTTAACCTGTGAGGTTCACTCAAATTGGCACAGTTTTCCTGATATCCTGCACTGTGAGCTTCAAACCGTTCAAACCCAGTGGCTTCCAGGCATCCCGGGATCCCGCAGCCTGGGTGGTGGCCAAAATCAGGGAACCATCTGCAGAGCACACGCGCGTCACGAGGCTGGTGGATGACAAATCCACGTACCTCGGGTGGTTTTAACCAGGTCCGTGAGGCTGGTGCCTGCAGTGCCTGCCTATTCCATGTTGCGATATGTCATCCATTTATATGTTGGCCCCATGTGCATGTATGCGATTGTATGCGTGCATGCTCAATATAGAATGATATATGATGATAGATGTAAGATTGTCTGAGCATGTACAAGGCCTACTTGGTGTGCAACTTGACTTCCTTTCCTCGCGCCGGATGAACATGGGGGATACCAGGATACCCTAAAAGTGCATGTGCTTACTGTAAAATGAACCATGAATTAAAATGATGTTCAGCATGGGATTTGGGGGGTCCCATTTTTTGAGACAGCTTATACAGATGAAGGTAGGCTGTTTTTTACCGGAATGAGACATCCTCTGATGTCCTGGGGCCTCCATTCTAGAGCCCATAATGGAGAATCCCCAGTTTCAGTGGGGAAATCATCTATCCATCTAGCTGTGTAAACTTATGTACATGATGTAATAGCCCGCCCTCAGTGGATATACCCACATACCACAAATGGTACTATAATGTTACTATTATACTGTATACTCCGTTGCCAGATTCGATTGTCAGACAGAGCATCCCACATCACACACATCCAAAAACCCGTGTGTCCGCCATCTCAGACACTTGTAGTCATGCGCGAAGCTGGTGCGCCAGCGCTGCGCCACGTCCTTCTTTGTGTCGAATTCCTCACCCAAGAAATCGGGACCCAGAATAATGCCGGAAAAAATCAGCTGCATACCTGCCAGCTGGGCAGGCTCTGGGCAGGCCAGTGGGCAGGCTGGGCAAGCTGGGCAAGCTGGGCCAGGCCTTTTCTTGAACTTTGCAGATTGTGGGTGGGTGTGCCAACTGGATGTGAAGGTTTCATAGTTTCCAGGCAGTCGTTTTTCTACTTCAAAACGTGTCGCCCAGCTGCACAAGTTCAGCAGTAGAAGTATCACGGCAAAGCACACATCAATTGGCTTGGCATCTGCCAAGCCAATCACCAAAGGATACGTCCAAGCGCTCTCCTCGAAATTCACATCACCTGACACATTAACCACAGTCAAATGGGTTTGTCTGAAAATCGGGTAACCCTAAATCCAGTATACCATTATTTTCCGTTCAAATAGCCCAAGTTTCAAAACAGACCCAAATGAGGAAAACTCTCGCAGAGCGAACCAATCTCCACCAAGCAACTCTCAGGATGAAGGTGATGAAGGGAATCTCTGCCAGCGAAGCTTTCTTCAACGTCAACCTTCACCTTGGAATCACCGCGCTGCAGGTCCTCTAGCTGAAAATCGGAAGGGCCATCCCGAAAATCCCCAACTGCAAGGGCCAGAAACTGGATGATTCAGGTCTACAATGTCTACAATCATCAAAATGCGCGGAGGCATCCTGCTTGCACTACCTCGGTGATCGAACTCCTTCGAAATCCAAACCAGAACGGGATTCAACTAGATCCATTGGACATCAGCCAGTCCTCAAATGCGCATTTGTCTCAAAATGAGGTACAAGTAGCCCCTTCATCATGTTTCCTCTTAAAAATTCTTAAAGTGGTGGGTCCAATCGTCCATTTTCAGCCAGCCCTCCAGTTTTCTGCAGATCACTGGCTCAATCTCCGGCTCAACGGCCCGCTCAACTTCAGCCACCACGTTGCCATGGGCCCTGAGGCCTTCTTCGACCAGACTCAAGCGAGCCGACAACTTCCTGGGAGTACAATCCCATCCCCCCAAACATCCATAGGTATCTGGCAATCCTCTCTCCCTATAACTAAAACAACCCCCCCCCAAATGGTAAACACTAACACGGTGATCTATTTTTGTTATTAGGGATTTTGTAAATGAGGGTGCTCCTAATATTCCAAAGAAAACCCTAATAATCATAATATTTCAAAAAAAAACTTGATTTCAAATTTGATTAAATCCCGTTTACAAATCTATATAAAATATCGCCAAAACTGGATTTCGAACCAATATTCCAATGAAAACCTAGATGATGAAAATTAAAAAAACTCAATTTCGAATTTGATTAAATCCATTATATATGAAAATCTATATATTATAGCCGAAAACTGGATTTCGAAGTTTTCCCCTAATATTCCAATGAAAACCTTAATAATAAAAATAAAAAATAAAACTTGTCAGATTGGACCCTTAAAAAAAAAAAACTCCAGGTGGCAATTGATTTTTATTAATATATTAATATGGGTTGAACCCATTGTTTCACCATCCTGTTCTCCTATTGATTCTCAATTACCACAATTAAGAATCCAATTGTGCCTAACCAAACAAAACGGAAGTGCCACACCAGTCCAATTTTTTATTTGGAGAAGTTTTAGTAATAGGAAGAAGTGATTAGGGTGTTGTTTACTCATCAAAAACGGGAGATGAACATAGTTCACTATCCTGAAATGATGATAAAGTGCCACTGTAACGTATAGTATATGAAATATCCCTATCTGCCCACACGGGGTATGGTCATCCCACATATCCCACCTTATAAGGAAAAAACAACAGTATGATACCCAACAGGAACAGAGCCAATGCTCAACCAGGGTTTCTGGTGAAGGGGTGCAGATGGCATCTCTTCGCAACCTCTGTGTTTTGGGATTGGGTGCACAATAGCTGGACCTGGGCAAACACAACATGAACAAACGACGCCCCACCGCTTTTGACGGCATCCGTTAGGTTTTGGGGGGCCGCCCCGGGGGTGAAGGATCAAAAAAAAAATAAAAACGCATCAAAAAAAAAATATCCCCATAAGTATCAAAATAAAAATTGATTTGCATCAAAAAAAAAATATTCCCCTGGACTTCTATGGAACTGTCCAAGATTTCAACGTGGTACACGCATCAAAAAAATAATAAAATTTGCATCAAAAAAAAAATAAATTCCGAGGTATGCTAATACAAGTGAGACTCGTACGTGTCTGGAGACAGGGGAGGGAGGGTCAGATGTCGATTGCCGATCTGTCCGCAATATCCAGGTGGTCCGTATCAAACAAGAAAATTCCGTATCAATTTTTTCATGGTCTTCTTCAATGTTTCCCTGGTTTTCTTCAATTGTTCCATGGTTTTCTTCAATTTTTCCATTGTTTTCTTCAATGTTTCCCCGGTGTTCTTCAATTTTCCATGGTTTTCTGCAAGTTTTCTATGGTTTTCTTCAATCAATCAATCAATCAATCAATCAATCAATCAATCAATATACATATGTATATATATATATATCTATCTATCTATCTATGTATGTATGTAGGTAGGTATGTATGTATGCATGTATGTATATGCAGGGTTTGGTTTAGGGTTTAGGGATACAACATGTAGGTATAATTACGTGATTATTTGTAGTATATTTTGGGATCAAAGCTGTGTATAAAAACAACCACAAACATGTCATATATATATACGTCTATCTATCTATAAGTAAATATGTATGTGTATTTCTAAATAAACATATATATATATATATTTATATATACTGATAGAGACATAATTATATAAATATATACACATTGATATGTATATACATATTCATATGTATTTATATATATACATTTATATAAGTACATAAATATATATATAAGTGTATATATAAATGCAAAGATATACATACATACATACATACATACATAACATTACATTACATTACATTACATTACATTACATTACATTACATTACAATACATACATACATACATACATTAGATATATATATATGTGTCTATGTATATATATGTCTAGATATATATATATATAAACATAAATATTAATATAAAAGAATCAAACTAGTAATTGAAAAGTGTGCAAGTTTTGAATTTAAATAATTAAAAAAAAAGCGGGAGAGGGGGATTGGGGGGGAGGGCGCCGCGCCTCCCCCCCAAAGCAGATTGGAAACACCTATTTTCACATGCAAGGTGCTGGGTTGAATGCGATACTCAAGGTGTATGTAGGTAGGTATGTATGTATGTATGCATGTATGTATGTATATGCAGGGTTTGGTTTAGGGTTTAGGGATACAACATGTAGGTATAATTACGTGATTATTTGTAGTTTATTTTGGGATCAAAGCTGTGTATAAAAACAACCACAAATATGTCATATGTATATATATATATATACGTCTGTATATCTATAAGTAAATATGTATGTGTTATATAAATATATATATCTATATTTACATTTATATATATATTTATGTAAATATATATATATATATATTTATGTAAATATATATACTGAGAGATACACAATTATATAAATATTTACATGGATATGTATATACATATTAATTTATATATATATATATATATATACATTTATATAAGTACATATATATATAAGTGCATATATAAATGCAAATATATACATACATATATATACATATATATGTGTGTGTCTATATATATATATGTCTAGATATATGTATATATATATACACATAAATTTTAACATAAATATGAATATAGTCGAATCAAACTATATAGTGTATTGAAAAGTGTCTTTCTTTTTTATTTAAATAGTTTAAAAAAAGCGGGAGGGGGGGATTCAGGGGAAGGGCGCAGCGCCTCCCCCCCAAAGCAGATTGGAAACACCTATTTTCACATGCAAGGTGCTGGCTTGAATGTGATACTCAAGGTGTATAGACTACACGACATGCACCCTGGAAACATGTGGAATACAGTATATATACTTGTAGATACATACTCATATATATATATACAGTTATATGTATATACATATGAATGTGTATATATATAAGTACATAAATATATATATATATATTAATATGTAAATATAAATATATAAATATAAATACATAAATATATATATATAAATATATAAGTGTATATATACATGCATAAATATAAGTATATGTATATATTTACATATTTCTATATGTAAGTATATATATATATGAATTTGAACATAAATAGAAATACTATGTATATAAAAATATAAACAGAAAATATAAATAATATAAATATATTTAAATATAAATATATAAGTGTGTATATAAATGCATATATATATGTATATATACATATACATAAATAACAGTACGCAACTGCTACGGTGATGCCTGCATGTAATTTGAATGATCTCTTATGCATGTAATATTACATCATTATTTCTTTCCTTTCTTGTTTCCTTCCTTTCTCGTCTCCGTCCTTTCTTCCTTCTTTTCTTTCTTCCTTCCTTTCTTCTTTGGTTCCTTTTTCTTTCTTCCTTTCTTGTTTCCTTCCTTTCTTGTTTCCTTCCTTTCTTCCTTCCTTTCTTCCTTTCTTCCTTCCTTCCTTTCCGTCTTCCTTCCTGTCTTCTTTCCTTCCTGTCTTTCTTCTTTTCTTCCTTTCTTTCCTTTCTTTCCTTGCTTCCTTCCTTCCTTTCTTCCTTTCTTTCTTCCTTTCTTCCTTCCTTTCTTCCTTCCTTTCTTCCTTCCTTTCTTCCTTTCTTCCTTCCTTCCTTTCTGTCTTCCTTCCTTCCTTCTTTCCTTCCTGTCTTTCTTCTTTTCTTCCTTTCTTTCCTTGCTTCCTTCCTTCCTTCCTTTCTTCCTTTCTTCCTTTCTTCCTTCCTTTCGTCCTTTATTTTTTTTTGATGCATTTTTATTTTTTTTTTGATGCCTACGCCGGCCACCGGCCACCGTTCTCCCGCCACCGGTCTGTTGCTCAGCGTCTGTACTTCCGCTTGAAATTCCCTCCGCAGCGAATCGAACTCCCTTGTCTCCTGGACCTGACCCAAGGCAATGGCACGGGAAGCTGAAAGCCATATATGAAGGATTCGTAAGGATGGACGTATGTTGGCAAGTTTCCTGTTTCTTGTCTCTACCTCAAACGCTTGCATGTGACACGGAAAAGCACCAGAGAGAACCAAAGTCAGACAGGCATTTTTGCCGCAGAATATCCACCGGAATTGTGTAGGTGAATTTCCCAACATCAGGGTTTCGCCAAGTTTACCGAAGGTGAGCTGAACGCTTAGGCCCGACACCGCAGCCTGCAGCACTTTTTCCGCAAGATCGCAAAGTCACATCCGAACCAATGAGCGTTGACTCTCTGGCGACGGGTTCTGGAAATATAGACACTACAAGGCCGAGACAATTGACATGAGACCTAGAGCAAATCCAAAAAAACACATGTAGTCAAATTTTGCCGCTACTACTATGAACAAGGCAGCTTCACAAATGTTGATAAAGCAGCAAACGGAGAGGACCAAGGAACACAGAAGGGATCCCACAATCATCCCCCAAAATACGCCTTGCACTCTTGCTGTTGCTACGAAGTGATTTGTAAGTAGCAACAGTGGGATTGATACCAAAACAGGTAAAGGAACAAGGAATAGGTCCATGACGGAATTTGCGAACACGTAGTGAAAGACCGACGGATTGCCAAATTTGTCCGCCGATTTCTGGCAGCCTCCCTGCCCATCGCCGCCCAACACTTCTGCCAAACCCATAAAAAAAAAAAGGCAAACTTGCGATTATGCACAGACTGAAAGAAATATGGTATTCTTTCCCCATTGACCTCACGATGCCCTCAAGCAGCGGGCCACGCACAAAAGCATTGAACTGATCTATGATTTCGTCATGCGTGGGCAATGAAATGCAAAAAGCTGACAGCAGACCAACTCCCTAACCAAGTCAATGTCCACATTGCTTGCCACATGGGCACAATATTGAAAGCACCAGCTTGTGAGGTCTCCGCGTGGACTGCTAGCTCATAATTGCACCACAATCGCTCGAACAGGGAATCATTGTTGTTGTTGTTGTTGTTGCTGCTGCTGTTGTTGTTGATGATGGCGTCAACCTGCTTCTAATAAATAAGATAGTTGAGACGCCATAATTGCCAACCACAAAGACTCACTCATCATCGCGACCACAAGCAGGGCCATGGTCGAGAAGCACTTGCCAAAAAGGTTGCCTATTCTCCTTCTGAGCCTTGAAGGCTGCAGCAGCCCAACTGGCCGCAGAGTGATGCTGCACAAGAGCTGCCGAAATCTCCTCCTGAAAAATCTGAAAACTTGCACTCACACTTCCCGCCGCAGCGTCAGCACGCTTGTTGAGAGCACGGCAATGATTAACATCTGGCCAACCTTCAGGTGGCCTCCATTCCTTCTGCTTATCATGCGAAGGAATCCATGCACACATAGTTCCAGGTACAATCAGCGTTACGAACCGGGAATCGTCCCAGAGAAGAAGCAGTTGAGTCGACTTGGCGATGAAGGCCCAAGAAGGGTTTTGAGACGACTTCACCCCAACTCGTAACCGCATCAACCGCAAACTAGGGCTGGAAATGACTGAAATGACTCATGCATTGCGCTCCCAAAATGGCGTCCAAGTGTTCAACTGATTTCAAAACAGCTTCCATCCCTCGTAAAAGGGTACCGCTGTAACTTGCGGAGGGCCCTTTCAAAACCAAACATGAAGCTGCTGAATCCGAGATGCCGGAAGTGCTCGAAGGGTCTGAAAATTCACCAATGAGTCCTCTTGATCGACACATACTTGATCAAACCAGAACGACGTGCTTCCACGCAGGTGTCCGAAAAAAATATGCGAGAAGAAATGCAACGATTGGCCGGCAAACACGAGAAACATTACAAGACGTCGCGGCAGTGCCACTACACCACTGAAGCCACCAGCAAGTAGCACCAGGGTCATCACGGCCAGAAATGCAGCCATGCCAGAGCATGCAATGGCAAAGTGATAGTTCAAATTGCCAAAAACTTCATCCACCGAGTGGCTGCTGAAGACATCCACATGGGATGCTTTCTGTAGCTTTGGATACAAACCACCAGTTGACGATGTTGACCAGTTGGTCAAGACTGGAATGAAGAGTTGGTGGGCAGTAGCAATGCGGCAAAGCCCATGTGTCAAGGCAAAGGCAATGTGCTCCTGGATGGTATGCATCATGGCATCAGCGCATCAGTGCCTAGGAGCGCACAATGCAGCATTGTGGAACGCCGGGGAAGTGAAGACTGAGCCAAAACATTCAAACGCGCGGAACTGTTCCATGCAATGGGCGAGTCGCTTCGAAATCTCGGGTTCTTAGCGTTGGAAATTACGCGCAACAACATCATACAATACACCATCATTCAACCTTAGCTTAGTGGAAACCCCAGTGGACTTTGGGCAAAGATGCTTGAAAGAGCACAAGTTTTCACGATTTCCCTCCTGACTTTGCTACTACCAGGTACTTTGGGAACCAAGGCAGCGGGCACTTAAGTGCGTATGACGTCATACCTGCCCATAAGGCCCCAATGCCCCAATGCCCCAATGCCCCAGCGTCACCTGTGCGTCATTGTCCGACCATGCCGTTGAACCATTGCGCCCAGTGCTGGGGGTTGGCATGGTCACTCTAACCAAGATAGGAAAAAACTGAAGCTGGCACCTTGGGTTTTCAATGGGAGAACCAGGATCCCGGAGAGCTTGATTCGTTGCTTGCTGTGGTTGCAAGTGCCAATGGCTCTGATTTTCCAGTTGGGGTCACCAAATTCCAAACTGAAAGCTCATCATGGAGCAAAGAATGAGGACGGATCTAGTCCCTTCAATTCGCGAGACCATGGTAAGCCAAAGAAAAACATTGATCCCATTCGTTTAGCGCTTCTAAAACGAAACAAAATGATGAGAACATATGAAAACAGCTATGGGCTATGGTTTGCATTACCACGTGACTAGAGCGTAGACCCAGATTCGGGCTATCAGAATGCTGCTGATTTTCTGCCTTTCATCGGGCAAAAAGCTGCAGGGTGTCTGAAGAGCTGCGAATCCCTTTCAGGGCCATCCAGGTCCAAAAATTATCAAAAATCTGGGATCCAACGTGGTAACCCCAATAACATACCATCCCAGTAACCATTTGATCTATTTGGGGTCATTTTTCATCATTCCCAAATGGGGGTAAACGGGTAAACCCAATGATAAACCAAAAATGGGGGTGGCTTATGTATCACAGTTTATCATTGGGTTTACCTCATTATCCCCAATTAATGGCCATTTTCATGGGGACAAAGTGGTTGGATGGAATAGGGTCGTGATGGGGTGCCAGATTTTTCAGATCCCATCTTGATATATCGGCGCTCCTTTTTTGCCGAGAAATCTTTGGCAAGTCACGCGGATGAATTGGCAGAGCAAGGGGGGCAATAGCTAGGCGGATTCTCTGCCAAAC
>CAMXCT020006511.1:210450-287950 GCA_947184155.2 Cladocopium goreaui
GCCCGTGTTCTTCACCCCGCATCCCCAACTACCATACTCCTCAACTTCGAAAAGTCGTCCCTGACCTATATAGATATAGATATAGATATAGATATAGATATAGATATAGATGATATATATATATATTTGAAATTGGGGTGCGGGCGGTACTCGTCGCGAAGCGACTCGAATATAGAGGTTAAGACCGCCACAGACATTCAGAAAGCCAGTACTCCACTCCACATCCCAAAAATTAGTCCATGCGTTTTCGTTCGCTTGAATTTTGGAGAGCCCAGGAACTTGGCAACCTTGCGCGGGTACTTTGAGCCAGGGGAAATGATGTGGATCAGTACCTCAGTGAAGCTGCTGAGCACCCAGCATTTCTGCTGATTCTTAGATTCTAAGATGTAAATCCTACCGGGTCCTACCGGTCCGATGTCTGAACTTGCCTCTCCAACTTGCAGGGATTGAGTTTCAGAATCCGGCACGTTGGATTATCCACTCAGCAGTGCCACCAGGTTTCAATTGCAAGTCCTTCCGCAGACCATGCGAAGCAACTGGGCATCTGTTCGATTGCAAAGGTCTGCTGCCTGTTCCTTAGTGGTTGGGCCACGCCATCCCAAAAAACATGATGGGTCACTTGGAATCATCATCGCCGCATTTGGGGTTGATTTTTTCTATGTATACCGCATCTAAACAACCAGCACCCAGACAACGAAATCACATAGACATAGTGCAGGTAATGGTGCTCCCCCAAAATGTTGTAAAACGGTCCCTGTGGGCCAAACCGGTCAATTTGTTTCAACCATCCCAAAACATACCCTCTGGTAAACATACAAAAAGCTATTGAAAATGGCCCAGTCGAAATAGTGGATTTACCCATAAAACATTGTGATTTTGGTGATTTTCCATTGTTACGTTAGCTTGCCAGAGGGTAACCTCTGGATCCACAAGGTTGATGCCCAGCATCGCAGCTGTCCACATCCTCACGCCCCAGCAGCGCTGCTGCCGTGCGCAGCCGCGGTGCCGCGACGTTGTACCAGAGAACGGGGTCTCCATGAAGGGAACCGCCTGGCAAAAGGTGACGCCTCCGGAATCCGCGAAAACACCGATGCGAGATATCTCGGAGTCGCCATCTTTAGGAGTCTCGCCATCTGTATATTGGTTGGTACTGGGTGAAGGGATTCCAATGGCTATAGTTGGCTAAAAGCTGTTAAAATGAAAAGTCTCATCATCTCGTACGATCGTAGTAAATTCTTTGTAAATCCTGCTCGTGTGACTCGATAGAAGCATCGATCAACCAGGACCGATATTGCTCAGTTGGATGAGCAGGTGCCCATCCCAAAAGCCATGATAAAACATGTTCAGAGGATTTAGAATGTTCTGAACACTTTTACTGAACCCAAGCTTTGATTTGGAGCAGATATTTTTTTATTATGTGGGCAAACCACTTTGGCCGAAAATTGTTTTCCAGTCGCCAACAAAAATGGCATCTGGCCAGTCTTCGGCCTGGATCGAGATGATCTGTCTCTATACAGAAGGAGAACTGATCGCTTTCTTGTGCCATAGTTCGACTTCCTCGGCCCAATGAATTGGTCAGATGGTTTTTTCCTCTCCCCGTTGGTTGAATCAACCCACCCTCTGCAGCCAAAGGGTCTTGCCCGTTCAAAGATGGAAGGCAGCTCAAAAGAGATGTAGTAGCCATAGCGATCATCTCAGCCGTGGCCGCTATGTTTATTTGCAGTGGCCGACGATTCGGGAGACTGAACACATCGCACAAGCCTTTCCTTCAAAGTTCCAGCAGTGTTCACTTCCATCTCTGGGTAAAGTCACTATACATCCAAGATCATCCAAGGCATCTTTTTGGTATCTGAAAACGTCGGACCATTTTGGGTTGCTGCACCCCTCTCCCCCACCGGGCCCCACCGAAAAAGTCCCCAGGGTCCGTCACCTGGTGATTGATGCACCTGCCGTTCCACGGCCAGCTGCAAGACGGTGTTGGCGGCCTCTGACAATGCCGAGCCGGTTTCCTCAGGCGGCACCCGAAGGCTAGCGGCTATTGGATGCCGCTGAGGGATTTTTGTGCACCAAACTTTGAGCCATTTTGTGTTTCATGAATCTTAATATATCCGAATTAATGTCAACCCTTGATTAATAAACCCCTGGCTGTTTAATTGGAAGGGTGCCATTTAAGTATTTGATTATGACTGTTGGAGGAGTACCCCCCTAATTAATAAACCAATCCGGGGTTGACATTAGTCTTAACATGTCTTAACTGTGACGCTTTTGATGGGAGGCACTTGGCTGCGTGGCCATCCCAGCCTGTGGGATTCGCAACCAAGTTGTACCTGCCATGCCGAGATTCAAAGCCCACAATGACCTGGCTGTTGGTGTTCCTCAGATGTCAGGAAAAAAAACTTGGCGATGCAACTGCGCAGCCCGGTGCCACATCAAGGGAAATCCAACAGGGATTTTTTCAGGCATCAGTACCAACGCATCCACATTACAAAAATATACACATGTGTGTAGAATATGCCTGAATGCAGTCGTGCAGGCATGCATGCTTGTCGTCTATCTGCCCCTCTTACACTGATACCAACTCGTTGCTATCAATTGCTTCGGGATTTGGGGCAACCTAAGGTATGTAGCTTGAAAGAATGGGCATGCCACAGCAACATTTGGAGCCACAGTCAGTCAGAAGCAAACTTGGCTGGATGGTTTCAGGAAGTTTATGGAAGCTTAGTGGGTCAACATGAAGTGTCACCTCGCTTTAAAACAAAATCATTTGGCAAGTTTCTATATTTTTAAAATTAGTAGATTTCTACTTATTACTTTGTGATTGCTTTAGGCATACCATGACCCCAAAAAAACAGCTTCTGTATGTACATGTACGTGCGCATCTATCTCCGTGGCATCTGTGCTCGTGTCATTCATTTCTCCAATTTGGGGTTTTGTCCATGTATCGATCTATGAAAAATTCTTCATCCCCAGTTCTGGTCATCTTTTCACCGGGGACCTTGCTCACCAAGCAGCTTGGCCACCACGAACTGCTGGTTTCCGGCACAGAGATTCCACTTCACCGCCAGCATGGTTTGCCCCAGCGGCTGCAAGAGAGCCAGGTAGGGGAAAAGCGCGGTGAAGAGTAGCAGCAGAAACAGCACCAAGGATTCCTATGGTCACTGGAGTGATTAGCTGGTATAACAGAAAATTCACAGCTGATTGGATTGCTTCAATTTGATTGGTTCAAGGGGAAAGCTATGGTTGAATGTGGTTGAAACTAACTGAAACCCTATATTTCATGGCAAAAACAAAGTTGGAAAATGACTATAGTTTCCTGCAAATACTCCCTGAAAGTATGGCCTGGTGGTTGAGCTATGAACAAATTTTGATCGGGTAGCTGGCTGAGCAGCATGTGGGCATTACCGACTGATCCGTATGATGAGAGGATGACATACAAGAATTGATGATCTTTATTGTTTAATTGGAGAAGAATAAACTGGTTCGTTCTTGAGCTGCCCAACCCACTGGCTGACATTCTAAAAGTTATACGCCATTCTGAGTCCATTGCTATTTGTCACGTGCTGTCATGGGGGTATCAGGCTTCATGGCCCCATCATGGCCCCATCATGCCCCAGCTTATCTTCTCCATGCCGTGCGTCGCTTTGACTTCGCCTTCGGCTTTGGCGGATCGTTATGGGCTCCAGCTTCTCGATAGCGACTTGGATGGAGAGCGGGGTGAACCCTGCGAATAGAAACCTGGGCTGAAGCGGGGCAGCCAGTGGATCCATGTGGATCCGTATGTGGCTAGGATCAATCAATATATTACAAGATTTGGGCCACAAAGAGCAGCTCATAGATGCTGATAGGTTGTTTTTTTTTGACTTTGGCATTCAACTTCAAACTTCATCCATGGACGTTTGTTTTTCTACCCCAAAACACGGGGGCAGAAAGCCCATCCCAAGGGACTCGTCCACATCGAGAATGGCATTCAAGGCCACGGCGTTCAACATCAGCTCCTTGGGGAGCGGCAAGAGCAATGCTTCATCCCAGCTGGCAGGTCCTCACCTTGCCATTTTTTATGGGAAGTTTGTGTATAAATGATTATACAATATTGTACATGGATATAAATGGAAATATGCTCGATCTGTTGTACCTCTGCTAGGGGGATTTATCCCCTTCAAATCGATTTGTTACACCCAAGCATGGACCATCAACTGGGTAAAATCATCTGAAAACTTGAGGCCCAAGGGGGGGTTCACGTGAAAAATCACAGGGTTGGACTCAGAGATGCCACTCCCTTGCTTAAGCAAGAGTAAACTCCAGCTAGCTACCGCTAGCTTTCGTGAGTTGCTGATATGTGCTGGGTAAAATAATCTTAAAACATGTCTTTTCTAAACATGTTTTTAAATCATATTTCTTGGTGAAACTCTGCCACTTTAATGATTGAACTCTCCAGACACATGCAGATCATGCAGTTGAACTATGTCGGGCATCTGTGATGGACGTGGTACGGGCCAACCACTGGGTGCCAGAGATAAGAAGCACCTCAGCTGAGCCCCGTGGAGCCAATACGAGCGGAGGTGCGTGTGGTGTGTGTTTTGTGTGCACGTGTGAATCAGAAGCAATTGCAAACAATAATATGGGTATGGATCAATACCTATTAATACCATTTTTAGTGGGATGAACATCCATTTACCAGCTATTTTGGGGTTCACCAGGGGTACAAGGTTTTGACACACTGCCATATAAGTGTAGGCTGCTTAAGCTTTAGCTTGTGGGAGGGCCTCATTTTGCTCTAGGATCGTGTGAATTTCGACTTTTTGTGGAGGTCGTGAAACTGGCTAAGCTGCCAAATATAGGTCCGACACAGGCCCAACATTGCCACAAGATCGGGACCCAACATGAGCCAGACAGAGCGCCAAGATAAGCTCAGAATAGTATAACATCGGCTGGATTGACGTTTGGTATCCTTGAAGTTCATTTTGCAACGTGTCTATGTTGGAAGTATGCTGATGGCCTTTGAATCTATGTTTGAAGTTGGTTTTAGGCAAATTCCTCACATCAAAACTAACCCAAAATACGGAGAAAAAAAACACATGTCTTGCCTGTAAGGCGAAGAAACATCAAACATGTCACATGTCAAAAAAAGCTCAATATAGCCTCAGGGCTCAACATATGCTAACCATTGCCCCAAAGCCGAATTCTAGGAATGTCTTTGAACTTTGCAGAGTCTACTGTAGCCTAGTAGGCGCGTTTCAAAATATGGACTTGACGCCGAACTTGACGCCAACAAGCCTTCAAACGCTGCTGCACTGGGTTCTTGCAGCAACCGCATTCTGGACCAAAAAATGGTCTCACCAAGCTTTGGAGAGGGAAAAAAACGAGGCACTATCAACAGGTAATTTTTGTGATTTAGTCTTTCCAAGAAACCGCAAACCTTCAACTCTGAGCAAAAAAAGCCGTTGAGGTGGTTGTCGCAACGCAACCAGAATACCAACAACATTGGTGGGCGTCGAAATCGCCCAATGGAACCGAGCCGCAGTGGCAATCACAAATCGAGTGATACACGTGGACGCCAGCCATTTAAAGCGCAGCTTTGATAAGCCTCAAACACCAAATAGCACAAGGAGGACGGCTGTGTCACTGGACTGATTGCATGGTATCCACCATGGGGTTAGATGCTCAGTTTAGGGTTTCCTGCAGTAGTCATTTCCTGCAACCCATTCTTCAAAACCCACAGGGGCCTCCACGGAGACTCTTCAAAATGCCATTGACGCAGCTTGTTCGTCCCAAGTGACCCAAGTGACCCAAGTGCCCTCAGTGCGAGAAGCTTTGCAGCTTGTTGTCCCGGAGGACCGTCTCAGGAGTGCGAGGGAGCTGCCAAATGCCTTCCAAGGTGAGCCAAATGTTTCGAAATTCCTGGCAGCCAGGAAGGCTTACTGTTTGGGTGGGCCCCACGTTCGGCAGTTCGCTTCGGCGCTCCTTGTAGACACACAAGGCCCAAAGGAGGATACAAAGCGTGCAAAGCAGGATGCCAGTTTGAAAGAAACCCGCTTCAAATTCGTCATGTTTCAGCCCCATGTAGCTGTTGATGTGCTCAACCAGAGTAGCCTGGCAGAACGACGCATGATCCCTTCAAGGGTCGTCCAAATGCAGCCTTGGGCATCGATCCCAGCATCTGAGGTACAGTATTCATAGACACTAACCACATATCAAATCAATACACGGAAGTGATGATATATTTGTGTATGCCCATCAACAGCTGGCCAATTTTTTTTTAAAAAAAAACATATGATCCGCATTATGTCATGAAAGATCACAGATCTTACACTCTATGTATGTCCTCCCTGTATTCCCCTGTTGTTGGCACCTGCCGGTTGGCCAACATCAAGGAGCCGTCGCCGCCGCAGACGCGTGTCACGAGGCTGCGGGACGTCAGGTCCACATACCTTGGGAAGTTGGGAAGCAGGGCCAGGCAGCTGGGGCAGCCATGGAATACCCTGCTGACCCCAAAGTAGCTGGGATTCATGGATGGCATAGAAGAAAAACCAATTTGAAACAGCAGAAACATGCAAACAGCATGGGAGATCATGGGAGTATGTGTCAAAGATATGTCAAAGATGTAATGTTTGGGAGATGTAACTTCACACAGATTCTTGAGACCTCTCAACTTCACCAAGTTGGGGGAGTCACAAGGGTTCAAAGCACCGATGATAATGGTCTGTGCCCGAAAGGGTGGATGATTTCTACCTCCCAAAGTTGGGGCTAGAACTGGAACTTGGAAGTGTAACTTCCACCCAAACTTGGGATACTCTAGCTGGGCCACAATCTGAATGATTGCAGTTCTGACTCCAATAAGTGGGCAACTTGGGCGATGACTTTGAAGAAAGTAGCCGCTACCCCAACAACCCCAGCAGTGAGGAATGGTAGCAATCATCTGCCATGTGAAAACCATAAACCATCACAATCATTATAAATATACTGTAAGATATATATATATATACATATATATATATGTGTGTGATTCTATTTGCATGTGCATATATTACTGTATGATACTGTATGTATGTGTGTGTATGTAAGTGTGTATAAATATATAATATAAATATATATATATATAATTATATCTATATCTATCATATAATGTATATTGTCTAGTCTAATCTCACCCATTCAGTTTTACACGACTTTCTTCATCGTACTTCCCATTCACAGCTGAGTGCCACCCACACCATTCTGCTAAAGTGCTTCCAATCATGTGCAAAGCTGCTTCGCCAGCGCCTTAGCGGCATGGCCTCTGATTCCTGTTGCTCTCGAAACCTTGTTTCATGATGGTAGGTCTACCAGTTGTAGTTTTCTTGATTCTATTCTGGGTGTGTTTCAGTACCAACTCGCAGCATTTCTTTGGTTTCCGATTTGTTGTTTTCACCTTCTTATTTATCTGTCCCTTGGGGCAAAAGAGCGTTCCGCAACTGAGGAGCTTTGCAAAAGCGACCTGTTCCTCAAACTCTTCGCCCATGAAGTCCACACCTGCCACCATGTGCCCGGGGCACACAGAAATACAACTGCTGAAAGACCACCATGGCACACAATGGCCATATCTAGTTGGGCAGAGTAAGTAAGGAAGCATAAGTGTAGAAAAACCTTGCACAAGTTGGCCATAGTTGGCCCATTCCACATGCAGCCCAGTTGCCCAGAATGATGTAGGAAAACATGACCTGCATTCCTTATGTCAAGCAAGTTGCTTCAACCATGCTTCCCCGAGATCCCAGGAGATTCAAAAACGGTGCATGACCACCGGATCCACCGGGCACGACTTAGATTCAAATGTGCCAACACCCGCCAGCCAATAACATCCAATGACCAAGGCTCCAAAGTTCAGAAACATCAGCAAGACGGAAAAAACCACGTCCCAGGGCCCTGCATCTGCCAATCCAAGCACCACAGGATAGGTCCAAGCGCTTAGGCTAAAATGGACCATTCCAACATGGTGCTCTTTGTCCTCGTGCTGCTCCACTTCAATGACTTCCTGGTCAAACGATGTGGTCTGACGAAGCCTGAGGCAACCTGCTGAGATCTTCTTTGTAAAACATATAGGTGCTCAAGAGCAGAGAAGAGGTCCCGAAAAAGCAGAATTCTTCCCTAGCAGCTTGATGGTACAATTCAATTCAGGAGTCCATCTTTTGGTGATCACTTTCCCGATATAAAATGCATTAAAATGCTCCGCAGAGTATCGACCTCCTCTGGCAAGTTTGGCTCAGTGGGGGCGTTCGTTGCGGTGTCTTGAGCAACATCCTTGGCATCTGGGTCCTGAGCGACATGACATCTGGGTGGTGGCTTAGACCCATCTAAAAGAACATCAGTCAACTCGATCATCCCAAATATTTATGGTTGAACATGTGAAACCATCAACCAGACATTCCTGATATGTCTTGGTCAGACGTCAAGATTAGTCAAAGCTACCAGTATTTCTGGAATAGGAAATGAACACGCTCAACAAATGTCTGCTTCCTGTGGTGCCTCGTTCTTGAGCTGTCGAACCATTCCAGTCTGACAATGGTACCTCTTAGCCGGGTGACCTTTGGGTCTTGGCCACTGCCGACCTCATGTCCAGCTGAGGCACCGCTTTGTGACCCGCAAATTCTTTCTCCAGGACTTCTCTCAGAAGCTGATCTTCCAAGGATTTCAGTTTGGCCATGACCTTCTCCATCTCCATCTGGAACTCCTGGAGCTCAAATGCCAGCATCGAACAGCTACCCAGTCTACCTCTGTGGTTGTTTGGTCCTGCCGCAGCACGTACAGGTTCGAGTCCTTGGCGGGTCAAGCCCCTAGGATTGCAAGGGGGTGACGATGGCTGTAGCTGGGCTTGACCTGTGGTATTAGACCTGTTGGCTGGGGCCGTCTCATCGTGTGACCTGGAGCAATCCGCATACTTCCCTGCCCTTCCGAAATTCACTGCTTTTGCCGGGCAACTGGGACATTTTCCAGGAACGAAGATTCAGATGATACCTTTGGAACTGGCATGGCGTTGTGAGGCAAGTGGAACAGCGAAGCCTGGACAACAGGAAGAGATCCAGTGAAAAAGTGCAACCCACAATGTGGATGTCCTGAGCCCAGAAAAGCTGCGACGGAGGCACCCCCAGCTTGGATAGAGTGTCACCCGTTGATTTGCCCGGGCACCTTGACTCAAAAGCACGACGGGGAATGGTACCAGGACTGCTTGCAAAACGAAACACTCGGTCACTCAGTGCATCCTTTAGAGCTGTTGTTAGTGGGTGTGATATTCCTTCCCGTATGGCCAAACACTACTAATCCAACGTAGCAATGAAAAAGATTAGTTAAAAACATGCATTGTTGATTACCTTCCCATTAGAAACTGCAGCGTTTGGGTTTTCCCAGCCCTGGACGATCTCTCACCCCCCGAGTTTTAACCACTCGTAACTCGGCCTCTGCGTAGCTTCCGCTCAACGCCAAGACCTTATCCTCGCGGGTCACCGGCATGGGCCCCCCATGATGGTTGGGATTCCTGATGCTGTCCCAGAATTGCTTTACTGGGTTGATCTGCCCCATGTTTTTTTTTCACCTCCATTTTTCCACCCAGTGACCTAGTGGATCGTGTCTGGTTTGGTCACTGTAAATCCTTCCAGACGTCCATCAGGTGCAGCAGCAAAGTTTAACAGTCCTGGCAAGCGCTCTCCACGCCGCTCGTTGCCTAAGTTGCTCGCAGCGCCAATGCACCAAACTCGGGTACTCAACAAAAACTGCATTCCCCTGCTTAAATTCGATCATGTACATGGCAGGCCTCCCTGGATATTCCACGAACTTTGAGGCATCTGGGTTCATCTGAGAATAATGTACCTCAAAATCCACTGCTCAAATGGATGTTTCCTAAAATGGGGGTATATAAGCGGTATATACCCCTAAATCATCCATGTTCAAGGATTTTCCATTGCAAACCGTCCATTTGGGGGTGCCCCCATTGTAGGAAAACCCCAATGATGAATCATGTTTTCCATCCTTTCTCCGCACTAAGGTTGGCCACTGGGCATCCCCACCTTGGATAGTGACTCGATGTCTCTCTTCACCTTGGTCGGCCGGAAGTCCCTGGTGGTGCCCATGCTGTGTGGCTGTTGTCTAGGTCTCCCAACTGGCATTGAAAACCACCAAAACTGGAAGCAGCGGATGATGATATCACCATGATTGAACTTATCGAACTGGATCACAAGAAAAATTGCTCAAAACAAAAGAATTGCCCGACTTTTGGCGCGGTTGTGTTTAGTTTTTGAGCTATGCGGAGCCATGCTAGAAACATGTTGGTGAGCTTTAAGGGGCAGCCTGGCCGCCAGGCGTTACTTCGCGCCAGTCAAACCCATACTTGACCAGACTGCTGTGTTTCTCTTGCTGGTTGAAACTATCATACCATGTATTCTCATCCTTGACATTAATACATTGGGACAATCATCCCATCCTTGTGGCATCCCCATTTTTGCTGCTCGGTGATTCAACCACCCACAAGAATATGCTGGCTCCATCACGTTTGCAGCTACTAAAGATCAAGTTGCTGAAGCTAGGACCCGGTTGAGGATGAGTCAGTCAAGATCATTTAAATATGTCCGTGGTATGATGTCTATCTATCGGATACTATCCGTCCATCCGTCAGTCCATCTACAGTACCTCTCTACTTATCTACGACTCTACGATTCTACCATTCTACCTAATTATTCAATCTATATAATGTAAATATAAATATAAACGTATTTGTCATTGGTTTTTTTTGTAAAGGAAAATGTTTGGGAGGTGGACATCCACAACTACCGGCTATTTCGATGTTCACCAGTCCTAGCCGGTCCTAGCCGGTCCTAGCCCACCCTGAGCCCGGAACAGCGCTCATCTGCAACTGCCAGGACTCGCAGTGATCATTCACGGCCTCCAAAAAAAAGTCCCCCCGAATGATTCCAATTCATTATTTTCTGGGTGGTAGTTAAACTAGTAGTTAAATTAGTATAGTTAAATAAGGGGATAAATAAGATTAGATTCAAATAATTTAAAGAAAAGAAACACTCACTTTCGCGAGTTTTAACTCGTATTTCACACGGGCTTTTTTCGTAGACACAGAATGACACTTTCGCGACTCCAAAACGCCCCGCCTGGCTCAGGCGTCGATCCACTGAAGTCACTTCCTGGCGCTGTCTTTGCGAAAAACCAGAAATGGGCGCCGTGTCTAACTTAGCATTGAAATGTCATCAGTGTAGACGTGTAGAAAAGTTTAGTATCAAAAACATTCAAAAACCCATTTCAGATGCTTGTTCTGTCCTTTCCCCCAGCCAAATAGGCATTGTTTTCCCGCGATGTTTCCCAACTGGTAGCAGCAATTGCGTAGGGGAGCCATGTTCAAATGTCATCAAATGTCGGGGGTGTAAAAAACAATATTCAAATCAAGAACTGGGCTGGTCCCCTAAGCAGCGAAAACGGACAAGCAACCTGGCGCAGCATCTGCATCTGTTCCTGGGGCGATGATCACGAGTATTTCCAGTAAAATTAGCATTTTAGAACATCCATTGTCATCCATATTTACAGGGATACAACGATGTTGATTGCCACATTAAAATTGGTGCCGGACCAAGAGCTCAAAGAATCATCGTGCTGTAGTTGATAAACACGATGCCCATGTCTGAAGAACGGGCATGGAGTCCAACAAGGAAAGATCAAAAAGTCAGCCTCATAGAGGCTAAGGTCACAATGGGAGTGACAATGGGAAAATCATCTACAAATCGGTGATTCTCCATGATTCTCCATTACCATCCATTACCATCTTTGACCCGAGGTATTGATGATCACAGGGCCAAAGAGAGACTTAAACAGCGAGTCCAACTGGGCTAAACTTATCACCTGGGTTTTACTAAGGGCCCATTGTCACAGCATCCAAAAAATTGGACATTGACCAACTGGGTGGATTCTTGAGTGGTCCACCGCAAAAAATTGGGTACCCGAAAATAGCATGAGAATTTCAAAAATTATCCAAATTTGAATAGATTATAATAGATTTGATTGAATAGAAGCAAATGTTGCCCCCATTACATATCCTCCTTGGCACGATAGACCTTCGACCGATCATATCGATCATTGGGAACCCTTCGATAGCCCACAACCCTCACCTCGGAAGCCGTGACCATTTGAAGCAAGGCTGGACCTCAGGAATTTCCAACAACCCCTCTTGGTGGAAGCTCCCAACTACAATCGAAGCACAGGATATTGTTCACTTGCAAAAACAGCGTAGCACCGATTTCTCACACATAGAAGGGGCAGATTTTTTGCATACCTTTCAGCCAATCTGCCCCACTCCCATTGTTGAGGCTTGGCATCCGCACCCTCCATCTCTTTCCTGGTATGCTTTGCTGGGAAGTGCCAGAAAGGAAATAATCTTCCAATATCTTCCAGACCTGCACATCTTCAAGGATGTCTATATATGGTTCGGAATCCCTGTCCTTCGTCTTTGAGGTGTGGGGGGGCGAATTTGCACGGTCGCACCTCTGCCTTTTCTGCTCCATCACCTTGTTGGCAGCCTCACATGCACGGAGGGGAGAGCGGCGTTTTTTCTCCATGCAAGCGTGCATTTTTTGGAAAACCACCAGTTGGCAAACTCTCAAGAAAGTGCTACTCCCCGTGTTTGTCCAGAATTGAGGGATGTGTCGATTTACCGTCATTTAGCAAGGGTAAATGATGTGTTCTACTCCCAGAATTGGTTGGCTGCAGGGTTTATCCCCCACCCCACCAGTTTTGATGGGAAACCCAGACCCACTGAAAGCCCGTACCCTGACGTAGATGTGGCCAGTCCAAACAGTCTTCAAAACAGTCATCGCTGCATCATGTTCTAAACCGCAAATCTCAAAAAGATTGAAAAAGTTTCATCACAACTGACCTTGAGGATCCTTGAGGTATATCACAGAAAACATCTCAGCTAAAAATAGTTTGGGCCCAAAACCTTGAAACCCCCTCAGGCACCTCACAGTTCGCCACTCGGGTCTGCAGCTCAGCCAGGTCTCGGGCACTAGCAGCATTCGACAAGTCCGCCTGCAATGGAAACGCTGATGGTTGGCTACCCTCTGGTAACGTAGTGATGATAGCGATGGAAAATGGCCATGTAGTGCGATGATTTACCCATTAAAAGTGCTGTTCCATAGCTATTTGAAAAGATCATCTAGAATCATCTGGAATCTAGATCCAACATGATCCAACTGCAGCTTTCTTGGCCAACATCTTCAGCTGCTCGCCTGGGCAGCGATCCTATCCCGAAGCTCGTGCCAGAGATGAGCCACATCCTCCTGGTCGGTTGGATTCGGTTGGTTTCAATTGGATCATGGGGAATTTCCGAAAGCCATTTTTTAACCATCATTACCCTCTGGTAAACGTTTACATAACTATGGAAAGATCCACCATGTTTGATGGGAAAATACCCATTATTTCGACTGGGTCATTTTCAATAGCAAACTGTAACAAATTACCAGAGGGTAACCATCAATATTGATCTATCTTGGGGGAGGTAACCATGTAAACTTATGTAAACTTGGCAGATTTGGTTGCTACATGTTGCTACCAATCCATGGCGACTTTCGGTGGCCATGCTCAGAACATTTCAGAACTCGAAGGGTTTGAGCGGATTGACTGTTTAACTTGACCAACTCGAGGACCTAGTGAAGCTTGAATTGAACCCACAAAGAACGGTTGGGTTTGAACCTGTTCAATTGTCAAATGAAAACAAAATCTGTCATATGATTCCGAGTTCACTTTTCTTCAACCAGACTGGCGATTCTTGTGTGCAAGCAGTAGCCAGTCGCTACAGAGCATCCATGGCTGTCCTTGATGGCATCCATCGCATGAGTCTCGGCCTCGGTCCACCACAACAATCCCGTGGTTTCAGGCTGAGCGACATGATACCCTTCTCTTTCCGGACGGCAAATTTCCCCAGGCCAACCATGAAACAAGAGATGAAAGAACAGTGAAAGAACTCTTGCTATCCTTCAAGATTGGGACAGCACACACTGCACAGCAAGCTGAAACCTTTTCCTCGTGGATTTAATCTCGACTGCCGGTGCTGGTACAAGCCAGAGAAGCGTCTCAGCACTGGCACAAGAGCCAGATTTTCAGCATGTCTCCCAGTCACGTCCCACCCTGTAGTGTAAGATGGCAGGGGCCAACATGAACCAACTACAATCAGACTATGGGGATATGATTGCCAGGATGGAACTTGGCAGATCATGCTGGTGATTTGCGTGTCCAGAATGTTGTCGATTCTGGATATATATCATCCCCCATCATCCACCGGGTCATCAATCCGACGACATGCAGCAGGAAGTTCAAACATTCCAAGACACGCATGGCCAAAGAGGGGGGGCGGAAGTTTCCAAGAAGGATGAACAGAAACCACGAGGTGTGTGCAGCTGTTGCATCTGATAGATTGGTTTGGATGATCTTTTGCTTGCGTTATTCATTGAATGATTGAGTGGTTTGAAAATGTACGCATTCACTGGTTGACAGATGTCCGGCTGGTCGCTTGGATTTTGTTACATAAAATCACAAGTCTGATTGAGCAAATTGCTTGCTTTCTTGCCTTGCGCTTGCAAGCACGTGTCATAAAGCTTTAAAGAGGAAACCTGCAGAGGCAAATGCAGCCATCAAAAAGCTCCCCATTCAAAAAGAAGTGTCTGAAGTCTGAAGATCATTTAAAGGAAACTGCAGCTTCTCGAGATCCAGACGGTTTCATACGATGCAGCAAAGGCTCAAGGAAAAGGAGCCAAACAGCATCTCCGAAGGATCTAGGACAAACGCGTTGTCAAAGCAGGTTATTTCTAATGGAGCGGCAGGATGCGGTCCACAGCGACCACAAGCGCACTCCTTGCAAAGCCCTTCCTACACATCTTGCAACCTCTGCGAACCAAAACAGAATCGCAGACCCCCAATCCACCCCACCAACAAACACTCAACGCAGACATGGCAGTGCTCCCAAACCATCCCAAAGCACAATGGCCACAATGGCACTGTGCAGTCCACAGCAACCACAAGGACTTGATCGGGCCACTAGTCTTCCGTGCTGGTGCTCAGATCCAGAAGATTTCACAACATTCTTACTGGGCGTACCCCATAGTATACATACATACGTATGAATGAGTGGAATCAATAACTTCTCAGCTGCAAAGGGTGGCAGATGATGGGTGACCCATATTTGATGTCTATTGATTTCTATGCAAACGCTCTGAGTTGCAAAGTCTGAACTTAGAGCCTGCCAATGACTCATGGGCCTTTGCCCGCAAAATTCTTTACAGAACGGTACTAGGAGGGCCTGGTAAAGCACCACTGAACTGTTCATGAGAAGATGGGTTTTGCCTTGGTTGTGCAAAGTTGACATGCTTGATTGCCAGAGAGCACGTCATGTTCCTAGGCCCTGTAGCTGTACCAAAGCTTTCTACTTCTTTCTGCTCTGCCAGACCTCTTTGGTACGGCAGAGGTTGAATTCCGAGTCCCTGTAGACCAAAGCCAAATGGTGAGGGGTCTTGGTCAGCATGCCACTAGGGAAGACTCAACAATGTAGATGTTGGCATGTCATCTTGGCCAGGGCAAATGACGCATTTTTCATGCATGCAAAGCAAGATATCCAAGGAAGTTGTTTATAAGGTCCAATATGCGATCGACATTGATCAACATGTCAGTTCACAGTTCCTCATCGCACTAGTTTCACCTGGTGTTCCTGTCAGCCCACGGCTAGGATCTGAAAAATTCGAGGCCGGATTTGTGCCTGACCTCGAGCTGAAAAAATGCTTCATCCTCAAAAGAAACGCGTTTGGCCTCATGGGCATACTATCTGCAGAGTTGATGCCACTGGATGCTGCACCGCTAGATTCCTGACATGCCACTGGCTTTTTGGTGTGGCTGGGGGTCCAAATTCCAGACATCCAGATGAAGCTAAGTGATCAAAACCTGAGGAACCGCCATCCATTGGGGATGATAAGACTCTTGCAGCTGGGCGGCAAATTCAAACAATGCTGTCACGGCCAAGCGCGACTGCCTGTGCGAAGCAGTTGCGTCAGCTTCAGCTCCCCAAAACCCTTGGAAAGGTCAAGTGTAGCTTGGCTTTGCTATTCGCCGTTTACAGGGAATGATCGCCACACCTGCAGGAACCAATCATAGGCCCAAAGTGGCCCAAAGTTGCCGTTCCAAACAAGTGGGGAACAGCTGGGACGATGTCTATCTACCTCAGCCATGCCCGCTGCCTATGCCCAAATCCCAAGGGTGCCCATGGCGGCAAAACCAGCTGCGCAAACCTCGATTTCCATCGCGCTCAAAGGGCTGTGAAAACAGAAAGGTGGCACTGATTTACAGATCGCAAGCGCACCCATGACGACACCCAGCTTGTCATTACAAGAAATACCCCGCATTGATGGTTTCGATTCAATTCCTTCAAGCTCTGATTTATTAAATTCCAGCAAAACAGGCCAGGTCTGAAAAGACTGGGTATACCCATATATCAGTGTGTATATATATATATATCCATATCATATCCATGTATACATATAAATTCATCCATTAAAAAGCGCTGCCAGGGCGCTCCCATCTGCGCGAGGCGCCCAACGACAGAAGGCAGCCATGGTTGGCGGATGCCGGGCATCGTTTCGACCAGGCCTAAAGAACCACAATGAAAACCAACAAAAACACATATACCATCTGGTTATGACTAACATAGCCATGGAAAATCCCTTACAAATGGAGGTTTCTAGCTGGGAAAATCCATTATAAATGGGACATTTTCCATGGCTATGTTAAATAACCAGAGGGTATATATATATACGGGTTTTCCATGGTTTTCCCTCAACTAGGTCGACCATTTTCCTAGGGAAACCGTTGGTGTTCCACATCTATGTTAGGTTTGCTCCATGCTGGTGTTTTGCATGGATTTAACCATCGAAAAGAGGTACTCAACTAGGATAATAGGGACAATCTAGGTTTGTGGGTGGGGCTTACTAGGAACGACTCATTAACCACCAACAACCACTTTTATAATGGCGTATCAAACATCTATTAGTGGGTGGGTCGCCGAACTGGGGGGGTTGAATGGTTTTCAGTGGTGGTTTTCAGGTTCCACAAAGGGGGGCATCAAGAAAACAAGTTCCTTTCGGGGTCAGATGTCTTTTTGGGATGCAACAAGGATGTAATGAGTATGTGATGAGGACCAAGGATGTAGTTGGATGACGAACAGAAATGAGGATCTGATCAACGGTCCGTAATCTTGACGACAGCCACTCCATCCAAGCTGCCGATGTAGAGGAATGTTCCAGCAGAAATGGACAAGAGCACGCTCCTGCTGGCTGCTGCCACAGGGCTGTGCCCTGAAAAAAAAATCAGGGGAGCAGGGGATGGTCCACCAGGGGGACCGAACAACCAATTGGTGGGGAGGGCTTGAGTGTTCTTTTACATTCATTTTTTTCTGCCAAGGCGCGCAGTGCTGCCTTCTGCGGTCTGCCCGATCAATACTCCCAGAGGCGAAAGGATGGAGAAAAATGCCAAGGCGAGCCAATAGCCTCCTCAGCCGGTCCAACTGTTGTTTCTACTGTGCATTTTTGTGTAAATCTGCATGCAGGCCCACGGGCTCTGGCACATAACTGACACAACTCTTTGAGGAAAAGACTCCAGGTCTCTTTGCTGGGACCCTCAATAGTCTGGTTGGTGGCTTTAGCCCATGCGGAAAACTCTAAAAACAGACTAAAGAACACCAAAAAAAGGTGGTTTAGAACATCAAGAGGTTATGAGACCAGCCAGTAAATAGCGAAAACTGCATTCCGTCTGTTCCAAAACCCTCATGCTTGCTTTAAAATTCAACCAAACCCCATGTGGCCCGTGGCAACTTCCCTTTTTCCGAGCTTCGAATGCCATTCCAATTGATGCCCAAAGTGAAGGCTGCCATGCCCTGTGTGGAGAAGGCGCCGCTTTCAACCGTGGCAATGGCTGCATTCAATCTTTTAGGAAACCCAAAAAATAGAAACGCTAAGTTTCCGGTATATAATACAAGTACATTATATAATTTCTAAATCAATTGCATAAAGTGTGTGTATATATATATATATGTGTGTGTATGTGTACGTGTGTATATCTTTACCACTTGTTCGGTTTGCCGTATGTGAATACCCACTGATACTTAAACGGTCTCTAATTCTGCGGGCCACTGGATGATTCGGAATTGCCATGGTTACTAGTTACGACAGTTGCGACTTTGGGCAGCAACGATTAGAGCATGCAATCCAGCGCAACGGAAATGTGAAAGCCAGAAGCCAGAAGCTTCACCAAAAACACAAAAGGTGACCTGAGAAGCAAAGCACGGTTTTTTCGGAAACCAAGAACCACCAAGAACCACCAAACTTCGTCTTCTTCCTGATCATCCATCTCACCCTATCAGCTCTATCAGATGGGCATAGTCAGTGCTACAGGATGATGGGACTAACGCGAATGATCATGCGCCTGGCAAAGTGGTTGGTAACCAGACACGAGTAACCCCGGGCTAGTTTGAGTGAATTAATCCATGTCAATCCTATTGCTCATCAAATTGTGAGTATTTATCAGGGGGTTCAGGATGTTTCAGGCTGGTTTCATTGATCTACTTTTGAAATTCCTTTTAGATTAGTTTCAGACTCGGGTAGGACACGTTCCCAACTACTGCTGAGTCCTTTGGGGCAATGAATCTTGATTCCTCCTGGGAGCAGCGCGTAGAGCGCACCTTGTGCGCCAGAATGGGAAAGAAAACGTCCAGGACATGCCCCTCCTAGCACAGCTGGACCGAATGACCATCCTAAATTCTAAATTCCAAGTTTTCAAAATTCCTGGGGGGAACCCAGTTCTGAGATCAGTGATCATTGAGATCTCCATTCACGAAACAACCATCGGAACCCAACAAGCCGGAAAAGGACTGCGGCTCGCCGCACAGCCCGACCTGCGCTGCTCCAAGGCTCAAGCCCTGGCCGTGCTTCATTTGACTTTCAAGCTGTGATTAGCTTGGAAAACACAAACACTATCAAACACTTCTATGCAAAATGCACCAAAAAAATCTGCGAATGGAATCTGATGGCCAATCGCCAATCAATATGGCATTTTTGGGTCAAAAAATGTGTGGTTTTGGGGTCCCAGCCGTTTGGTTCCCGTTCCCCACATGTTGAGGGATGACTCATGAGTCGCCCACCAGGCCCAAGTCCAGGCCTCCACCAAGGAATGGAAGGTCAGTGCGCACAACAACAAGGGCCCAGTGAGCAGCCGGATCTGTTGCAGCAGGGTCCCGTCACAGGAAACATCAGGAAACTATGGCATCTTATGGGATTTCATCCAAAAAATACAACAAGAATGACAAGAATGGCTAATGGGGTGCCTCCACCAACCAAAGATGGTGAGATAACCGCTAAAACTCTAGCAGATGAGCTCCATGGGTGGCGGCTTGGCGGCTTTGCCACCAATCGCAAGCCTTCTAGGACTCTAGCATCGACAACATTCGCGAACTATGGTTCGAGGACAACCCCGGGGGCATCTGTAGGAATAAGGAAATTGCAAAGTCACAAGTTACACACGGATTATCTTTTGACGAGCTGAGATGGCACCGGTGCACCTCTTGCTTGCTTGAGGTCTGCTGTGAAGTCTGGCTATGGGTCTCCTGCACGAAAACACCGGCGCGATGATTGACATCTGCATGGGACTGTCGTTCGGAGGTAAAATGCGGTTCCTGTTCATGCGCCTCCCCCAACCACCAACGAATTGGCGCAATTGCATGTCGACTTTGAAAGTCATCAGATCCAATTCGAGCTGTGAAACCCGACATAGTTACATATACATACATGCATGCATACATTACCATTACCATTGCCATTACCATTGCCATTGCCATTGCCATTGCCATTACCATTACCATTACCATTACCATTACATATATATATATATATATATATATATGTGTGTGTGTATATGTAACGTATATGTTGTGTGTGTGTGTCTATCTATCCAGCCATCCATTCATCTGTCGATCTATTTGTCTTGCCCCTTCAGTACAGCATCGGCCCAGCCTCATCGGAGGGCGTATTGGTGGAGACCACACTTCGCACCTCCGGCGCTTTGCGTCCAACGACCTTCGCAGTGGGCACGGGATGCACGGGCCAAGGTCTCGGCCGAGGACCAGGGGTGCCCAGGTGAACCCGCCGTGAACCACCAAGTTGCCCAATGATTGGGGCCCAATGACTCACCATTTGGATCCATTTGGGGTGTTACTTAAATTTATGAAGGTACTTCAGGATAATTATATCATGTGAAAGTGAGAATGGAACATACTAAAATATATTGAATTAAGCCGTACTAAAACCTCAAAACCATACCATGCCATACCATACCCTGAACCGAGTTTGGCATTGGATGACTCCCCATGCCACCTGGCCAGTCGCCACTGGCTTCTCCGCGACCAGGCGTTCCAGCAAGGGCTCGACACAGGCCTCCACCTGAGGCGCAGAGTGTGAGGCGCCAACTGACTTCACCGAAAACGTCACTTGACGTGATAACCTTTCCAGTCCTAGAGGTATCTTGAGATAGGGATAGCAAACAGTTTTTGGCTGGAAATGTGGCAAATGGTTGACCACCGCTGTGGTCAGCTCAGCTGGGAGAGATCCTGACCATTCGTGACCTCCATGCCGCATCCCAAGTCGAGTTCCCCCACGAAGTGCGTCACCAAAACACCAACGCCACAGAGAAGTGGAGCCCAAGGATACGCCTCCTCTGACCTTTCAGCGGGAAATTTTGCTGCCTAGAAAGATCCGAAAATGGATGGCTAATCCCCAGTTTCATCCAGTTTCATGATATTCATGGGTTTGTAGTGGGATTCTAATGGCATTACAACTCTCGAAGCCACTGAGTCAATTGTCATCCAATGGATCCAACAAATCCACCATATTTCCAGCATCGAATGTCCAAAAAACGCTCTGGGCAATCCGTACTCTCCGGCTGCGGATTCCTTTCAACCAGCTGAGGCATTGATAAGCTCTCCCTGCACCTCAACTGGTGGAACATCAACATCTTCGTTTTTAACCTCTTGTAGGAGATTGTAGGTATGGTATGGATGTGTTGTGCTTGGTGGGGGTGGTCCCTAAAGTTAGTCACTGTCAGCTGCGCTCAAAGCAAACACAGTATATCCGCCGACCCCGGCAGACGCAAGGGGGAGTGCGCTAGGGAATAATACATTTGACCCTGGTTTCGGACTACTACTACTACTACTACTACTACTACTACTACTACTACTTTCCAAGGTGTTTTCCCATTTGGCGACCGGATGTAAAGGTAGCCAAAATTCAAGGGGGAGCGCGCCAGGGAATAAGACATCGCATGTGCCACAAAGCCATGCGAAGGGTGCGTTTGTGCACGTTGGCACGAAATCAGGTGGCGTTTCAGCGTTTCGAATGGTGTCCATGAGCCGATAAGGGTGCGTTTTGCAGGCTTGCAGCACCACCTTGAGCAGCACCACCCGCAGCATGCAGCAGCAGCAGCAGCAGCAGCAGCAGGCCCAACACCACCCGCAGCATGCAGCAGCAGCAGCAGCAGCAGCAGGCCCAACAGCTGCAATCGCTTTGTTTTTTGTCGAATCCAGAAGGCACCTAGGATAAGAGAGGAGAGAGGAGGAGACACCTAGGATAAGAGAGGAGAGAGGAGGATATTTTTTCTTTTCTAGTAGGATTTCAGAAGGGACGTTCCGGCCCCCAGGGAACTTGTTCTTCCGATTGAGTTGGAGGGCGTTTCGTCGTTCAGTAGCATGGTGTTTTGGTGTGGCGAAGGGTGCGTTTTGGAGGCTTGCAGCACCACCTTGAGCAGCACCACCCGCAGCATGCAGCAGCAGTATTTCTAGTTTCTAGTAGTAGGATTTCAGAAGGGACGTTCCGGCCCCCAGGGAAGGGACATCAAGCCCCGGGACAGCATGTTGTTGGAGGTCGTTCCGTCCTTCACGGCCATGGTGTTTTGCTGTTTCGCAACCGCCCGCTAGGACTTTGTTGTGGAGCTGCTTTGAGGGCATGGGAGCTGCGAATCCAGAAGGGACGTCAAGCCCCGGGACAGCATGTTTTTGGAGAGCTGGTTTCTTGTTGGTTCAGAAGGCAACGTTAGGCACCATCTCCAGCAGCAGCAGCAGCAGCCCCAGCAGCAGTATTTCTAGTTTCTAGTAGGATTTCAGAAGGGACGTTCCGGCCCCCAGGGAAGGGACATCAAGCCCCGGGACAGCATGTTGTTGGAGGTCGTTCCGTCCTTCAGGGCCATGGTGTTTTGCTGTTTCGCAACCGCCCGCTAGGACTTTGTTGTGGAGCTGCTTTGAAGGCATAGGAGCTGCACTTTGGAGCTGGTTTCTTGTTGGTTCAGAAGGCAACGTTAGGCACCATCTCCAGCAGCAGCAGCAGGCCCAGCAGCAGTATTTCTAGTTTCTATTCTAGTTTCTATTGGGATTTCAGAAGGGACGTTCCGGCCCCCAGGGAAGGGACATCAAGCCCCGGGACAGCATGTTGTTGGAGGTCGTTCCGTCCTTCAGGGCCATGGTGTTTTGCTGTTTCGCAACCGCCCGCTAGGACTTTGTTGTGGAGCTGCTTTGAGGGCATGGGAGCTGCACTTTGGAGCTGGTTTCTTGTTGGTTCAGAAGGCAACGTTAGGCACCAGCTCCAGCAGCAGCAGCAGCAGGCCCAGCAGCTAAACTCGCTTTGTTTTTACCAGAATCCAGAAGGGACGGAGCTGGTTTCTTGTTGGTTCAGAAGGCAACGTTAGGCACCAGCTCCAGCAGCACCACCACCAGCAGCAGCAGCAGCAGCAGGGCCAGGTTGTGGAGCTGCTTTGAGGGCATGGGAGCTGCACTTTGGAGCTGGTTTCTTGTTGGTTCAGAAGGCAACATTAGGCACCAGCTCCAGCAGCAGCAGCAGCAGCAGCAGGCCCAGCAGCTAAATTCGCTTTGTTTTTACCAGAATCCAGAAGGGACGGAGCTGGTTTCTTGTTGGTTCAGAAGACAACGTGACGCACCAGCTCCAGCAGCACCACCACCAGCAGCAGCAGCAGGGCCAGCAGCTGCAAGCAGCAGGCCCAACTTTGTTTTTACCAGAATCCAGAAAGGACGTCAAGCCCCGGGACAGCATGTTTTTGGAGGTCGTTACGTCCTTCAGGGCCATGGTGTTTTACTGTTTCGCAACCACCCGCTAAGATTTTGTTGTGGAGCTGCTTTGAGGGCATTGGAGGTGCACTTTGGAGCTAGTTTCTTGTCGGTTCAGAAGACAACGTGACGCACCAGCTCCAGCAGCACCACCAGCAGCAGCAGCAGGAGCCGCAGCAGCAGCAGCAGCAGGCCCAGCAGCTGCAAGCAGCAGGCCCAGCAGCTGCAATTGCTTTGTTTTTACCATAATCCAGAAGGGACGTCAAGCCCTGGGACAGCATGTTTTTGGAGATCGTTCCGTCCTTCAGGGCCATGGTGTTTTGCTGTTTCGCAACCGCCCGCTAGGACTTTGTTGTGGAGCTGCTTTGAAGGCATGGGAGCTGCACTTTGGAGCTGGTTTCTTGTTGGTTCAGAAGGCAACGTTAGGCACCATCTCCAGCAGCAGCAGCAGCAGGCCCAGCAGCAGTATTTCTAGTTTCTAGTAGGATTTCAGAAGGGACGTTCCGGCCCCCAGGGAAGGGACATCAAGCCCCGGGACAGCATGTTGTTGGAGGTCGTTCCGTCCTTCAGGGCCATGGTGTTTTGCTGTTTCGCAACCGCCCGCTAGGACTTTGTTGTGGAGCTGCTTTGAGGGCATGGGAGCTGCACTTTGGAGCTGGTTTCTTGTTGGTTACCCCGGCAGACGCAAGGGGGAGTGCGCTAGGGAATAATACATTTGACCCTGGTTTCGGACTACTACTACTACTACTACTACTGCTACTACTACTACTACTACTACTACTACTTCTTTCCAAGGTGTTTTCCCATTTGGGGACCGGATGTAAAGGTAGCCAAAATTCAAGGGGGAGCGCGCCAGGGAATAAGACATCGCATGTGCCACAAAGCCATGCGAAGGGTGCGTTTGCGCACGTTGGCACGAAATCAGGTGGCGTTTCAGCGTTTCGAATGGTGTCCATGAGCCGATAAGGGTGCGTTTTGCAGGCTTGCAGCACCACCTTGAGCAGCACCACCCGCAGCATGCAGCAGCAGCAGCAGCAGCAGCAGGCCCAACACCACCCGCAGCATGCAGCAGCAGCAGCAGCAGCAGGCCCAACAGCTGCAATCGCTTTGTTTTTTGTCGAATCCAGAAGGCACCTAGGATAAGAGAGGAGAGAGGAGGAGACACCTAGGATAAGAGAGGAGAGAGGAGGATATTTTTTCTTTTCTAGTAGGATTTCAGAAGGGACGTTCCGGCCCCCAGGGAACTTGTTCTTCCGATTGAGTTGGAGGGCGTTTCGTCGTTCAGTAGCATGGTGTTTTGGTGTGGCGAAGGGTGCGTTTTGGAGGCTTGCAGCACCACCTTGAGCAGCACCACCCGCAGCATGCAGCAGCAGTATTTCTAGTTTCTAGTAGTAGGATTTCAGAAGGGACGTTCCGGCCCCCAGGGAAGGGACATCAAGCCCCGGGACAGCATGTTGTTGGAGGTCGTTCCGTCCTTCACGGCCATGGTGTTTTGCTGTTTCGCAACCGCCCGCTAGGACTTTGTTGTGGAGCTGCTTTGAGGGCATGGGAGCTGCGAATCCAGAAGGGACGTCAAGCCCCGGGACAGCATGTTTTTGGAGAGCTGGTTTCTTGTTGGTTCAGAAGGCAACGTTAGGCACCATCTCCAGCAGCAGCAGCAGCAGCCCCAGCAGCAGTATTTCTAGTTTCTAGTAGGATTTCAGAAGGGACGTTCCGGCCCCCAGGGAAGGGACATCAAGCCCCGGGACAGCATGTTGTTGGAGGTCGTTCCGTCCTTCAGGGCCATGGTGTTTTGCTGTTTCGCAACCGCCCGCTAGGACTTTGTTGTGGAGCTGCTTTGAAGGCATAGGAGCTGCACTTTGGAGCTGGTTTCTTGTTGGTTCAGAAGGCAACGTTAGGCACCATCTCCAGCAGCAGCAGCAGGCCCAGCAGCAGTATTTCTAGTTTCTATTCTAGTTTCTAGTAGGATTTCAGAAGGGACGTTCCGGCCCCCAGGGAAGGGACATCAAGCCCCGGGACAGCATGTTGTTGGAGGTCGTTCCGTCCTTCAGGGCCATGGTGTTTTGCTGTTTCGCAACCGCCCGCTAGGACTTTGTTGTGGAGCTGCTTTGAGGGCATGGGAGCTGCACTTTGGAGCTGGTTTCTTGTTGGTTCAGAAGGCAACGTTAGGCACCAGCTCCAGCAGCAGCAGCAGCAGGCCCAGCAGCTAAACTCGCTTTGTTTTTACCAGAATCCAGAAGGGACGGAGCTGGTTTCTTGTTGGTTCAGAAGGCAACGTTAGGCACCAGCTCCAGCAGCACCACCACCAGCAGCAGCAGCAGCAGGGCCAGGTTGTGGAGCTGCTTTGAGGGCATGGGAGCTGCACTTTGGAGCTGGTTTCTTGTTGGTTCAGAAGGCAACATTAGGCACCAGCTCCAGCAGCAGCAGCAGCAGCAGCAGCAGGCCCAGCAGCTAAATTCGCTTTGTTTTTACCAGAATCCAGAAGGGACGGAGCTGGTTTCTTGTTGGTTCAGAAGGCAACGTTAGGCACCAGCTCCAGCAGCACCACCACCAGCAGCAGCAGCAGGGCCAGCAGCTGCAAGCAGCAGGCCCAACTTTGTTTTTACCAGAATCCAGAAAGGACGTCAAGCTCCGGGACAGCATGTTTTTGGAGGTCGTTCCGTCCTTCAGGGCCATGGTGTTTTACTGTTTCGCAACCACCCGCTAAGATTTTGTTGTGGAGCTGCTTTGAGGGCATTGGAGGTGCACTTTGGAGCTAGTTTCTTGTCGGTTCAGAAGACAACGTGACGCACCAGCTCCAGCAGCAGCAGCAGCAGGCCCAGCAGCTAAACTCGCTTTGTTTTTACCAGATTCCAGAAGGGACGTCAAGCCCCGGGACAGCATGTTTTTGGAGGTCGTTCCGTCCTTCAGGGCCATGGTGTTTTGCTGTTTCGCAACCACCCGCTAATATTTTGTTGTGGAGCTGCTTTGAGGGCATTGGAGCTGCACTTTGGAGCTGGTTTCTTGTCGGTTCAGAAGGCAACGTGAGGCACCAGCTCCAGCAGCACCAGCAGCTGCAGCAGCAGCAGCAGGAGCAGCAGCAGCAGCAGTAGCAGGCCCAGCAGCTGCAAGCAGCAGGCCCAGCAGCTGCAATTGCTTTGTTTTTACTAGAATCCAGAAGGGACGTCAAGCCCCGGGACAGCATGTTTTTGGAGATCGTTCCGTCCTTCAGGGCCATGGTGTTTTGCTGTTTCGTAACCGCCCGCTAGGACTTTGTTGTGGAGCTGCTTTGAGGGCATGGGAGCTGCACTTTGGAGCTGGTTTCTTGTTGGTTCAGAAGGCAACGTTAGGCACCAGCTCCAGCAGCAGCAGCAGGCCCAGCAGCTGAACTCGCTTTGTTGTTACTAGAATCCGGAAGGGACGTCAAGCCCCGGGACAGCATGTTGTTGGAGGTCGTTCCGTCCTTCAGGGCCATGGTGTTTTGCTGTTTCGCAACCGCCCGCTAGGACTTTGTTGTGGAGCTGCTTTGAGGGCATGGGAGCTGCACTTTGGAGCTGGTTTCTTGTTGGTTCAGAAGGCAACGTTAGGCACCAGCTCCAGCAGCAGCAGCAGGCCCAGCAGCTGAACTCGCTTTGTTTTTACCAGAATCCAGAAGGGACGTCAAGCCCCGGGACAGCATGTTTTTGGAGGTCGTTTCGTCCTTCAGTAGCATGGTGTTTTGGTGTGGCGAAGGGTGCGTTTTGCAGGCTTGCAGCACCACCTTGAGCAGCACCACCCGCAGCATGCAGCAGCAGCAGCAGCAGCAGCAGCAGCAGCAGGCCCAACAGCTGCAATCGCTTTGTTTTTTGTAGAATCCAGAAGGCACCTAGGATAAGAGAGGAGAGAGGAGGAGACACCTAGGATAAGAGAGGAGAGAGGAGGATTTTTTTCTTTTCTAGTAGGATTTCAGAAGGGACGTTCCGGCCCCCAGGGAACTTGTTCTTGCGATTGAGTTGGAGGGCGTTTCGTCGTTCAGTAGCATGGTGTTTTGGTGTGGCGAAGGGTGGCTTGCAGCACCACCTTGAGCAGCACCACCCGCAGCATGCAGCAGCCGTATTTCTAGTTTCTAAACTAGAAATCTAGTAGGATTTCAGAAGGGACGTTCCGGCCCCCAGGGAAGGGACATCAAGCCCCGGGACAGCATGTTGTTGGAGGTCGTTCCGTCCTTCAGGGCCATGGTGTTTTGCTGTTTCGCAACCGCCCGCTAGGACTTTGTTGTGGAGCTGCTTTGAGGGCATGGGAGCTGCACTTTGGAGCTGGTTTCTTGTTGGTTCAGAAGGCAACGTTAGGCACCAGCTCCAGCAGCAGCAGCAGCAGGCCCAGCAGCTAAACTCGCTTTGTTTTTACCAGAATCCAGAAGGGACGGAGCTGGTTTCTTGTTGGTTCAGAAGGCAACGTTAGGCACCAGCTCCAGCAGCACCACCACCAGCAGCAGCAGCAGCAGGGCCAGCAGCTGCAAGCAGCAGGCCCAACTTTGCTTTTACCAGATTCCAGAAAGGACGTCAAGCCCCGGGACAGCATGTTTTTGGAGGTCGTTCCGTCCTTCAGGGCCATGGTGTTTTACTGTTTCGCAACCACCCGCGAAGATTTTGTTGTGGAGCTGCATTGAGGGCATTGGAGGTGCACTTTGGAGCTAGTTTCTTGTCGGTTCAGAAGACAACGTGACGCACCAGCTCCAGCAGCACCACCAGCAGCAGCAGCAGCAGGAACCGCAGCAGCAGCAGCAGCAGGCCCAGCAGCTGCAAGCAGCAGGCCCAGCAGCTGCAATTGCTTTGTTTTTACCATAATCCAGAAGGGACGTCAAGCCCCGGGACAGCATGTTTTTGGAGATCGTTCCGTCCTTCAGGGCCATGGTGTTTTGCTGTTTCGCAACCGCCCGCTAGGACTTTGTTGTGGAGCTGCTTTGAAGGCATGGGAGCTGCACTTTGGAGCTGGTTTCTTGTTGGTTCAGAAGGCAACGTTAGGCACCATCTCCAGCAGCAGCAGCAGCAGCAGGCCCAGCAGCTGAACTCGCTTTGTTTTTACCAGAATCCAGAAGGGACGTCAAGCCCCGGGACAGCATGTTTTTGGAGGTCGTTCCGTCCTTCAGGGCCATGGTGTTTTGCTGTTTCGCCACCGCCTGCTAGGACTTTGTTGTGGAGCTGCTTTGAGGGCATGGGAGCTGCACTTTGGAGCTGGTTTCTTGTTGGTTCAGAAGGCAACGTTAGGCACCATCTCCAGCAGCAGCAGCAGGCCCAGCAGCTGAACTCGCTTTGTTTTTACCAGAATCCAGAAGGCACGTCAAGCCCCGGGACAGCATGTTTTTGGAGATCGTTCCGTCCTTCAGGGCCATGGTGTTTTGCTGTTTCGCAACCGCCCGCTAGGACTTTGTTGTGGAGCTGCTTTGAGGGCATGGGAGCTGCACTTTGGAGCTGGTTTCTTGTTGGTTCAGAAGGCAACGTTAGGCACCATCTCCAGCAGCAGCAGCAGCAGCAGGCCCAGCAGCTGAATTTGCTTTGTTTTTACCAGAATCCAGAAGGGACGTCAAGCCCCGGGACAGCATGTTTTTGGAGGTCGTTCCGCCCTTCAGGGCCATGGTGTTTTGCTGTTTCGCAACCGCCCGCTAGGACTTTGTTGTGGAGTTGCTTTCAGGGTATGGGAGCTGCACTTTGGAGCTGGTTTCTTCTTGGTTCAGAAGGCAACGTTCGGCACCAGCTCCAGCAGCAGCAGCAGCAGCAGGCCCAGCAGCTGAACTCGCTTTGTTTTTACTAGAATCCAGAAGGGACGTCAAGCCCCGGGACAGCATGTTTTTGGAGATCGTTCCGTCCTTCAGGGCCATGGTGTTTTGCTGTTTCGCAACCGCCCGCTAGGACTTTGTTGTGGAGCTGCTTTGAGGGCATGGGAGCTGCACTTTGGAGCTGGTTTCTTCTTGGTTCAGAAGGCAACGTTAGGCACCAGCTCCAGCAGCAGCAGCAGGCCCAGCAGCTGAACTCGCTTTGTTTTTACCAGAATCCAGAAGGGACGGAGCCGGCTTCTTGTTGGTTCAGAAGGCAACGTTAGGCACCAGCTCCAGCAGCAGCAGCAGCAGCAGCAGGCCCAGCAGCTGAACTCGCTTTGTTTTCACAAGAATCCCGAAGGGACGACAAGCCTCGGGGCAGTATCTTTTTGGAGGTCGTTGTTTTGGAGGCTTGCAGAATCAGTTCCAGCAGCACCACTAGCAGCAGCAGCAGCAGGAGCAGCAGCAGCAGCAGCACCAGCAGCTGCAATCGCTTTGTTTTTAACAGAATCCAGAAGGATCCCGAAGGGACGTCAAGCCTCGGGGCAGCATGTTTTGCCAGCGCAGCAGCAGCAGCAGCAGGCCCAGCAGCTAAACTCGCTTTGTTTTTACCAGAATCCAGAAGGGACATCAAGCCCCGGGACAGCATGTTTTCGGAGGTCGTTCCGTCCTTCAGGGCCATGGTGTTTTGCTGTTTCGCAACCGCCCGCTGGGACGGCAGCAGCAGCAGCAGCCTATTTTTTGCAAGTTTTCTGTTTTGTTTCTAAAGTTTCGGACGTGCCGTTAGAGAGTTTTTGGGTGGGATTCTCGGCTTTTGTTCGTCCTTCAGGGCCATGGTGTTTCCCCGTCCGGCCGGGCTGTGTGGCCGTGTTTTTGTCCAGTGGCAGCAGCAGCAGCAGCATCAGCAGCAAGCCCCGGGACAGCATGTTTTTGGAGGTCGTTCCGTCCTTCAGGGCCATGGTGTTTTGCTGTTTCGCAACCGCCCGCTAGGACTTTGTTGTGGAGCTGCTTTGAGGGCATGGGAGCTGCACTTTGGAGCTGGTTTCTTGTTGGTTCAGAAGGCAACGTTAGGCACCAGCTCCAGCAGCAGCAGCAGCAGCAGCAGGCCCAGCAGCTAAACTCGCTTTGTTTTTACCAGATTCCAGAAAGGACGTCAAGCCCCGGGACAGCATGTTTTTGGAGGTCGTTCCGTCCTTCAGGGCCATGGTGTTTTACTGTTTCGCAACCACCCGCGAAGATTTTGTTGTGGAGCTGCATTGAGGGCATTGGAGGTGCACTTTGGAGCTAGTTTCTTGTCGGTTCAGAAGACAACGTGACGCACCAGCTCCAGCAGCACCAGCAGCTGCAGCAGCAGCAGCAGCAGGAGCAGCAGCAGCAGCAGCAGTAGCAGCAGGCCCAGCAGCTGCAAGCAGCAGGCCTAGCAGCTGCAATTGCTTTGTTTTTACCATAATCCAGAAGGGACGTCAAGCCCCGGGACGACATGTTTTTGGAGATCGTTCCGTCCTAAGGCAACGTTAGGCACCAGCTCCAGCAACACTAGGTGTATAATAATAGGGCCAAAAATATCGTGTATATATATATATATAACTATTATACAGTTACTTAGATCCATGAAACCCATAAAACCATAGGATCAGAATATTAACATGCACTCAAATGAAAAACCCATTTACACATGAAAATTCAAACCTATATATACCTACATACATATTACATTACATTACATTGCATTACATTACGTTACAATACAATACAATGATACCATCAACTACTGCCCAGGCGCTATACAAAAGTTCAAAATAGACCTTAAAACCGGGGTCTAAGATCAAGTTGTATGGTTCTCTAGGTATGTCTGAAACATACGTTCAAAAACAGGCTAGGGTATCCACCGAAAAGGTCTAAGATATCTGATCCCCTTACCCAAACAACGGAAATTGGGGAAAACGTCAGAAGGAAAAATCAATATAGACCTCTGCGCTGTGAGGTCTAGAATGGTTGGTTCAAAATGTCATGAACGTCAACTTCGTGAAAGCGAAACCAATCCATGCCAATCACCAAATCATCGAAACAGCGTGTCATCTTTTTTTGCACTGTGATTGCGCAACACAAATGCAACAAAACCTGATCAAGTTTTTTTGGCCGTTTCCCTTTTGGATGCTGTTGTGTTTGCCAGACGCAGCTTAGAAAATTTTGGACTGGATGATTTCCCCTAATAATGCAGACGATCCTTGTTTGTTTTGAAGGTATGGCCTCACACCTTGGGGTCTGACATCATGTTGTGGATTCAAAGTTGGTATTATCCTAGGGTTTTGTGAAACAAGGATTTGATTTCAGACCCAGGTTGCTACCACAGTTTCCTTTCTGGAAGCGGTGCGGGACCACAGTGAGACGCGCAGTGCAGGTCTAGAATGATGTTCTTAATCCATATGATACAGCAGCAGAGCTGCTTTTATACAATACATTCATGGTAGACCCGATATATCTCAACATCTTTGTAAAATATATAGTTTTATATTTTATATTCAGAAACATCCAGAAACCTGATCAAGTTTTTTTGCTGTTTCCCTTTGGATGTTGTTGTGTCAGTGTTGGAAGTGTCGAGACTTGGACAAGGTTTGAGAATCTTTGGGGATGGCTTTGCATGTTGAGCGTGCAGCAACCGTGCATGAGGTGCATGTACATGCGTTTTTTTCGGACACTGCGCGGGCCCAGAGTGAGACGCGCAGTGCAGGTCTAGAATGATGTTCTTAATCCATATGATACAGCAGCAGAGCTGCTTTTATACAATACATTCATGGTAGACCCAACATATCACAACATCTTTGTAAAATATATAGTTGTATATTTTATATCCAGAAACATCCAGAAACCTGATCAAGTTTTTTGCTGTTTCCCTTTGGATGTTGTTGTGTCAGTGTTGGAAGTGTCAAGATTTGAACAAGATGTGAGAATCTTTGGGGATGGCTTTGCATGTTGAGCGTGCAGCAACCGTGCATGAGGTGCATGTACGTGCGTTTTTTCGGACACTGCGCGGGCCCACAGTGAGATGTCAAGGTCTAGGATTACATTCTTAGCGCATATGATACAGCAGCAGAGTGCTTTTATACAATGCATTCATGATAGACCTAATATATCTCAACATCTTTTTATAATATATAGATTTTTATTTTATATCCGGAAACATCCAGAAACCTGATCATGGTGTTTTTTTTGCTGTTTCCCTTTTGGATCCTGTTGTGTTTGCCAGACGCAACTTAGAGAATTTTGGACTGGATGATTTCCCTTAATAATGCAGACGATCATTGTTTGTTTTGAAGGTATGGCCTCACACCTTGGGGTCTGACATCATGTTGTGGCTTCAAAGTTGGTATTATCCCAGGCTTTTGTGAAACAAGGATTTGATTTCAGACCCAGGTTGCTACCACAGTTTCCTTTCTGGAAGCGGTGCGGGACCACAGTGAGACGCGCAGTGCAGGTCTAGAATGATGTTCTTAATCCATATGATACAGCAGCAGAGCTGCTTTTATACAATACATTCATGGTAGACCCAATATATCTCAACATCTTTGTAAAATATATAGTTTTATATTTTATATTCAGAAACATCCAGAAACCTGATCAAGTTTTTTTGCTGTTTCCCTTTGGATGTTTTGGTGTCAGTGTTGGAATTGTCGAGACTTGGACAAGGTTTGAGAATCTTTGGGGATGGCTTTGCATGTTGAGCGTGCAGCAACCGTGCATGAGGTGCATGTACATGCGTTTTTTTCGGACACTGCGCGGGCCCAGAGTGAGACGCGCAGTGCAGGTCTAGAATGATGTTCTTAATCCATATGATACAGCAGCAGAGCTGCTTTTATACAATACATTCATGGTAGACCCAACATATCTCAACATCTTTGTAAAATATATAGTTTTATATTTTATATCCAGAAACATCCAGAAACCTGATCAAGTTTTTTGTTGTTTCCCTTTGGATGTTGTTGTGTCAGTGTTGGAAGTGTCAAGATTTGAACAAGATGTGGTGAGAATCTTTGGGGATGGCTTTGCATGTTGAGCGTGCAGCAACCGTGCATGAGGTGCATGTACGTGCGTTTTTTCGGACACTGCGCGGGCCCACAGTGAGATGTCAAGGTCTAGGATTACATTCTTAGCGCATATGATACAGCAGCAGAGTGCTTTTATACAATGCATTCATGATAGACCTAATATATCTCAACATCTTTTTAGAATATATAGATTTTTATTTTATATCCGGAAACATCCAGAAACCTGATCATGGTGTTTTTTTTGCTGTTTCCCTTTTGGATCCTGTTGTGTTTGCCAGACGCAGCTTAGAGAATTTTGGACTGGATGATTTCCCTTAATAATGCAGACGATCATTGTTTGTTTTGAAGGTATGGCCTCACACCTGAGGGTCTGACATCATATTGTGGCTTCAAAGTTGGTATTATCCCAGGCTTTTGTGAAACAAGGATTTGATTTCAGACCCAGGTTGCTACCACAGTTTCCTTTCTGGAAGCGGTGCGGGACCACAGTGAGACGCGCAGTGCAGGTCTAGAATGATGTTCTTAATCCATATGATACAGCAGCAGAGCTGCTTTTATACAATACATTCATGGTAGACCCGATATATCTCAACATCTTTGTAAAATATATAGTTTTATATTTTATATCCAGAAACATCCAGAAACCTGATCAAGTTTTTTGCTGTTTCCCTTTGGATGTTTTTGTGTCGGTCTTTGGGGATGTCTTCGTGAAACAACGTGTCACTCTTCTTTCAAAAGCTAAAAGTGATGTTTCGCAACTTGATGGTTCCAACAAAATTGGACAACTGATGCAAGGGAACACACTGAAAAAGGGTGTTACACAGCGTCGCCACAGCATGAAGCCGCCCGATCACAGGGAACCCTTTGCTGACAGATTTATTTGACCGACCCCCCAAACGCATGTGCAGATTCAGCCAGGCAGACAAGGTCTAAGATCAAGTTATGTTAACATTGAGGCCAAAGGTCTAATATCATATTTGTTTTCGAAGATGGGTTATGTTGTACAAACCTGAAGGTCTAACATCTTCCCAGCACGAAGGTCTATTATACTTCAGTAGGGACTGTAGACCTAGCTAAAAAAAATTCCCTGAGCTACCGGCATTCCAGACCCTGACTAGTTGAGGGGATATACAATGACAGTACATTTACAGTCCATTTACAATACAGTACATTACACTACATAACGTTACATTGCATACATACATACCAGCCAAAGTCCATCAAATTGCAAGGACAGAAGTCATGGTAAGAAATTTCCAAGGACAAAAACCTGGACTCATTTTTATTAAAGTGGAACTAAGCTACACATATTTGTATAACTCCAAGGACAAGGTCCTGGTCCTGGACTACATAAAAATGTTGTTTTTGTTTTTTTCTTCAAAAGAAGCGTTGCCTGTCTTGCCCATTAGGGAAAGGAGTTCTGGAAATCTAGATTCGCACAGCAATGCACTGAGCAAATAAGCATTTGTAAAGCATACGTTTTTTTGATGGTTTCTTCATGCAACAAAAAATTGAAGACACCAAGAAACTTTGAAAACACCAAATACCATGAAAGTGGCTTCTGTTCCGTGTTTGCAATTTTGTGTGTTTGTTTGTTTTCCCGATTTTGCCGCGCTTCCATGGGACCCAGAAAAAGAGGACGTGGGAAAATACGATGGCCGAGCATGTCCAGCCATCATATTTTCCCACATCGTTTTTGGACACCAAGAACCCTAAAGCTGCGATACCAAATCCCTATAATTTGAATAGAATACCTGAACTATTAGTACCGGAAATAATGGATGCTATGCATACTGTGTGTCTTTCTTCGTGTCTACGCCTTGCCATACACAACACTGCACCTTGCCACAGACGGGGGGGGGGTTAATGGGAAGGTTTATTTAATAATTCACGAGCTCAAGACCCAGACTCTGGTTGAAGTCGTCGAGGAACTGCTCAGGGGGGTGAAGGGGTTTAGTGGGTGGGTGTTCTTACTATATCAAAATATCTTGTCAAACATATTGCATTCAAAAATATTAAATATACATTATGAAAATATACATAAAAACGGGGGGGGCCTGAAAGTGCGAAGCACTGAAGAATATTTAGGTCACTCTTGGTTTGCTTACTTGCCGATTCTTCCGGGGTCGGCGGCAGGGGCGGCAGCCCTTAAATAATGAATCCCACTCACGAAACAATGATTATTGTTGTTGTTATGATTCTGACTATCATTATAATTATATATATAGTCAGCCCCACCACACCGGAAAAGAAAAAAAAATTGCCGATATCCAATAGGACATTGAATTTAAGTCTTTTTGAGGCTTGCTACCGCAGTACCCCAACCCCAACTACACCCCCCCAATCGCACAAGGCCCGCTCCAAAGTCTCCATATTTTCAGCGAGCCTTAAGGAGTTGACGGGGATCTGTCTAAGAGTGTGACTCATCACATTTTGGCCCTGGCGACACTAGATGGATTCCCATGCATTCTTAATTTCTTTTGTATCCTAATCTTGCGGGTTCAAGTGCCAGGAATTGACATGTCAAAGGGTTTGCATAGCATTTGGGATGATCAGAGTGAGTGACTTCTTGGTGGAGTTTGTCGGAGGACCTTGCGGGATGACTTGTGCACACGAGGGCGACCAAGATTCGTCCATAAGAATCCCATAGAATCCCTAACATGTCAGGATACGTTTTTTTCCTTGCCGAAATCACGATTTCACCATCGCTTTTTGGTCACATGCTTCATCGAAACTCCTGAGGTCGGCGCAAGTGCACCAAGGCAGCATTCAGAAGGCCACCGGACACAAAGGCCTCTGCCAACATCATGGCGTTGCCACCTAAACCCAGGCAGCTGTGCCGGGGAAAAAAACGGAGGTTTGGGCACGAAAACCCATCTTGGTCGACCCAGAAAATGAAAATGAAATGATCCCAAGGTTCAGATCTCTTTCTCTCTCTCTCTCTCTCTCTGGGTTTCATTTGGGCGTCTCAACGTGTGGTATACCCTTAGTAGTTATAAAATTGCTGTTGTTCTATTGCGTTTTATGGCAACTGTTGATTGACCATTGGATGTTTTTCGGCAATTGCCTCATTTTCAACCGCACGAAAAAAAAACACCGCAGCAAACCAAAAAACCCTGCCTTTGCGTTGGGCCAGTCGTGCCAGGAGAGCAGCAGGGCCACTGCGAAGAGGATCAAACTGAAGGCCCATTTGGGTAACACGGCCATGGCTCGGCTGGAAGCTGAAGCGCAGGTCACAAAAATTGGGTCACCATTGGAGAGGTACCAACTGCTTGAAATGCTCTGCAAGTGGGGTTTGTGAGAAAGCTGGGATTGGTTGGATCACTGGGAAAGCGTGGTGGAAACGTATCAAATTGCTCAAAAATGTCTGCGGTGATAGGCGACGCATGCCACACTGCTCCCAAAGTGCACCTGTAAGTGGTGCCGGTACCACGAATTTCAACATGATTCTGGCTTAAAGTTAGTGCCCCAAAACCCATACCAGGAATGATCCACCCATTTGTAGTCTTTGGTGCTAACTTTCGCGACCTATGGGTTGTAGCCGAAATGAATTTTCGGTTTTGGTATTTATCTTGGCAGGTCTGGCACATGCGTGAGTCATACCCTAGATGCACATTGGGGCTGTCAAGAAAAAATGCAAGCAAGCCGATCAGTGTCAACGCCAGCGCCAGCTCTCTCAAAAAAACCTATGAGCATAGAATAAAACAAAAAAACATATTTTATTATTTCCAAAAAAAGTGATTTAAACGAATAGGAATCAAAAAAAACATTAGGAAAAAACAAATACAAATTGGAAAAAATAAAAACAAAAAATAATCAAAAAACAAAAACAAATGAATAAATTTAAAAATAAAATAAAGATAGATAGAATTAAAAATGAACAACAACCCCAAAAAATAATGAAAATATTAAAAAATAAAAAGTAAATAGAACAATAAATCAACAAAACGAAAATGAAACCGAAAAAGATAAATACATAAACAAGATGCAGCCCACGAACCCGAATGCTCACACGTACGTTAATGGTACAGATGTCAAAACACATGGATATGCAATCACGCAGAACACTTTTCTGCAATAGTTTATGTGAACAGTCGTGTACATATTTCCCCCGTTACCAGTCTGCAGTGTGGAGTGTGGAGTGTAGCGTGTGGAGTGTAAAGTGTAGAGTGTGGAGTGTAAAGTGTGGAGTGTGGAGTGTAAAGTGTGGAGTGTGGAGTGTGGGGTGGAAAGTGTAGAGTGTAGAGTGTGGAGTGTGGAGTCAGGAGTCTAAAGTGTAAATTGTGGAGTGTGGAATGTGGAATGTAAAGTGTCGAGTGCGGAGTGTGGAGTGGAAAGTGTAGAGTGTGGAGTGTGGAGTGGAAAGTGTAGTGTGGGGAGTGTGTAGCGTAAAGTGAGGAGTGTGGAGTGTAGAGTGTAAAGTGTGGAGTGAGGAGTGTGGAGTTTGTACATTGTAGAGTGGGGTGTGGAGTGTAGAGTGTAAAGTGTAGAATGTAAAAGGTAGAGTGTGGTGTGTGGAGTGTAAAGTGTAGAGTGTCGAGTGTGGAGTGTGGAGTGAGGAGTGTAAAGTGTAAAGTGTGGAGTGTGGAGTGTAAAGCGTCGAGTGTGGAGTGTGGAGTGGAAAGTGTGGAGTGTAGAGTGTGGAGTGTGTAAAGTGTGGAGTAAGGAGTGTGGAGTAAGGAGTGTGGAGTAAGTGAGTGTGGAGTGTGGAGTGAGGAATGTAAAGTGTAAAGTGTGGAGTGTGGAGTGTCGAGTGGAAAGTGTAGAGTGTGGAGTGTGGAGTGTAGAGTGTGGAGTGTGAAGTGTGGAGTAAGGAGTGTAAAGTGTGGAGTGGGGAGTGTAAAGTGTAAAGTGTGGAGTGTGGAGTGTAATGTGTGGAGTGTAAAGTGTGGAGTGTAAAGTGTAGAGTGTGGAGTGTAAAGTGAGGAGTGTGGAGTGTAAAGTGCAAAGTGCGGAGTGTGGAGTGTAAAGAGTAGAGTGTGGAGTGTGGAGTGGAAAGCGTAGAGTGTGGTGTGTAAAGTGTGGAGTGTGGAGTGTAAAGTGTGGAGTGAGGAGTGTAAAGTGTGGAGTGTAAAATGTAAAGTGAGGAGTGTGCAGTGTAAAGTGTCGAGTTTAAAATGTCAAGTGTGGAGTGTAGAGTGTAGTGTAAAGTGTCGAGTGTAAAGCGTAGAGTGAGGAGTGTGGAGAGTAAAGTGTGGAGTGCGGAGTGTAAAGTCTCGAGTGAGGAGTGAAGAGTGTAAAGTGCAAAGTGTAAAGTGTGGAGTGTAAAGTGTAGAGTGTGGAGTGTGGAGTCTAAAGTGTAAATTGTGGAGTGTAAAGTGTAGAGTGTGGAGTGCGGAGCTTCGCCCATAGACACGGCGACGCCACAGGAAAACCAGAGACTCGAGACGAGACACTTGGGTGCAGAAAAACGAGCATTTCGTGCGAGACCTCCTCCAATTTTGACATTTTCGACACGTTATCAAACAGGTTGGAATGTCACAAAGTGCCACGCCTACAACCTGCTTCGAAACCTTCGAAAAAGAGAGGTTTTGCAGCTTCCTCCATAGACACGGCGACGCCACAGGAAAACCAGAGACTCGAGACGAGACACTTGGGTGCAAAAAAACGAGCATTTCGATTGCATTTCGTGCGAGACCTCCTCCAATTTTGACATTTTCGACACGTTATCAAACAGGTTGGAATGTCACAAACTGCCACACCTGCCACGCAAAACGACATGACAACCTGCTTGGAAACCTTCGAAAAGGAAATGTTTTGCAGCTTCCCCCATAGACACGGCGACGCCACAGGAAAACCAGAGACTCGAGACGAGACACGTGGGTGCAAAAAAACGAGCATTTCGTGCGAGACCTCCTCCAATTTTGACATTTTCGACACGTTATCAAACAGGTTGGAATGTCACAAAGTGTCACGCCTGCCACGCAAAACGACATGACAACCTGCTTGGAAACCTTCGAAAAGGAGATGTTTTGCAGCTTCCCCCTTAGACACGGCGACGCCACAGGAAAACCAGAGACTCGAGACGAGACACGTGGGTGCAAAAAAACGAGCATTTCGTGCGAGACCTCCTCCAATTTTCACACTTTGTAGCTTCAAAATCGACGTTTTCCTACGAGTTTTCCTTAGAACCTGAAAAAAAATGCTACCTCAAAATCAATGTTTCGTGCGAAGCTTCCGTCAATTTTCAGCACATGTCACAAAATGCCACGCCTGACACGAAATTTGCACCTTGTCGCCACTTGACGCAGCCCTGCCAATGTGATTTACAAAAAGCACGCAACACGATACGTCTAAAGTGCTGCGCCGGACACGTCCAAAGTGCTGCGCCTGCCACGAAAACTGCAACACATCTTCTGCAAACGGCGCAAAAGTATTACGCCTGCCACGCAAAACGACTTTCGGCACGTTGCAGAACACGTCTGAATGTCACGAAGTGCCACGCCTGCCACGCGAAACGAAGCAACGACGCATTGGAAACCTCCAAAAATGACCACCTCTGCAGAACTTCCCATAGGCACGGCCATACGGAGTTCGTACGAACGGTTGCGGACGGTTGCGGACGGTTGCGACCACAAACGCAACGTCGAGCGAACACAACCTCAACCCCCAGACCCCCAGAGTGAAACGGGAACCCTTGCTATGCATTCGGGGAAAAAAAAGACAATAATATATTTAAATTAAAAGCAAAACATATTTCAAAATCCTCCAAAAAAAAACAAAAAAAATAAAATCCAAAAAAATAAACCAAAAAAAAAACCCAAAAAAATAAAATCCAAAAAGAAAATAAAATCCCAAAAAAGAAATTAAAATCCAAAAAAAAAATAAAATCCAAAAAATAAAAATAAAATCAAAAAATAAAATCCAAAAAAAAATAAAATCCAAAAAATGAAATAAATGCCAAAAAAAAAGTTCTTTTATCTATTTTGGGAAAACTTGTAGGTACTTTTTTCTTTCCACCAGCAGTGAAACCACATTTTGAACATGAAAATAGGGACAAAAATGCATTTTTTGTCCCTATTTTCATGTTCAAAATGTGGTTTCACTGCTGGTGGAAAGAAAAAAGTACCTACAAGTTTTCCCAAAATAGATAAAAGAACTTTTTTTTTTGGCATTTATTTCATTTTTTGGATTTTATTTTTTTGGATTTTATTTTTATTTTTTGGATTTTATTTTTTTTTTGATTTTATTTTTTTTGGTGATTTTATTTTTTTTTTGGATTTTATTTTTTTTGTTCTTTTTTTTGTTTTTTTGGGGGATTTTATTTTTTTGGGGGGATTTTATTTTTGGGATTTTGAAATATTTTTTGCTTTGTTTTTTAAATATATTATTGTCTTTTTTCCCCGAATGCGTAGCAAGGGTTCCCGTTTCACTCTGGGGGTCTGGGGGTTGAGGTTGTGTTCGCTCGACGTTGCGTTTGTGGTCGCAACCGTCCGCAACCGTCCGCAACCGTCCGCAACCGTTCGTACGAACTCCGTATGGCCGTGCCTATGGGAAGCTCTGCAGAGGTGGTCATTTTTGGAGGTTTCCAATGCGTCGTTGCTTCGTTTCGCGTGGCAGGCGTGGCACTTCGTGACATTCAGACGTGTTTTGTAACGTGTCGAAAGTCGTTTTGTGTGGCAGGCGCAATACTTCTGCGCCGTTTTCAGAAGATGTGTTGCATTTTTCGTGGCAGGCGCAGCACTTTGGACGTGTCCATCGTCATTTTTCGTGGCAGGCGCAACACTTTAGACGTGTCTTGTTGCGTGTTTATTGCAAATCGCATTGGCAGGGCTGCGTCAAGTGGCGACAAGGTGCAAATTTCGTGGCAGGCGTGGCATTTTGTGACATGTGCTGAAAATTGACGGAAGCTTCGCACGAAACATCGATTTTGAGGTAGCAATTTTTTTCAGGTTCTAAGGAAAACTCGTAGGAAAACGTCGATTTTGAAGCTACAAAGTGTGAAAAGTGGAGGAGGTCTCGCACGAAATGCTCGTTTTGGTGCTCCCACCTGTCTCGTCTCGAGTCTCTGGTTTTCCTGTGGCCTCGCCGTGTCTATGGGGGAAGCTGCAAAGCTTGTCCTTTTGTCATGTTGCCAACTGTGAAAATTGGAGGAGGTCTCGCACGAAATGCTCGTTTTTCTGCGCCCACGTGTCTCGCCTCGAGTCTCTGGTTTTCCTGTGGCGTCGCCGTGTCTATGGGGGAAGCTGCAAAACATCTCCTTTTCGAAGGTTTCCAAGCAGGTTGTCATGTCGTTTTGCATGGCAGGCGTGGCACTTTGTGACATTCCAACCTGTTTGATAACGTGTCGAAAATGTCAAAATTGGAGGAGGTCTCGCACGAAATGCTCGTTTTTTTGCACCCAAGTGTCTCGTCTCGAGTCTCTGGTTTTCCTGTGGCGTCGCCGTGTCTATGGGCGAAGCTCCGCACTCCACACTCTACACTTTACACTCCACAATTTAGACTTTAGACTCCACACTCTACACTTTACACTCGACACTTTACAACATTCCTCACTCCACACTCCTCACTTTACACTCCACACTCCACACTTTACACTGCACTCTACACTTTCCACTCCTCACTCCTCACTCTACACTTTACACTCCGCACTCTACACTTTACACTCCACACTCCACACTTTACACTTTACACTCCTCACTCCACACTCCACACTCGACACTCTACACTTTACACTCCACACACCACACTCTACACTTTACATTCTACACTTTACACTCTACACTCCACACCCCACTCTACAATGTACAAACTCCACACTCCTCACTCCACACTTTACACTCCACACTCCACACTCCTCACTTTACGCTACACACTCCCCACACTACACTTTCCACTTTCCACTCCACACTCCACACTCTACACTTTCCACTCCACACTCCGCACTCCACACTTTACATTCCACATTCCACACTCCACAATTTACACTTTAGACTCCTGACTCCACACTCCACACTCCACACTCTACACTCTACACTTTCCACCCCACACTCCACACTCTACACTTTACACTCCACACTCCACACTTTACACTCCACACTCTACACTTTACACTCCACACTTTACATTTTACACTCCACAGTCCACACTCCACACTCTACACACCACACTCTACGCTTTCCACTCCACACTCCACACTCCACACTCTACACACCACACTCTACGCTTTCCACTCCACACTCCACACTCTACACTTTACACTCCACACTCCACACTTTACACTCCGCACTCTACACTTTCCACTCCACACTCCGCACTCCACACTCCACACTTTACTGTACACTCCACACTCCACACTTTATACTCTACACTCCTCACGCCACACTCCGCACTTTACACTCCTCACTTTACACTCCACACTCCACACTCTACACACCACACTCTACACTTTCCACTCCAGACTCCACACTCTACACTTTACGCTCCACACTCCACACTTTACACTCCACACTTTACACTCCACACTCTACACTCCTCACTCCACACTTTACACTCCGCACTTTACACTCCTCACTCCACACTCCTTTCTTTACACCCCACACTTCACACTCCACACTTTCCACTCCACACTCCACACTTTACACTCCACACTCCTCACTCCACACTTTACACTCCACACTTTACACTCCACACTCCACACTCTACACTTTACACTCCACACTCCACACTTTACACTCCACACTCTACACACCACACTCTACACTTTCCACTCCACACTCGACACGCTACACTCTACACTCCACACTCTACACTTTACACTCTACACTTTACACTCTACACTTCACACTCTACAATTTACAACTCCACACTCCTCACTCCACACTTTACACTCCTCAGTTTAAACTCCACACTTTACACTCCACACTTTACACTCCTCACTTTACACTCCACACTTTGCACTTTACACTCCTCACTCCACACTCTACACTCTACACTCCACACTCTACACTTTACACTCCATACTCCACACTCTACACTTTACACTCCATACTCCACACTCTACACACTCTACACTCCCTACTCCACACTTTACACTCCACACTCCTTACTTCACACTCCACACTCCACACGCTACACTTTCCACTCCACACTGCAGACTGGTAACAAGGGAAACATGTACAAGACTGTTCAAATAAACTATTGCAGAGAGGTATTGTGCGTCACTGCATAACCATGTGTTTTGACATCTGTACCATTAACATACGTGTGAGCATTCGGGTTCGTGGGCTTCATCTTGTTTTATTTGTTTTTCCCATTTTCTTTTGGAAATTATTTCTTTGTTTTGTAAATTATTTTTCCCTTTAATTGTATTTTGTTTTTTATTTAATCCATTTATTTATTCTTTTAATTTCATTTAGCTTTTTTTTGGTAGCTTTTTTTTGTTTGAGAAGGGGGGGTTAGTTTACATGTTCAAAACCAAAAAATATTTGTTTCAATGTAAAGTTTGATTCCATGCGGAATCTTTATAGCTAGTAGATTCTTGCATCTGCATCAATTAACGCAAAAAAAAAAAATACATCACATCGATTTCCAGAACCTATATTCCATTATCGCATATACCCATAGATAAATACCAAAAACCACCTGAACCGCATATAGGTTGTGCAAGTTAGCAGTCTTTGGGTAGCTGTTTCCTGGTGCCGCAACCAATATCTTTGCGCCGGGGCCCCCAGCACTGCCATTCTTCGCCTCTCGTGCCTGTCCATGGGTGCAAAGAAGTGGGTTGTCCCGTTGTCCCCATGATCGTGGACTGTATCATTGACGTGTGAAACACCCCGCTTCACGTAGCTTCTATCAGTTGCTGGCCACCAATCGGACGAATTGGAAAACCCATCGGTCCCCATGTAGCAATGGTTGATCTTCTACTGATGAACTTGCCGGAAACCAAACATCCCCCAGGGCCCCGTGAACTGACCCCAAATAACAAAAGACATTGTAGACACTCTCCCAACCCTGGTTTAGGATGGTTTTGTTTCGGATTATATAGATAGATAGATTAGATTAGATAAGATTTGATTAGATTAGATTAGATTAGATTAAGATTAGATAAGATTAGATAAGATTAGATAAGATTAGATAAGATTAGATAAGATTATATAGATGATAAGATTAGATAAGATTAGATAGATAGATAGATTTGCTCAAGGTGCCATATGGGGAGGTTGTTCAGGGCAAGGGATTACACACTGGGGCACAGTCACCCAAGTAACTCATGGTCACCTGCAAGAACTTCTGCAAAGCTGAATCCAAGCCATGGCGAAAAAGCTCCGCACAAGTGGGATCCGAGAAACTTTGAAGGTTGTATATGTTGGATCTATCATTTTGATCTATCATTTTGCCTCTATTTAAATACGGTTTCCTGCTCGAATAGTCAAAATTGCCAAATCATACCAAGTCTGTGGGCTCCAGAGTCTCAAGGTTCATCCCACCCAAAGCTCCTAGAGACTGTTTTCGCGCCTGCAGCTTGGCCTGCAGCTCTTCTTGAAAGACCTCAGGGTGAGGTGGATGCAAAAAGGAGCTGGAACCCGGGGTGAGCATACAAACATCCTGAAATTTCACAAATTTGGTCGATGCTAGGGCCTGGTTCATATGATTTCCCAGGTCTTTCTTGAAACTCATAGAACTGGATGATGGGAAAATTTTACATTCAAGATCTGGAAATCGGGTTGGGGGTGCCTGTTGCTCTGCCCCGGCCTCCCTGGCTCTTTGCTCCACTTGAAGCTTTTGGACGAACTCCTTCCATCGCCATCAACTGCTTGGCTGGGACTTTGCGCCGTTACACCAAGGGGCTGATCAGTGAGGGGCCTGGATCTGCCCACTGAAACGAGCCTTTGAAAAAAGAAAAATCTTGCCATGTTAGCGTGCGTTTTGCGGCTCTGTTTTTTTTTTTGGGCTCCACCCTGGACCAGGTGGCATGCAATTTGGTTGGATGCAAGCATTGCAGGAAGCTCAGCCAGAGAAGCAAGTTGTCAGATCCCAAATCAGGGGCTTCCAGGGTCTGTTTCCCCTGCCACTGCCACCATTATTTAGCAGGAAGTAGCAGCATGTCCTCCAACCTCGTCTCCAAAGCCTCCAAGTTCCCCCATTGAGAACTTAAGTTTTGAACCCGAGAACCACAGGCCATATCGATTGAAGAGAAAAGGGAAGGGAAAAAATCGCAGAAACAAAATCATCATTTTTCCAGATACAGTATCCCGAGATTTTTCTGGGATGATGTCAATCCATGGCTCCTCTTGCCTCTTGAACAAAACTGACGGCGGCATGGCACCTCAATCCTGGGCAGTGAGGCTGCCTGAGGTCGTTGCTGCGGTGCCTGGCCATGGTCAAAGTCGATGGTCATGAAGAACTGATCATAAACATCAGATTTTCCAATGTAGTTTTTTCCTCTGGCACATCACCAAACTCCTCAAAATCAGACTGCAGACCTCCAACCATTGATTCCAGGTTCGGCTTTTGCTCACCTTTCCTGGCATGGCGAACCCCTTCCCATCTCCACAGACCTCCGTTGCCAGTGCTGCAGCAGCGGCTTCTTTTACTGCCTCAACTTGGCGCAGTGGTTGTCATGTCATGGCCAGGGCAGCTCCCCAGCACCTGCCTTTGATGGAACAGCTTGGGGAGGTAGCGACTTCCGAGCCGGCACTTCCTGGAGGTGGTTGTGGGGTCAAAGGTGGGGGGTCGAAAGTCTTAATGTGGAAACTTAACTTGGCAATGAAAAATCCCCGTGATTGTCCTGTTGAGCCATTTTTTGAATGATCAGGATTTGCCCATTGCCATGTTTTCTTGGCAACCAAAGAGGATTGTTGAGTCCTCCTTTTTTGCTCGTGCCATACCCATATGATCCATATGTGTTTTCAAAAATCAGGGTGGAACCCTTTTCTCCAAGAACGGGCTCACATCAAAATCACGTCATCATGCCGTCATGGATTCTCTCCAGGCACACTTTCGCAAGCCTGTTCGCAACACCATCAAAATTCATCTTGGCAGTTCGAGGCAAGCCAAACGGCACCTGTCCTCTGGGCGCCAGCTGGAAGCGGGTAGTGCCTGGCGTGCCTTCAAAGCCACACTCAGCTTGCTGTCCTTGCGGCAGTTTGAGCGCAGACCCAGGAGAGTGCTCGGGGGGTTGTTGCTACAGAGGCCATCAACTGGTAGGAGCTCATGGTTTTTGAGATTTGGACCAATATGGCACCAGAACCTGGAGTCCCAAGCCTGTGGTAAACTACCCCATTCCCCAGGTCGGGCACAAACTCGAACGATTTCTGCCCAAACTGTTAGGACAGTCCATTCACCGAAGAAATTGGTGTCTGCCGAGGGGCTAAGTCAGCTGCCAGCGCCTGCGCCTTCTGTTGAAGCCGCGCTTTGCTGCGTGGGCTTTGAGAAGGACTGGCGCCGGCGGAGCGAGAGACGCCACCTGCAGGCTGTCGCAGCTCAACCCGGGAACACCCGAACAGTCTTGCAGAAACCAGGCCCTTATACTATGCCTTACCGCCCATACCAACAACGACCAAATATCACTATAAGCTGAGACTATGCAATGATGGCTTCACTCGGACGAAAACTCACTTCCAACTTCCAACAATTCCAACATCCTTTTAAACACAAGCAGCCCATCAAAAAACTTCTGTTGTCGCGGTCCACTCAACCACGTCCATAGACCCGGCCGCCACACCTGCCATGATTGGAGCCTGGAACAGGTAAGAGATCCGGCAGGATGATAGCATCATTGGTGCTGACTGGTCATCTATGTTAGTTAAAGCCCCAGCTTTGCCGCGTGGCATCTATTGACACTCCATACTGCGGCACCCACCTCCACCATTGGAAGGCTCCAGACAACTTCTGGAAGTCTCAGGTCTCAGGTGCTCGTTCGGTCGGTAAAAACTGTTGCCACTAACCTGCTGCTGCGCAATAGATGCTTTGAGCTGCTGTTCATCAATGGTAGATCCACGCCCTGTCTAGTTCAATCATGTTAAATCTAGTTCACTAACCACTCCAACCTCTAGCACACCATACCAGAGTCTACCCGGAGATAATTATGCACTAAAGCCAACTTCGCCCGATCTTGATTGAACCACTGGCTGAACGAGCACCTTTGGATGCCGTTGTTCCGGGCCGAAAGTTGCAGTGCCATCAAAGACATCAAAGACGTGTTGCGTGAGACTTTGCATTAGTACCAGATCATAGCAGTCAAATGCAGTCAACTGAACAGGTGAAAGACTACACGCTACACCATGTGGCTGCAGTTGCCGTTAATTGCCTGGCGAGCCATCCACCAACAACCCAACTGCTGATCCTCCCGGCTCCTCCACCTCCTGCGCCTCTCGAAGGCGAAAGACCTCAAGGGTCAACTCCAACAAGTGCCTCGGCACCAGGGCCGCAGGGCCACAGGGCTCAAGCTGCCACAGCAAAGGCCCAAGGATCCCGGCGCTGTCAACAGGAAGTGGCTCTCCATCACGTCACCCTCAAAGTGCTGCACCGCAAACCTGCCAGCATAAAAACTTTGGAATCCACAGGGCATCTAGACCAATCCGTGTAACAAACCTAGTCTTTGCTCCTAATCGCTACATGCAATTCCTTACAAGAACTCATGAGGAAATGAAAGCCACCTGCAATTCCAGCAAACATGCGATATCAGGAGCGGCCAGTGCCTGTGCCAGTAGCTTCCAATCTCTGCAGCAAAGCTCTCCAACCGGTCGCAGCCCGCACCGCAGCGCAGGAAAGTGATCCAGCACCTTTCTTGCATTGTGGGCTGCTGAAATTTTCAAGGGACAACCAGAAACACTTGATTTCTGCTAACTCAGATGAACTACGAAATCATGAATTTGGATTTTTTGACAATGTTTGAAGGGGCATCTAAATTTTGGAGATTGTTTAGAGCGACGCAGCTACCAGTACAGCACATGTGTGTTTTTCATAATTTTCCACATTAAACTGACCATTTGTTGGGGTAAATCCCCCAAATATATCCAAATGTCATAATTAAGTTGGTTGGTTCATCTATCCCCATATTTCTATATATACATATATGTATCTATTTATTTATTTATATCCTATGATATTCGTGTTATACCCTCGTGAAAATTCCCATAAGAATAACCGCAATATGCGGTACGCATCTTCAGGCACTGGCAGCGCACCTCAGTGCCTCCACTGCACACAGGGCTTCGAAGTTGCTGGAGCCTGGTGCAGATGGGATACTGAGGATACTGCACCTGGAATGACTGGCATGCTGGTTGCAAACTTATTGCTGTCATCGAGCAGTTGAATTTGAGATGAAATCCAAATAACCTTCCGACTCCAGAATGCACAAACTGTGTAGCTTCAACTCTTTGCGAGGATGGAATCCTGCTTGCCTTCCTGCCGGCACCCTGCAAGTGACTGGATTTCGCGGGAATTGGACATAAAAAAACATTGCCAGACTTCCTGACTAGAGGATAAAGCCCCGTTGGATAAGGTGGATAAACTCTGTCATTTCTGCTTGAACCCCCTGTGCCTTTCCCCTTCAACGGGCTCAACACACTGCGGCGGAGTAGAGTCAGAAGTTTGGTTCCCTCCTGCGGGTTCAGTGACTTACTGCCCGATAATATCATGAGAATCATGAGACAAGGTGCTGCATATGTTTTAGCTGGTGTGAATGCTTCAGGTCTAGTGAATTTACAGTAAGGAATGTGTCAGCTCATGGTTTTGAATCTATAGAATTATATATATATAGAACCGGAACCAAAAAAAAAAGCGGAAAACGTTCAATTTCTCGCTACGATGTAGAATTCGATTTCAATAGAATCTATCTGTCAGGGGGTTATGGGGGGTTGCTACAAAACATGTCCCATTTACAAGATTGATTTTAGGTGATTTGGGGTAGAAACACTACATGTCGAATGGCTTCCAGCTCCTCTTTGAGCCACCATGCGACAGCACCTCGCCCCACCACTTCACAGCCTCAGGGGATTGACATCACGCAGCTGGCGCCCATCGCAAATGCAATGCTTAACCCATCCGAGCAATGTATGACTTTTTGGATAAATAATTAATTAGCACATTGGGACCATTGTCCCAACCGAGGTTGAAAACAAAAAAATGTTGACAATGACTCGGTGTGACTCGGCTCCAACATTCCGCATGATTTTGCTTGGCACAATCGACATCTTGCCTGTGCCATCAGGCCCGAGGTGCGGACTCATGCGAATGAAGCGAAGAACCTTTTGCAGTGGAGCAAAGGAATGATTCGGGGGGAACATCCCAACATATCCCAACTAGTAACCCTTGGCCATCAACTCATTTAAGGGGAATTATCTCAGTTGCTGATCTGCGGGCATGTTTTCCCCCAAGGTTAGGAAATAGTAAAGAGCCGCTCCTAAATGGGTTAATCATCTTCAAGTACCCTCCAAATCAGCTCATTCCCCCAGGTTTGCCAGGGCCGCCGCACCTCAACTTGTGTCTCAGCGCTTTCAGCGCTTTCAGCGCTGGCGATCCAAATTGCACGATGGTCTTCACGCAAGAGCCTGGCCAAAACTGCTTAAGTTGGGGCCGCCAGCCACCATCGAGATCATCGAGGTCACATGCCATTTGTAGCTGCTTAGTATGTACCATCTGGTTATTTAACATAGCCATGGAAAATGACCCATTTATAGATGGTTTTCCAATTAAAAATGGTGATTTTCCATAGTTATGTTAGTTTACCAGAGGGTAATCCCTTCGTTTAGCCAGCCATGACCTGGGACTCCCTCCTGCCTGGCACAAAGCTCTGGCCGGAGCACGGCGGCCGTGCCCAAGGCACGAGCCAACAGGGCTAGCTGTTTCTCATCAGCAGTGGGTGGAAGAAACCTGGCTGCAAAGGAGACAAAATTCAGGGGACCTGTAGGCTGTAGGGGCCAATATCAAGAAATGCATCTTGCATATAGTGTTTATGTTTGTTTTCAAGTTCACACTAAAGCTCAACTAGAAACTTCTGGGACACTCCCCGCGCCTTCCAAGCGATGGCATCTCCCCAAGAGGCAAGAGGGGTTCCAACACCTCACAGCCAAGGAATGCCAAGGAACAAGCAAAAGTCAAAAGTCACAGCCACCGCCGATCCCAACCCCCAAAAAGCAAAACCCAAAATGAGCGAAAGATCGAAACACATCCAAAGCCGAAAAACTGGTGCCATCTTTCCCATCCCTTCCAAAAGACAACTTCTACCCAGGGCCCCCCCAAGTGGCCCAGCCACGCCTGCGTTGCGGCCACCTCGGGTTCATCTTTGGCCCCCAGCAGCTGCCGTTTCAGCAGGGGCGGCCAGGCACTTTGGCCGCCTCCCTGACCCCCGAAGCCCTCGGCAGCCAAAACCTGGGAGGCGGGCGTCGTTTTCAAGTGATTTTTCGCGGGAAAACCATTGGAAAAGCATAGGAGAACATAGAACAACATGGAAAATCAAAGAGAAAAGTATACCATCTATTTGATAATAAATATACCAATTGAGATCAAAATTCTTGCAAAACATGAGATTGCAAGGGATGAACAACTGCGGCTCACATGGTATGGTGAGAGCCCAAATCCCGGAAGAGATGTAGCTTGAAGACAACAGAAACAGTAATACCTGTCCACCTCAATCGGGTTTTCTCCCCTAGTCTCGAAATCTGGGAGGATGTACAGGCATTTTTATCCATCACATACAGGCGCTTCTTGAAAGCCCCAAATGATATCGTTGGGTCAATTTACTTTGGGATATTTGGGGTACCAATAGGCCCACAATATTTTTTCCCCAGCTTTAAACCATCATCGCACCATCCATTCTTGGAGGTTTGATCATTTTGACTTTTTTTGCCCAAATTAACACGCCAACAAGCCTAAATCACGAATCCCCAAAATTGAACAGTATTTTTTCCAGTACACATAGTATACTCCAATTCTTTATGGCCTTTATATCCTTTATTTCAGAATACTTGTTACCCTCCAGTAAATTCACATAGACCCTGGTAGTCATCGGGGTTGGAAGATGAGTTTCCTCTAAAAAGTTGTGATTTTCAGGGTCTATATATGTTAATTTACCAGAGGGTACATCCAAAAACATCCAAAAACTACTGGGAACTGAGGCATCAGTGACCCTCCAAACATCGTTTCTTCACAATTTCTCTCACCCAAAACCAAAACCACAACCGGCACCCCCCGGGTGTTTCGTGCCCAGGTGCCGCTACGGTGCCCCGCGCCATCACTTCGGCACAGCCGGGCGGGGCGCTGGGCCACACCAGGCTGCGTGCGGCGTCCCAGGGCCGGGCTAGGGCGGCCTGTCCGTCCGTGGAGGATCCGATTTTAAAATATGGTACCCTCTGGTAAACTAACATAGCTATGGAAAGATCCACCATTTTTAATGGGAAATAACATACCAGTGATGATATAATAACAAAAAACTATGGAAAGATCCACCATTTTTCATGGGAAAATCCACTATTTCTATGGTCATTTTCAATAGCTATGTAACAAATTACCAGAGGGTACTAAAATTGGAATGGCAGTAAATATGGGATACCAATTCGTAAAAAAACCTCATCCAATTCCTCAATTTTGAGGTTGTACCCAGTACACCACTTTTGGTTTTATGGTGGTACCCGTTTATATAATAATGAAATGATACCCCATTTGCTCCATTTAGATTTATTGGGGAATATCTAAAAATAGCAAAAACCATACCTGAAAATGGAATATGTTTTCGGATTCATGTGCATCTTATGGAAAGTCCAGGGCTTATAAGGTTAGAAAGTAATAAGTTCCGTAAGAAGGACTCGGCAGTGTCTGGGCGTTCAAAGATCCGGAAGCTTCAAACCCAAGACAAAAGCAAGGAGCCGGCCCAGTGCCTTCCATCCAAGTTTTCTGGAAAGTCCCTTTGAGTGACACAAGTTGCCCCAGGCCCAGCCTCAACGGTAGAATGGCACAGGTCCTTTGCCACAGATCTGGAAGTGCGTAGCACATCTCCAGTGACCTGGACAGGCTGATCTCATGCACTGGCCGGACGTGAGAATTTGTCAAAATGGAGGCCCAAAAAATGGGTGGATAAAATAAAGAAAGCATGCATTGCCACCAGCCAAAGATTCAAACTTGAACGTGGAAAGAAAATCATTCCAAAGATTTTGCCAACTACTTGGATGCTTAAATCATAAATCCCTGAAATATGCAACCGCTGTGGGTTGAATCGATAGTAATCGGTTGGATCAAGCCTCAGGCCCGGGCCTCCCCCTCCGCCACACCATCCAGCAGCTCGACCGTGGCCCGCAAAGCGGCCAGTTGCACCTGGGAGCGACTTTGGTGCCGGTGGAAGTCATACATCAAAAATGATCCATAAATGATCCACTGATGATCCATAAATGATCCACTGATGATCCATAGTTTATCATATTTTGGGGTCTTGCCCTATGTCTTGCAGCTTCCATCCTGGGTCGCCCTGGCAGGTTGCGCCGGATCTGCCAAGGCTTCAGCCAGATGTTTGGGCACATCGCTGCGCGCCAGGACGTGCCAAAAGAAGACCTCAAAGGCAGGGGGAATTACCTTCGGGGAATTTAACATAACTATGTAACTATGGAATAATCACCAGTTCTTATAATTACATCACGGTAAAGCATTGATGAATGGGCAATTGTCCATAGCTATGGTCGATTGCCAGAGGGTAGTAGTTCCCAACTGTTTTAGGGCTTCAACCTGTCGAAGTATGTCTGTATTGTATTGACATGAATGCTTTCAAGGATGCCTGATGTTTGGACACGCTAGTTTCATCATGTTGCATCTACGGTTGGACGTTGTCTCAAGTGAGGCAGCAATATCATAAGAACAAAAACTATGTACTGCTCCTCTCTCGACCAATCTCACTTTACTACGACTGGCCACTAGCGAAAGCGCAGCTATGAAGCATGTTTCGCAAGTGCTTAAGCTGCTTTCCCATCGGGTTTCTCCCATTCACCCAGGAGTTTGCAACATTTTGCAACCAGATCCTTTTCAACGACCCGGCCTGCAAGCCAAGCCCGAAGCCCGCACGGAAAGGTGCGGGCTTAGGCGGCACCTACGGAGCCATGGGAGAGCATCACAAAAAAAACGGTGGGCAAAAAACCGACCATTGGTCTGTTGGATTTCCCCAACCATCCCCAACCAATATTTGACCATCCAACAAAAGCCGACAGTGAATTTGGAAATTTTGGAAGACGATTCAGTAAATCCAGAGCTAGATTTTTCGGGCCTGGACCTTTGGTTCCTTTGGGACCGGACCTGGCGCAATCCTCAGTCTAGGCACCTCGTCGTAAAGTCCAGTTCGTCGGATAGCTAGGTCTGCGGATAGAACATCCTGGCACGCGCCTTCGGTTTTGAAATCAAGACACCGTTGCAGTTGCCGAAAATGGCCAGAAATCCACTTGCACAATCTCCCGGAGGTGCCCCTTTTGTGGGCGTCATGTTGCAACTGCTTCCACTGGGTCACATGGATCCCCCACCTGCGGCGCGGGTATCCGCGCACGCTTCAGCACCTCCCCGAGCACATGGATGGCCGCTGCACGCTGCGGTGTGCTGGCGGAGCGGGAGAGCAGCAGCAGCTCGGCCAACGTGTAACCGGCCTCTGCAGTGCGGCTTCGCGGCGCCAAGTTGAAGGATCATTCTGACGGTGATTTTATGAAAAACTCGGGTGGGTTATGTATCATCCATGTTGGGTTTCTCAGTCCCAATCAGCACACCTGTGAGCTCTCTGCTCCATGGTGATGAAGGCCGTCACTGGAGTCCTCCGAAGGCTTCGCACCTGGCACCGATTTTTCTGGTGCGCCTGGTGGTTCCAACCCTGAAAAAATATCGCCCAAACAAGTGGAAAAAGAAAGCATGTCAGAAACCACCGTTCCCAAATAATTAAGGACACGGCATCAGGTGATCTGCAGTTGATTCAAAATCCGGTTGGGGTGTCAACATAATTACATACAATGAGCCTGCTTCAGTCAATGATAGAAACCCACGTTCCCAAAAATTGTGGAAGACTTCCACCGACACCTCCTCCATGCAACACGGCCTTTTGCTCCCAAGCTGGCCGCTCTGCAGCATCTCTTTGCTGCGAGTGAATGAACCCTCAAGCTTGGCAAACTGGATGTTGCATATGGGTCTGAATCAAAATTGAATGTGACAAAAAAATGACATGGTTAACACTGAAAATGACCCGTCGAACCAATCAGTCATAGTCAGTGCAACTGTGGTACCATTCAGGCCCTAAAGTTTGGACACACACCCATAAATTTTGAGGCAGCAACAACACAACCCAGTTGATTTCGGAAGTGTCAAGGCCTCAGAAAATCATCGACATTGGCCGCCTTTCGAGGCACACAGCCACAGGATCAAGGCCAGCCATTTCACCCGTCACCGTTCACCGGCGCACCCGCTTGCTCGCTCCAACGGTACTGGACAGGAGCACTATTCCACCTTGGCTCTGCGTTCCTCACCGGCCAGGAGAAACCTTTCAGAGGACATGACATTCAAATCATATTTCGTAGGGCAACCCAGAAATGGCGACACTCCTGTTTTATTGACCAACCTCATTTCTCTCTCTCTCTCTCTCTCTATTGCCATCTCAAGCCAACATCGTTTGGTCTGGATGATTTGCTATATATGCGTGTGCAACGGTCAGGGCTTAAAGCAGTGTTCGAGGGTCTCCCTTACGATAGCTAAACCTATAGTCATCCCAAAGACAGAAGAATAAATCCTCCCTAGACCCTAGTTTGATCCTGAGCGAGTTTTTCCATCTTTTGTGGGGATGACTATAAGTACCAATATTATCCTATCCATTATCCATCAATATCCCCATCAATCATCTCATCCCTCATATCCCCATGAATCATCCCCATATCAACCCCCCACGCCACGGTGACCAGACACCCTCTCCAACTTCTGGTGGAAGTCCAACGCTAAGCGTGTCATGGGGCCGGGCGGCGGCAGGCGCTCCGGCAGACCCGAGAGCTTCACCTGGGTGATTGGAGCTGCGGATGCACATCATCGTGCCAGTCATCTAAACAAGCTATGACTATAATATCTACGTATGTGTATATAGAGAGAGAGAGAGATATATATATATATAGATATAGATTTGTCTGTGTATATGTATACAGAGAGAGAGATATATATATAATTTATATATAGAGATATAGATAATAGATACATATACACACATGTGTGCGTGTATTGGTTGAGTTTGAGATGTTGTTTAGTTAATGGTTGTGATTGATTGTTTGTAGATACCTCACGGCAAACTTGACATGTAGATATGATCAGGGAAACACGCAATTCATATAGATCATGTCCTTAGGAAACGATGGGTTGTCCACAGGATGGGTTTCCCCAGGGAAATGGTTGTTTCATGAGAGGTTTGACCGACCCAATTGTGTGATAACCAGGAAAGATTGGGGACGGTGGGTTAGTAATTCTGGTGCACCTTTCGACGTATTTTAAAGGCGGCAACCAACAGAAGCGCAGATTTGTCGGTTTAACTGTAACCTGTTCCGAATAGAGCGTGGGCCAAGACACCGCACGAAACAATGTTCCTCTTCTGGGGTGTTCACCACAATGCTTTTGGTGCTACAGTAGATACCTCATCAAATATCATCAAATAACTACTGGCGCAAGGCTCAGCTCTTGCGCCACCCCTTAGCCTTATTATATTTATTACATCCAAAGCTATAAAAACATCACCACATGTCCCAAAAAATCATGGTTCATACTGTTTTCGTATGTTTCCCCATCTGCCTTAAGTGGTTTTTTGATGGCGGTTACCTATAGCTTTTCCCATTGAAACGGCGCCATATGGCAGCCCAGCGGCCCGGTCCAACGAACGGAACCTGGACAGCGCCACATAGAGCTGCGCCGGATCGAAGACTTTGGAGAGATCCAATTCCCCGGAGTCCAACGTCAAGCCTCGTTAAAGAATGGCTGGGCCAACGATCTGCCGATGACTTCATCCATATTTACCATGGATTTACCTATGGTTAACCGGTTAACCATGATTTACCAATAATAAACCATTGATTTACCATGATTTACCTATGATTTACCTGTGATTTACCTATGATTTACCTATGATTTACCTATGATATTCATCCAGCGTGTGTTTACCATGTTCCGAAGTGGGTTGCCTCTGGAGCAGTGTGACGCTCTGCGGAACTGTTCCGTCCCGTGTTTTGCCAATTTAGCCCCCAAAACTGCACAAAAGCTCTCTGCTTTGGGATGGAAATATGATTTTGGGAATTCACGTTCTTGAACCGCCAAACTATCACAGCCCTGCCTTGCGTCTTGTGGATCGTCATAGCCCAGGCCACTTTGAGCGGCACCTGACTTCTCGAATACCTCATGGCAGATATCCCAAATGGCAAAAGTTCTTGCAATACTCCTCGCCCTCCCCAAACACCAGCACACAAGCCATGCCCCCAAAGCCCTCAGTTGTCGAATTTCCGAGGAAAGTTACCTCCCAGCAATCAAACATAGCAAGGAAAAAGCACCCATTTCTAGATGGAAGGCTCCGCAGCGGGCTGCGGAAGAGAAGCTTTCCAAAGTGACCAGCTTCTCCGTCAAAGGTGTGGGGTACGATCCGCCTCCTGTATCCTCCCGGCAGGGCCCAGGCCAGGCATGGATTGAGGAGCTGAACATGATTGAACCCACATCACATAGTGAGCTGTGTCTACACCCAAACCCAGTCCGTTTCGCCCGAGAACACATTCCGTTCTGTCTGGCATGAATCTGACAAAGCATGTAGCTGGAAACGTCCAGACTTGTTCCAGTCCTCTTGCAAATTGGACCAGTGGAAAGCCATCTTCGAAGTCAACCACTTGCCCCACACTTCCTCAGGCTGTCGGTGGGGCACATAGGGAAGCCAAAAAATCCAATTTAGTGGAAGAAAGCCTTACAACATATCAACGCATAAGGAATACAAAGACATACAAAAACAAACTTCTTACAATACCGGTATGCGAAATACCCTCCAGCAATCCAACATGGCACTGGACAATCTCAAAATCAATGGTGGGTTCTCCAGCTAGCCATGTGTGATGACCAAACTCGGTATCTCAAGGCAAACATCGTCATTAAAGACCCCTCCAGGAATCCATTCACCAGTGGAATCTGAAGACCTTCATAGCCCTCTGGCGCCAGGTCCTCCACTGCAGATAGCACCCTCTGCTGTCGCGGGGTCGTGTCCTGGCGGGGCTACCGTTTTATTATATGCGATTTGCCTTGAGGGAAATTGCACAGAATACCAGAGCTGCTCGACACCCACAAAAAAAGCGGTTCCGTGCAGATTTTCTCTTAGAAGAATTATTAGGGGAAACAGCATTTAGGACTTAGTAGCCGCAGCTGCCGCAGCTATATTCGGGTGAACTTAAAAAAATGCCGCAAAGGTGCTCAAGAACTCCAACCTGGCAATGTTGTCTGATCCTTTGAATCGGCTTTCCCAAAAAAAAAGGTGCTACTATCTGACCCCTTCAAAGACCAGCTTTCAATCCCAAGGGTCCCGAGCAGCAGGGCTCAAAGTTTTGCATCGATCAGGCTGCCGCAGGTTCACCAACAGCATCACCACGCAGCCCACTTTCAAGCGCAACTCCTGCTTCATTGCGGTGTTGGTCAAGCCTGACCATAAAAGAAAGCAAAAATGGATACTTAAGGCAGCAAATGACTATGACTATAATATATAGATCCCATGAAGTCCCAATTTTTGCTGGTTAAATCGCCTACAAATGTTTCTGGGTCCCTAATTTGACGGTCCTGACAAAGAAGAAATCAGCTCCTCAACCGGCTTTTCGCCCAAGACCCACAAAACATCCCATGTGGTTTCCAAAAAGTGGGAGTCCAGTTTGTAGTATCAAAATGTATCAAATGTCGTTGGTTCTAACTGCACACAGAGACGTTCGTTGATGATTTGTTTGTCGTCGGCTCTACATCAAGCAGCGAAAATCCATCTCTCCTTTGGGACAATCAGATTGTCCATGGCTGCTTTGACGGCAGGCGCGTGTTTCTCCATTTCGTCCTGACTACCCGCGAAGGTATAGAGCATGGGATGGTACCAGCCCCCAAAAAGGCACGACGTCAACATTCATCTTATCAGAAACAGGGCCAACATTCGCATCCCAACGATTGGAATACAAGAATTGATGACCTTTGCCAAATGGGAAGGGCAATAATTTTCCTGGTCAACACTAACACTCACCACCTTGCAATCTAATATTGTACACCCCCCACTACTTAGCAAAAAGATGCAAAAAAGTGGGCGGTATTCAGGCCATCTCCGATTGGATCCGGCCTTGGCCTCAGAACATTGTTATCCATTCCGACCCCGGGGCCCCGTGTCCTGTGCGTGGAAAACATACTCCTCGCCAGGTAAGCTTTCGAGGCGTTCGCAGTTCACCGCCTCCACTTCTCTGTTGGTGCTCACGATCTTGGGATATGACGTGCCCTCCAACGGCTCCTGCCGCAAGGAAGGTGCGAAGATGATTCAACGGCAAAAATATTCGCTCCAAGAACATTGGATTGTTTTTCAAGCTTTCATGACACCTTTACCCAAAAGAAAATCGAATGGTTTCGACTCCTTTAGCCACTGCTTTGGCGGGACCATTGGTGATTGATACCCCTATTCAGAACACTGTCTGAGCCTGGGAGATGGACCGGAAGCTCTCCAGGGACAACCTCCCCAAACGCAGTTCCCGCAGTAAGTCCTACGAAGCTTTGCAGTGGTCGAATGTGGTCGAACCATTCGGAAATGATAAAAATGCGAAAGGAAAGGAGGCAGAGCCCAGGTCACATCGCAGGAGTCAGAGATTGGATGAAATGCTCACGATCCTGAAGGTCAAACATGCAAAGAAAAGCATCTGGTAGAGACTTTTTTCCCCAAACACCAGTGATGTCCGATCCGGATCGATCCGGCACGTCCTTGAACTCGGCATCCTCTGCTTGTCTGAAATTGCTGCATAAGCTGAAATGATGAAACTTCAACCTGCAGGAGTGGCCAAACATTTTTTTAGACGGTGCGGACTATAGGTACCGGCCGGTCAAAATCAGGAACACATATAACACATTAAACTGAACAGGGATGAGCAAAATACTGGACATTGGAAACCCATCTCAGTAATGGAATCGGTTCGGCACGTTGATAGCCCAGAAACTGCTGCCAAACCTCTGCCTGAAAGGCGAGGTTTGTGGCTTGTACCGGCGGCAGCTGCATGAAATCCCCGCAGAGCACCACCTGCAGCCCACCAAAGGCGCCCTGGCCACCGGGTGTGCGGATGAAGGATAGCAGGTCCGACGCTTGGTCTAAGAAGTCGCCCGAAAGCATGCTCACCTGAAGGGTTTAGGGTGGCAGTTGGTTTGGGAACCATGGCATTTACAAAGCTATAGCCTAGCTGAGATGTAACCCGATCATTGAGGGGACTTGCCGCCTGGCAAACCGGCACACCTTGATTTTGTTTGATCACTTGTGGCATTGAAAAAAACCCAGCTCTTCAAACCTGGTGGAAGGGTGACGATGGCTCGCCTCGTCCAGAATCAGAATCTCTGTCTGTCGCAAACGTTTGCGGACCTGAACCAAGGCAAAGGATTTGTGGATCAACCAAGCACATGGAGTACTGAGCACTGGCCACAGCAGCTGGCCCTGGAAACCTGAAAATCAGACCCTTCCAGCCAAGAGTGCCTTGTTCCCAGTTTATCCCCATCAATTTTTCTGGATCCTTCTAAGAGTTCTCCGTGTTGGTTTAACCACCACTGCCCGGAGCCGCCTCTCTCTTGGATTTCTGAAATTTCACCTTCTCCCAGTCTTTCAAGCCACCGAGGCCACAGCCCAGGAAGCTGTGAAAGGTACAACCGTTCACATGGACTGCCGCTACGCCAGTGGAGGCACACACGGCGACAGCCTCAGGGTGCCCAGGGTGAACTCCAGTGACATTCCGGTCGTGTTGAAGGTATGGAAAAGATGGAAACAAGCTTAATTGTGAGTCCAACAGTTGGGTTTCTGGGTTTGTATTTGGGGCAGGTGGGGCTGCATAATCGCAAATCATAGCGTATATATATATATATAGATGGATAGATAGATAGATAGATAGATAGATAACATGGAGCTTCGAAGCTGGATGGATGGATGGATGTATGCGTGTATGTGTAGTATCACATACCCCATAGATCCCATAGCTCAGATGTCGAATTTGCCCCACTGCCACGGCCTTGCTGCTGCGATGCGTCTTCAGCAACTGAATGATGCGCTGCAGAACAAAGCTCTTTCCAGAGCCAGGGGGGCCTGGGGAGCAGAGCCATTAATTCAGTGTCACATGAGCTGCTGGGGAACGCTTAAAAATGTATCTCTTGGATTCTCTTGGGGTCACCTCTCTTCTCAATCACTCAATCTTCCTCCATCAAACAAAAGGGAACTTGCACCCACTGTTGACCAACAATTTTGCCAGCCATTGCCCGCCTGTAAGGAAGACATTGTGGCCCTTCAGCACTGTATGCACCACGGCCTGCTGCTCACCGTTCAGGTCGTCCAGCGACAGTTCAGCTGCGGGAACTTGGGGGCGCCGCGGTGCTGCACAAGCGGCCACGGCTGCAGCCAGGAAGCCTTTGGCGGCCTGCCCGTGGAGTGCCCGGGTGGCTGGGAGGAGGCAACAAAAGAAAAGAAATGAAAGTAGGATGGCTCCAACGCTTTCAAAGGGAATATGAAGGGATACCAATTTGGGGAACATAGGGTCAGCCATGTCCAGCCTCTTCGCATTCGAAGCTTTTGAACTTTGCACCTGTGCCGGCAGCTTGGAACTGCTTGGAACACGAACAGTTTGAAGATCGCTTCTGATGTCAGCACGCAAATCTCAAAGTCCTGGTGCTTCTTGCAACATGAGAAGGCTTTGCAACCCGCTTCATCTGCCAAAGAAAAATTCCCGCGCCTGGGAAACCATTAGTCTGTTTCCGACACCTGAGTGCGGGCATACAACGTCATCAGCAAAGCATTGCCTTCAAGTCTCATTTGTGCAATGATCGGTTCCTCCCCTCCTGGCTTTTCACCCCCCAAGCTCCTTTTGCCATCCCCCAGCCATACTTTTTTGGCCACAACAAAATGCGCAGCAGAGGCACTCATCCCATGTCTTATACAGCCCTGGTCGACGTCCAACTTGGACTGCGTAGACCTTTGGACGCTTCGCCATCAAACGAGGCAACAGGTGCCGCCGCTGCGACCAGGGCAGGCGGCCCCAAGCAGGGGTCACTGGAAGCGAGGGAAAGCTGGTAGCACCTGAGTGGCTGGGAGAGATTCATGGTAGTTTTATCGGAATGTGGGGATCTGATACAGTACAGACAGACCCATCATAAGTTCGCAAAAAACAAAACCAGAGATCGAAGCTGAGCCGATGTAAACGGTCAAAGGCACCCAGCAAAATCATCTGAACACGCTTGACCAGATCAGCCAATCACTATCAGGCTGTGCCGAGAGGAGGCATGTTTCACGAAAATCTGGCATGTCAAATGAGGCCTGTCAATCTGTGACATGGTGAGGTCATACAAGTATACCAGAGCCGCTGCTGGCGGCTGATCTTCGGAGCTGCCCTGGTCAATTCCCCCATGTCAATCGACTTGGAGCCAGAACGGCTGGCATCAAAGTGAAACTTCACAACCAGCCAGTTCACGACGATGAAAAAATGAAGAAAAGGATGTCAGTACATGTCAGTACTATATACATCTGGCCTTGAACCCCTGAAGGAATGGGAGTGCAGGGGTCGCTATGGCGAAGTTATTGGAGCATCATGCGATTCGCAACTTGGCACAGTCGAAGCACTTTACATACGGCACTCAGCCATCTAGTAATCTAGTACCCCGACTGCTCTCCCCCTCACGATCATGGTCAGTGCTCTCCAGCATCCATCTCACCCATGTGCCTCGCAGGCAGACACGACCATCAAAATCGAAACGCATGAGCTGCAGGGCCCGACCACATGGTTCAGGTGGCAGACTGGCATCTGCCACTACCTGGACCGCAAGCCATTGGGAACCGAAGTCCGGGAAGAATTGTGGGAATTTCATGGAATTTCCAGCTCCCCAACCATGAACTTCCCAGGAAATTGGACGACACTTTGGGTTGATTGGGAGGATTGGAAGGTCTGAAAAATATCGACGAATACGAAGCCGGTAACCCCCATGACACCTCCACGGATTATTGACCTGCCCTTTCAATGCCCTGGACATCCGTGGACCCAACAGGCCGCAAGCTTTGCCTTGTCAAAGTCAGGCTCGCCAGCTGGCGTCATCCACCTGAGAGTGCTTCAACCATCGGGCTATCTTCATTTCTGCTATGGAACCATGGACTTGGGCGATTTTGGGCGGGAATCCAGAGCAAGTTCAAAAGCGAGAAACTATATTTGTGACCTGGGCGACCCTTGCTGAAGCTTCTGCAACTCAGAGCGGTCTAGAACGCCAAGGCCCTGCAGCAAACAAGAAATCCGGCACGAGTTCTGTGTGCCCAAAGCACCGCCAATTCCCTCCATTCCCAGAATAATTGACATCAAACAACCGTGGTTGGTTGCTGTTGGGATGAAACGTGTTGCATCAGAGCATCACTGCATAGATCCTGGACGAGGCCTCACCATCCATCTCCAGAGAGACTGTGGCGGGTGCTGCCCGGCAGTCCTTGCCCGAAAATGCTGCCGCCATGACTGGTTGGTATTTACTCCCGAAAAATAGTGGCAAGCTGAGGTCATCATCCCAAATTGGGTTTTTTGCGACCAAAATACAGAATGTGAAACATGTGAAACCAGCAACCATTCATGAATGGTGGAAACCCTGCTGCTGCACAGCCCCATTAGTAAAGGACCGCCATCCTGTCCTCGTGAAGTTCTTTCTCTGCCAACACCTTCTTGGGCTCAGGCGGCTCAGGAGCCACCTGGGGCGGAAAACACCCACAAAAAAGCACACTGAAGCTTGCCGCTCGGGTCATGGAACTTCAACAAAATGGATCAAATGAAACCGGTGCACCTGGTGACATGAAAATATCGGTGCCAACCCGTGCTAACAATTGATGGCACCTGGTGACATCTTTAAAATGACGGTTGAACTGCCAGAAAGTTCTGGTGTCTCGCTTTGAATCCAAAAAGGGGTGACCTCACCAACCAGAACTTCTTCCACGCTTATCTCAAGCAATACGATTGATGTAGACTTCATACAACATCATGATATTATATCAAGAATACTCATTATATAAATGAAATGTTGATACATCTTGCACCAATATCTTTATGCATACTTCTATGTTCACATTCATATTTATATCTTAATATATATATATGTATATTAATTATATCTTTGCACATACACGTGAACATGTATATATATATATATTCTATGAGCCATTACTTTATGTTCATCCCCATCCCCCCTTGGACCTCCTTGGCCACCTTGACCTTACGTTTCTCTTGGCCCATCTTCCGCACGCCACGCTGCCGCAGCCGCTCGCAGGTCTCGGCACCCAGCTGCTGCAGCAGCTGCTGCTGCCACTCCTTCACCTGCTGTGGAGCTAAGGGTGGCCCTGAAAATTGGATGATTTCCTGAATGGAAAATTCAGGAAAATTACTGAAAATGAGGTTGAAAAGAAATGTTGACTGAAGATCGGAGTAGTTCTTATGGCATGGCTTACTGAAAATTGCACCAGTTAAACGAAAAATTGCATAGGGGCAAACCCCGTGGTAATGTGTCCAATTCCGGGACAAGGGGTCCCTTGACAACTGAAAACTTGGAAACAACTTGGACATATGGACATGTAAGTCCCCAAGAAAAACGACATGCTCAAAAACTCCTGGGATTTCTTCATCTGTCTTGTTCTGCCAAAAACTGCCCGGGTCTGTGACGGTCTGTCCATTCCACATGGCATTCTCCCAAGCCTCTTCAGGCGATGCGTTCATCAGCGTCTTTCGATTTTCCATGTCGATGGCTTCATCCTGGCCATTGGAAATCCAGGGAGTTTGTTGCTTCGGAGGCCTGGGAGCCCTGGGAGCCCGGAGACGCCAACCAGATCAGCCAACTCAACACCAATCCGATTGATCCGAAGCAATGGGGAAAATGGGGGTTGGTTGAGGATCTTTGCCCAAAATCTCTCCCTTTCCAGGTGAAACTGCCATTTTTCTGGGCCCAAAAGGAAAAGATCCCTGAAGAGGCCCTGCAGTTCGCCTCGTCCTTGGGTTCTCGATCCAAATCTGCCGTTGGTTTTTTCAGAGTGGCGCCCAAGGACTTGCCAACCTCCAGGTCGGGGATGGTTTATACCATCCATCTTCGATGAGAAATTCGGGATAACATGGATAACTATAGCAATTTCCAAAAAGATACGCAGGTAAAATCCAACTAAAATATTGATAAATCACTTTTCATTCGTTTTTTCTATCTTTTTGGTGGTCACTGTATGGATAGGTTACATTAGTTTACCCAGTATCTACTGCCAAGTCTCGCATCCAAGGGACGGCTCGGTGCAGCGGGACCGGAAAGCCACTTTCCGGTGCTGCAAAGTTGTCCTGGTGGCAGTGATGTTCGTGGCGCCCATCGCACCCATGTCATTGGCCCAGAGAAATGGGATGGTTTTTACAGCACCAAAAATAGTTACCCTCTGGTAAACTGTTACATAACTATGGAAAATCACCATTTTCAATGGGTAAATCCACTATAAATGGTCATTTTCAATAGCTATGTTAAATTACCAGAGGGTAGTGATTCGCCAGGAATTCTGTAGGATGCTACTTTTCCATCTGGGGTGCGTTATGAAGCAATGGACTCGTCAAGGGATTTCTTACTGGAAACTTATGCGGGTTCTATTTCCAATTGCAAGGGGTCCTGTAAAAGTTCCCCTCAACTACTTGACAAGTAAGCTGGTAAAGCAAACACACTAATACAAACCTCGCATTGGGGATGGTTTACACCGTTTCTGGTATAATTGGGATGGCTTCTTTCTATATAGGTTTGCCATGGTTTGCCCCGTACTAAGCCAGACCTGAAATGACCGATTTTCTGGGTCCATTCGTAATCAGTGTTGTCAGCCGTCTCCAGCAGTCACCCCAGCCATCTGGGACCTTTATACTTGGATTAAGCCGCAAACATCTCTGGGCCACGGATGATGCTCTCCCACCCAGGCCTCTCGACGATGTAGCGGTGCTTGACGCTCCGACACCTCCTTCAAGCAGAGGGGGTTCTCTTCACCTGCGCGTGTCGGGTCTGCAGGAGCGAGCCAATACCGCATGAGTATGGGCAGATGTTTACCTTACTTATCTTACTGATATGGCAGTGTGTCAAAACCTTGTACCCCTGGTGAACATCAAAATAGCTGGTAAATGGATCCATACCCATATTGATAATAACAACATATATCAACTGGTAGGAGGAAACAAACTCTCCTCGGAAGCGACCATAACGGCGATGAGGGAGCAGCATGAGGATGTGGGAGGAGGAGGGAGGAGGAGGGAGGAGGGAGGCCGGGAGAAGCAGAACGAATTCGATGAAATAACGATGACGATGGCACAACAATAACGCTGACGATGCCGATTCGTTGGGAGGGGGATGAAGTATGGACAATGGGAGGCGAAAGATGGAACTGCACCCGAGCCTGAACCCAGGGCTTCCCCCAGTGCTTGAAGTTCTGGATGTGTCTCTGAAGCATTGGCTTGACCTAGCCACGTCGCAACGCGACATGACAACCCCACCATGGAAACCTCGATGTGGCATTCCGGCTGAATGGAAGGAAGATATGGGGACCCCAGTTATTCTCCTCGTCACCAAAACATTTGCAAGCTGACCCCAACCCTGCCAAGTGCGGCCATCTCAAAAATGGCAGTCATTTGGCATCATTACAGGTAGTTAGGGATGGAAAATCAACCATCTAAGTTGATTTTGGGTTTCATTGTGAACCCCACTTTCTGATCATACCAAGCCTTGCCGTAGCTTAAAGAGCGAAGGCTTTGCCACTGGAATTTTCTCTTCCTCCCAGGAGCCAGCAGGCAGCAACTGGCCCGGAATCATCCCGGGTAATTAGCGGACTATGGTGCATTTCAAAGCCACTTTTCCGGCAGGAATTTGTTCACTACGAAGGCTTCTCCAAAAGCATCGCTTCAGGATATTCCTGTTGGATCATTTTGGAGATTTACAGCATCGAACTGCAAAACGAAGACGTAACCTAATTATAAGTAGCCTTCCAATGCTCTGCATTGTCAAGGGCCCCACAGTAGGTGATAATTCCTTTCAAACAGACCGGATGAGACTTTTCCCTGGACACAGCCTTTCCATTTTCCATGTGTTTCAGCTCGTCCCCCCTCAGGCCCTACGCGAGAAAGTCTCCCACCTTCGGCTTGGTTCGCTTGACAGTCACGGAAGGGCGATCTCCCTGCAGACCCAAGGCTTCCTGCTCTTGCAGAAGCGCCTCCAACGGCTGCTGGAGAAATCCCAGCTTTGGAAGTAGATCCTTGGGGAATGGAATCAACTATTCCAACTATATGAAAGATGAAAAATTAAAAACCTGGGGGGGTACACACTGGATGAAACAAGATATTCATTAGTGGAAAAGGATTATATGATCGTCAGGTTTACGGCTCTAGAACGGCAAATTGCCAGTTCTTTTCCGCACATGGCCGTGTCAGGTCGCAGCATGGCTCGACCATCCACACAGGCGCGGATCTAGGGCACTTTGCCATGGTGGAACCCTGAACTATGGCGCACCGAGGTCCCAGCAATCAGCAATCATGCAAGCGTTGGATATAATTGTCATGCGTATATACAAATGTAATTAGTAATTATACATGACATGTGTGTAATTATACATGACATGTGTGTATATGCCATCAACACCGTTGATATACTACGGCTTCTTCGGATCCCAGAGTCGTAGAGTATCAATCGATCTGCACGGCTGGAAAAGTCGAAAAGTCTGCTGGGTCACGAGGGATTCATTTTTCGTCCAACCTACGCACATGCCGAGGCCATCCTTTGGGATCTTGGTCATATACCCACTCGACATGTGTTCCTCGGAAGCTCCACCAAGTCCTCTGGCTTTTGAATACCCCCAGGCTGAAAAGTGCCAAATTTCGAGCTGAAAAGTGCCAACGAATCTCTTGAAAGAGTTGCCTCAGTTTCACTGGATGTTCCTTCTCAATTCTTTATTTGGGCAACAGTCACTAGATACATCGCATTGCTTCTGTGTCGGACCCTCTGATGACAATGGCTGGTGTCCCGGCAACTGGTGAAACGGGACCAACCTCCGGTATTCCAACCTGACAATGCGGAATCCCAGATTTCTATCTTTGCCGTTGCCATGTTGTAACAAACCGAAAAAGAACTGCCTCTTGTACCTTCTACCTTCCCTCGGCATGTCTTCAAGCTGGCCATCTCGCAGGGCGCCAATCCCAATCCCATTCTTTTTTGGAGCAACCACTGATATCTTTAGTACTTGAGACTATCCCCCACCCTAAGAACTGTGGGAACGATATTACGATATCTCCCAATAATTCATGATAATTCACCATGTCAATTTTGCGATGAGTCCCCCAGTGATTTCTAATACTGAAGCAAACCCCAAAAAAATCCATGCGGTTTGAACGATGGCCTCCCTGACTTCTGAACGACCTCCGTCTTAGAGGCGTCCAGCCCAGCCGAGCCCAGCCGCCCTAGCCCTCAGATCCACAAAGAACTTGCGCCACTGAGGAAGCTTCCGATCGCCTCAGGAGCATGGTGAAACATCAGATCCACTGTCAGTCAGAACTGGCATTTTTCAAGAAGATGTATGTGCATTATACTTAATATATTTAATATATATATATATTTAATTACACATAATTATATATATAATTATATATAATTATATATAACTATATATGTGTGTGTGTGATTATATGTGCATTCCGAAAGTTAGTTCTGGGCAGTAAGAATCCCAGTGATAGCTGGCAGAGGCCCATGTACTAAACTAATAAAATACTGTAGTGATGGTTTAAAGCTGCATGTCCCCGAATGCCAGCAAAATGGCTCCAATACTATCATTGTCATCAACCATGAACCCATATTGAAACCAAAACAACTCTGCAACAACATCTTTCACATATTAGGGTTGTCATACTATAGACTTGTAATACTCTCATGGCCATATTAGGGTCTTCATTTGCACATGGCCTGGTGCGCAACAACTTTCTGCCAACTCACTTCGATCCCAGGCAACCCCACGGGCTGGCAGGATTCTCATCACCTGCACCAGGCAGGACAACATGACCCTGGACTGATAAGGTTCTGGCTTTGTCAAAAAAGGAACTTTATAGACCGAGCGAGAAGTAGAGAGTAGAGAGTAGAGAGATATAAGTTTATCTATGTATACCTCACTTTTACATATATATAAATATATGTATATATATAGACATACATATTGTGTTTCCTTACTTGTTTGTCAGCCAGGTTGTGCAAAATGTGCGGTTCAAATTTGAAATGAATTGATATGCAAAAATGACCATCTTCACTGCCCCAGTCGCCACTGCCCACCTGTGCAGGGAACTGAAAGGAAGCGAACCTCAGTTCATACCCCGCAGCCCAGGGCGGGTTATGAGTTATGACCTTGAAAGATATCATTCATCCTTTGTGGGCACACATGTCCATCAGGCATCTGCTGGTAATGGAAAAAAAATCACTTTTTTTAGGGCATCTCCGGCATCTCCGAATTCCTAACGAGTTATGTGACAAATGGGAAGCAAAGCCACAAGCCAAACGGTGCCATCTTCAGATTGCCACTCAGCCAGGTGGCGTTAGAGGCTTTTGGTGACAAGGTCTGCACCAGACTTTCAAGATTTTGAAGGAGATGACCTTGGACCCACAGAGTCATGAGCTCACATGAAGCAGAGCTCAACTTGAATCATACATCATGCAATCCCTAAGTTTTCCGACTTTCCCTTGTCGAATCATCAAACCAAGGAATCAAGGAATTCACACAAACCTGTGCCCACAAGCAGCTAAATCATGCTAAATCCCAATTTTCCCCATGGTGCTGCTGTCTATAGAATCTGGGTAAATTATAATATTTCACAAACCTGAATTAAGGCCATTTGGGGATGATTTCCCTTATTAACCATGATTCCAGTGAGGTCGCAGTGAGGTCGTTATAATTTACCCAGATAGAATCCGAAAAATTCTGCTCCTCAAAGTACCCAGTTTTGAGCGAACTCACGCTTCTCCAGCTCCAGTTGCGTGACTCGGCGCTGCAGCAGCTCCCTTGGAGGCAGCACTGGCCCGAAACTGCTGTCATCAAACATGGCTGGGAAATCCCAGAAAAACAGGGGTTTTAATAGGAAAATTATCTATAAATGATGGATTTTCATGGATTTTCATGGATTTTCCATTGCCATGCTTGAGTACCACATGGTATATTCTAGATTCTTGACAGTGGGAATCTTAAGTCACAAGCAGTTGGGATTTCAGCAAGTTGGATCTTGAAGCCCTGAAAGTTGGCTTTCTCCGTTTCGAAAAATAGGGGAAGAACGGGATAACGACGGGATACACCAAAATTGCCTGATCTAAATGGAAAATGATTGTCTACAGAGTCTACAGCATGGGATGGGAAAGGTTGCCCAAGTTCCAGACCAACTCATATCCCAGAAATGAGGATATGTTGAATTTGATTGAGCATAGGGTGCCTGGGTCCCAATTCCAAGGGATCTCTTCATTTTGCTGCCCCATTCAAATTACTAGCTTAGGGTATGCATGCGTCATATCAAGCACCCAAAATGGATGAGTTGATGCTGGAAATTGCCATCGTCTCGTGGGTCTGCCTTGGCCTATTTGAGGGGTTACACAGCACCTTCGATTCTTTCATCTCTCGATGTAGCATTCATTCTATTCATTGCAGGTGAATCCTTGCGGCTTCTGTGGGTTGTATCTCGCGCTGTATATCTGCCGATGTTAGTTCACTCCATTCACATGCATTGGCTTGTCATCCCCAAATCCAGATCCTTTTCAATAGCAAAACACAGCCGTCAAATGCATCAACTCTACATTTGATTCACGAAGCAACTCACTCAAACTTGCAGCTTTGTGGAACCGCGGTCCATCAACCGCTTGGTGGCCCCACTGGTCTTTTTGCCACATCTGACGTTCCTGCTCGTAGTTCAGGCGTTGACCTCCAAGACGCAACAGCCACTTTTCCAGTCAAAAAGGGGACATCTCCCAGCCGAAAACAGGTCTGGTGTCAGTCTGCCTCAGAATTCATCCAAGCCCCTCTGGGACTATGGGAAAACATTGCCATATGAAAACCATCTGGGAACTGTTGGTTTCCCACTCCCAAGTTTCATACCCAAAATTCCTTTATCCGACCGACCTCTCTAAGTTCCACACGCTCCAACCGCCTTTCTAAATCTTTCTGCGTCTCTACAGCGACTCGGCACTGTGCCTGGTCACTGCTGCGGGTCAAAGGATCCAACAAATATGTCTCTCTCAGAGACCCTTCCAAATATTTCTTGGGGTTCAAGAATATCTATGACGGTCCATACCTGCCAAAACGATCCAAAACGATGTTTTTTGGGTCAGACCCTCTGCCTCACACCGGTCCAACTCTTGCTCGAGCCATTCTACCTGTCATGGTGTCAACTCGCAACATCATTAAACATGGAGAGAAGCGGAGTAGTCATACTCATATTCCTGGAATTGATGTACATCTGAAACCTAAAGATAGTTATCCATCAGATGACACCCTAGTGAGCTTCTTGCAAAGATTTGCAAAGAGCCAGAAAACGACTCGCAGGCTCCAGACCATCTGGCCCGGCGCTTTTTCCTGACACTCCCCACCTTTGTTTCGGCGTCAAGGCCTCGGGCACCACAAAGTACCAGCCGCAAAGCGCCAGTTGAGCCCTAGAGTTCTTACATTTTCTCAGGATTCAGGATCTGTGATTTCTGTCTGGTTGGTCTTTGGGGGCTCTCGGCTCTTGATTTTAGGGTTGTAGTCATGGCAGAAAAATCATGGCCATCATCCGAACTTCAGGGATCCCAGCGCAAGATTCCAGGAAGCATCTGAAACTTGAATTGAAATATTTCGACCCAAGCCCTTGCGAGTGGAATCCCATTCTGGCTGGGCCCTTCTCAGGCACCCAATTGCTACGAGACTTCAGTGGTTTGATTGACTGACACTTGTTGCCTAAAGCAGATGCCAACATTTATTAGACAATGATGTTACAATGTTCACATTCTCGAAATCTCTTTGGGATATGTAAATGAACGTTCCCGAACCCTGACCGTCCTGAGACGGTCATCCCAAGTCACGCGCTAAATCTCGGTCAGGAGGCTGCCGGACAGTGGCACCACCGTCACCTCCGACGCGCGGCCAGAGGTTGGAGAGGTCTCCTCACAGGCTGAGTTTCAGCCGTTTCTCCAGGGTCTGAGAATAGGGCACACCCAAACTATCCCAAACTCATGCTTTCTCCATCTTTCTCCCTTAGAATGGCCCATATTTGGCATATTTGCTTGAATTTATTAATTCCCCCTTTTGGCCATGCAAACAATCAGGCGCTCCGCTCGTGTGCTTCCAGACTTTGGGAGCTTCGACACTGAGCCTCGTGTGACGCCACCCACGCGCTCCATCTTGACCAAAAGTGGGTTAGACATGGTTAGACTAGAAGAGAATAAATGGGTTTGAATAAGGCGGCAAACAGTGGCAAACCATGTTCAATGACATGGTAAGACATAAAGTCTTGTAGCTATGGGCTCTGCCGCCCTCCAAATTTCAGAACGGGCAATGGATGCCGAAGGGCTATGGTTTGCTGTTGAGCTTGCCACATTGCATAGTCTGAAAGCCTCTTGTGGACAAGAATTCTGACTTAACACCTCCCAACCAGCGCTAATCCGTGATTGGAACTCTTACATTGCTTCAACGAGCGGGAACATTGACTTGAAACCACTCACAGCTGATCAGAACACTTAACACTTACTCAAAACTTCCCTCCCCAAAAAAAAAGACTCAAGTTTATCCCATCAAATCCCGTGAAAAATTCCCCGAAAATCTCACATTAACCCATGAGAATCCGGTGATATCCCTGGATGAGTGGTGGATTTGACCTCCTTCCAGCTCCCAGCTCCACGCGCCGCCCGCCTAAGCTCCGGAAGCCCGCGGAAACATCGCGCTCCCAGGCCTCAGAGAAGAGCATAGCCAGCCTGTACTGATGGGGCGAAAATCATGGTAAACACATATGTAAATATACATATCATATATACACATATGCATATATACATATACATATATATGTATATCATTGGGAATTTCAGGATCCTAAAATGGAGGGTACTGTACCGTTTTTCAGGCCATATTTGTGGGGATATTCAATTTCATAGGCCTTACATAGGCCTCGTATATGTAGGTACCTCCAATTTAGGTTCCCGAAATAGCCATTGAAACAAAAAAGGGAAGACACGGTATTATATAGATGTAAACAAGAATATCAATAGAACCCCCACATTGCCGATTTTTGATACCCCCAAAAAAAATCAGAGGCAACAATGTGTCCTTACACAAAGTGGACAACTGTTTTGTTGATCGTTGGTTTTACTAAAATCTGGATGGACGCGACGTTTTGTTGAACTAATGTTTGGGATGGGTCAAAATTGTCCAAAATTCGGTACCTAAAAATGACCAAAATCTGTGGTCCCTCGTCTTCAATTTGACCCTAAAGTATGAAAAACCGACATGTGACTAGACCCATTTGTTGTTAGCTGCAACTTTCACTTAAAAAGTTGCAGCTCTTCAAATACCTCCACCCGAATCACATCACCGACCCTGCACTGCCCATGACTCCAAGAAACCCGGGTTAAGGAACTCCTCAAGGGATGAGCAGCTGGTGTTAGTGTGGAGGCCGGCAACAAGTAGCCATCACCAACTCCACCAGGGATCACCTGAGCGACCCAAATCGATTTGGCGTTGTTTGGTCGTTCTGTCCAGGTCATCCAACCAACATCCACGGAAAAGTCATGGAATAGTCATGAATAGTCATCCAACCAACATTGAACTTTTAGAGTGTTTGGTGTTAACCCGAGCCATCCGATCCAGCTTTACACATCCCCTCACCTGCTGCATCAGTTCTGGTTCTTCTTGACGTCCATGATGGCGACCAATCTCCCATCCAGGCCGGAAAAGTCGACTGAATTCTGTGGTCCCCAGTCCTATGTCTGTCTTTAAAGGGCCTCCGTGCTGATCTTGACCTGGTGGTTAAAATCATTTCGTCAAACAGGTTTCAATGACAGTTAGTGACGCAGCCATTCTTTTGCAGTGGCTAGTGGTTTTTGTCATTTCCTACTGCATCGGTCGAGGTAGAAACTTCGAGCAAGTTTAGTAAAAAGACCGCCAAGACCGTGGGAAAACAGGATGGAAAGAAGATGAATGTCTTGAGGTCTTGAGGCCTGGACATGGCATTGCCACCCATTGCCACCATCCCCCTCTGAAACTGCCCACTGCACGGCATGAAGGAAAACCATATTCGCCCACTTCTCCAGGACAACTGTTCACACCTCTGGATAGTCCCCCAGCAATACAGTGGAGGTGCTTGGGACTATCCCAAAGCCACAGCTGTTGACAAAGCCTATGCCCAACTGACCCTGAGACACTTGCCCACCCTCCCTGGAACTGTTTGTTGCTGCATTCTTGATAGCAGTCAAGTCTGATCGAGAGACGACAAAATTGGCTTCTCCCAAGCAATCACAACACTTCCAATTTGAAGGCATGGATCCTTTGTTTCAACCCATTGAACAAAATCAAGCGGAACAGAACAGATTGGTAAAGCAACCAACTGTTGGATTGGGAGCGTCTCTGCTGTCGCTACCAAAGCTCTGCCCGACTCACAATTGCCAAGAACCTGTCAAAACCTGCAGTCATGTCAATAATCGCGCGCCAACAGAGGTAGCGGTGCTTCAGCATTTCAATTCACATCTTGGATGTTAGCGTTTCTCCAGTCCTACATGAGCAACAAGCAACACCAGAACGCAATCTTGGTAGGGGTTAAAGTTGCGATAAGAAATGGGGATACAGTAATACAACAGGAAGACAGCGATATATTAGCTATCAATAAAATTATGAACACACTTTATGTGCACACTGTAAACTACATGTATCATTATGCCTATGTGTATATATATATATATAAGCGCGTGTGCGTGTGAATACATCTGCGAGTCTTGACCCAACCGTTCACTGAGGTGGGGACAATTCCGTGGCCGCGGCCACATCAATGGCCTCCTTTCTGTTGGGCCGCCATGGGTTTGGTCAAGAACTCCTCGTAGTAATACCTACGGGTCCACAGATGAAATCTATGGGCTGCAAGCCGCTACCGCAGAATCATCGTGCCAAGAAGTTGTTGTTATTTCACTTTAGATACATTGCTTACATTGCTTTATATGCTAAAATTCAGTTTCTTTGGCATTGGTTGATCCAATCGCTGATCTAATCATGGAACTATTTGTCTATCTCTCTCTCTCTCTATTCTTAACATATCTGATCTGTCACTATCTGTCGTGATCGGTCATCACATGTATGTTGCAGCTTTCAGTGAACCATACTGCAACCCAATAGTGGCTGAAAGCACATGAAGACGTGCAAACTGTAGCTTACTTCCCCTACACTATCACAAAGCCCCGCAAATTAATGTTACATCGACAATAGTAAAGGGGGGTCCCCCCCTTCTTTTTTTTGGGGGGGGGTCTGCTTTGCAATAGTAAATCGAAAATCCCAACTCTTCCCCAAAGGCTTCTGTAAGGTTTTGACAAATCCTCTCTTTTCTGATGGGCTCTGATGGGATCTTCATTGGATTCTGATAGGAAGAAGGGAAAAAAATGCCTGCTAGAGCCAGGAAGGTTGTTTCTTATTGCAAGTGCTAATTCCAGTTTTTAATTGCAAATGCAAGGACCTGCAAGGGGGTACCCTTTGTGGACCTGTTTTTTGCAATTTTTTAAAAGGATTTTAATAAAGAAAACAGCTTTTTTGAACAAGGTAAAGTTTTTGATTTGGTAAAGGTTTGCTTTGTTTTTGCTTTTGAAAAACATGCAATCACAATTTAAGACCATTCAACCACAATTAAAAACACTAAGGAAGAAGGGAAAAAATGCCTGCTAGAGCCAGGAAGGTTGTTTCTTATTGCAAGTGCTAATTCCAGTTTTTAATTGCAAATGCAAGGACCTGCAAGGGGGTACCCTTTGTGGACCTGTTTTTTGCATTTTTTTAAAAGGATTTTAATAAAGAAAACAGCTTTTTTGAACAAGGTAAAGTTTTTGATTTGGTAAAGGTTTGCTTTGTTTTTGCTTTTGAAAAACATGCAATCACAATTTAAAACCATACAACCACAATTAAAAACACTAAGGAAGAAGCGAAAAAATACAGCTGAACTGTAACTGGTTCTGATTTTTTTCCTGCATCCATACTAAATCTCAATTAGTTCCTTTACAATTTAGTATTGGAAAATCTGATCATTTGGGAATTTTCTGAAAATTATTTGTAGCTATTGCGAATGAACCACATTTATTGCAGATGCTCTGGACCAAGGTTGATGTTTGTAATTTAAAATCAATAAGGCCTAATTTAAAATCAATAGGGGCCGAAAAATCAAATTCTGAAAATTATTTGTAGCTATTGCACGCGCTTTACTATTGTCCATCCAACATTATACTGGATATATTTGGTCGAAAGATCTATGAGCAGCATTGGGGCCAAAACGCAATCCACGAGCAAAATTTCGAGGACACTTCCTCATCTTCCTCTTGGCAAGGCCCTCAACATTGCTTTGGACCTCCATAACCATCCCAGCAACTGTTCCACCGGCAACCACCCCGGGAACACATCGCCAAGTGGCTCGTGGCAGTCCAGGTTGCCCTTGCGCCAAGGAGGGTATCCGATGGACTTTGGGTTCGCCCAGGCGCGCAGGCAGTCGTAGAAATCCACCAAGCACGGCATGACCCTCGATGGGCGGACAGGGTGCAAGTTGAGACGTGAAACATGTGTAAATCGAAAGGTAAATAGATAAATGGATTGATTGATAAATAGATACTCAGATACATGTATAATATACGGCGTAATATTATATATATATATATGCATGCATGCATGCATGCATGCATGGATGGATGTATGTATGTATGTGTGTGTGTGTCTCTCTCTCTCTCTCTCTCCATCGCCATCTCAGAGAGTTCAAATATACATGTCTGTGCATGTATGTTATTGTTATGTGTATATACTTTAAACTTCGCACCAAGCAAACATGCACATGAATATGTTCATATGTCTATTCATGTAGAGTATACAGTATGCACTATAGGGAATAAAGATTATTATACATACATATGCGTCTTTTTCATGGTTTTTCTAGATAAGTTCGATATAGTTCTATAACCATCCAACCTAGGAATGCAAAAAATACAAAATGCTTTACTGTAAGACTTTCAAAGCAACCAGCGAACTCTGGATCGGCTGAGCAAAGAATGTCGTCGTTTGCCAGCCTTGCTGTAGGAAGTGCAAAAAATGACACCCGACGTCTGTAGCTACTTGAGCCGAATGCCTAAGAGGTCCATGTCGCTCTCAACACGATCATCATGCCAGTGGACATCGCATCTCAAGACTGCTATACTAATGTCAATTGGTGGAGGAAACTATTATTCACCCACAACTCATTTGCGTCGTGAATCTGGGGGTGTTCTGAACAGTTTGCGCGATATTTCTTCCGATAACACTACTAGCTCCAACCAGAAAGGCTGCTTGTGCTCATGTTCCTTTGCAACAACACCTTCAGCTCCTCCAAACTGAGTCTTCACATTTCACCTTGCAATGACTGGTCCTGTCTCAACATGGAGCACCGCAAGTTCCAAAGGATTATACATTATACATCATCAATTGTCCAATTTAAATAGAGTAACCTGTGGCATAACCCCGACAGCCCCGTGACAACTTCTGCCAGGATTTGGCACCTCAATACCTCCATCGCCAGCAGCTCGCTTGCAGTAGGGGTGCATGAGTGGATCCCTGGAACTCAAAATCCAGCAGCTATGGCCTGTAAGAAGCTGGATACCCAACACAATTGATGGTTTGTGATGGCTGGTGGCTGGTGATGGTTTTTATGGTTGCCTCCAGAGGCGCAGTTCTCTGGGTGTGGAATTTCGATCTATTTCGATGCCCGGATCTTGCCTCTTTGGAATGTTTGGGATGGGCCAACACATTTGAGTTCATCCTGCTACATGTTGATTAGTTTGGTTGATCTGTTTCATCTCCGACTGGTGAAGCTAGCAGCTAGCAAACGCATGCAAATGGTGTGTCACGTCCATTATGCTGGAAATGGCATCTGGCAATGTTTGCATCAATTTCTGCCACTGTCGGCTGCATATCTTTGAGCCGCAATCGTCAATGGTCCTGTGCTATGAGGGCAAGTCGGCCAAGCAAAGACCTTCCCAAGCATCGTTGGTGGTTCACTCACCGTCTGGCTTACACAATTCATTATAGATATCCCGCAAATGACTCTTGATGACTCTTGGCTTGTAAACTGAAAAAACATATTCCGGCAGCCGGCCTGGCCC
>CAMXCT020006511.1:892950-1120450 GCA_947184155.2 Cladocopium goreaui
TATGCGTCCTAACCCCCACTTAAGCAGTGATTGGTTAGCCAAGAGCAGCCATGCTGGACTCCATGAATGATCCTGCCTGCAACCTAGGAACTTAGAGATGCTGGCAGAATCACAAGAGGAACTTGGAAGTCCCATGGTGAAATTCGCAGGGCACAGACCCAGAGACCTAGGAATCTCCCTTTGTGATGATCCTAAAGTGACGTGCATGTTGTGTGTCAGGAAAGAGCAAGGGCTATATTGTTTACTTCCGTAAACCTGTCATGAAGCAGATATAGTATGATATAGTATTAAAACGCCTTATATGATATATAGTATTATATATGATATGATCTAGTCTCGCATTTTCGTGACCCTTCCAGATTGGGACAAACCAAGGCATGTTGGAAGAACAGGCAGCCCGGCAGCAGCAGGCACATGGGCGGAGGTCTGTGTTTCGCATGTTTAATGATTTGATTGGTTACCATTTATTTGTGACTATGATCCCCAATCACCAACGTTTTGAGGGAACCGTAGCCTTGCCAAGGGATGCCTATTAGTTATTGTAGACCAGGTGAATCAACTAGCCTAAACTCGTTTGATGGAAGAGCCAGCTATAATGGAGAGAAAGGCCCGCCCTCTTGCACAACTCGAAATGCTCATGAGGAATTCACATTCACCATATGCGCTCGAAAGATGGAGGTTAGACGTCGAAGCCACACGATGGAAGAGCTTCGAGAAGACTCTTGGGTGATGGTAGTGGTGATGGTAGCGGTGGTGGTGATAGAGTGTCATAGCGTGTCACTATCTCCCCTCCATTCATAGTTTGCATATGTCTCCAGATGTCCCCAGATGTCTCCAGTATGCTCTCTCAATGTGCCAAGGAATTCCAACAGCAAGGGACTGCCCTGCAAGACTTGTCGCAAAAAGTGGGTTTCTACCAGCAGGGTCATGACCTCAAACACCATGGGACATGGGCCATGGGTTAGTTTGATCGTCTTGTTTGGGGCATTGTTTGGGAAAGAAATCTAGATGTCAAATTTATTTACCATATTTGATTTAGTTTCCAATGGATGTCCAATGTTTTACCGTTACCTTGCATATTTTGATATTGATCATGAGCTGTGTCTTGCTTTGGAGTTTTCTTGGGCGTACAGTTTTCATTGAATTTGACTGGCTTATGTATGTGTATATATATATATACAGTATACATATGTGCGTGTATGTAATGTAATCTAATCTAATCTAATCTAATGTAATGTAATGTAATGTAATGTAACGTGTGTGTGTATGTGTATACGTGTATGTGTATGTGTAGTAATTATGTGTGTGTATATGTTTTTTTTGTTTTCTCTCTCTCTCTCTCCAGTTTGCATTGCCCACATCATCGCATTCCCAGTCTCAACTGGTGCCCGCTAGCCACAGCTCCCAGGTTTGCTCTCTGAAGAAGCTGTTTTGGAGTCCCTGGGCAGTAAACCCGCTGCCAAGTCGTGGTACCACACGACAACCGCAGCGCGTGGATTGAGGCGAGCGGAAGTGGAGCTGGCAGAGTGGCAAGAAGAATATCAAAGTTGCTCGGAAGCTGATGTCAATTGGTTTAAGGGAAAAATTACAGGAAACCCCCATATTTCATGGGAAAATCGTTGGTTTCCTGTAGATTTTCCATGATTTTCCCTTAAGCCAATCCATTGGTGATGATATTCCAATGATGTTCATGGCGCAATGTCACAGATCACCTGGGCCGAGGTGCTCACAAAGAGGCCAACCGGAGCTCAAAGTTGGAGGAACAGGACCCGGAAATCGCTTGACGCTATAGTGGTTGCAGATCTTTCTGACATATCCTCTAGACAAAAAGATCAAAAAGAATGATTAATTTAATATATATATATATAGATATGCCCTTAGCTTAGCTGAACTCTTCGAGAAGGCGATGGAGAGAGAGAGAGAGATATATATATATATAAATATCTATCTATATATATATATATTCATAGATATATCTCAATTTATGCATATAATATATGTGTATATATACATATATAAATGATCATTGATCATGTATTTATTTATTTATGTATGTATTTAGAATTGACTATTTAGTGAGATATATCTACATATCTAAGTAAATGAATGCGTCCATATGTACATATGCGTGTATTGCATGTATACCCTCTGGTAATTTAACATAGCAATGGAAAATCACCATTTTTAATGGGAAAATCCACTATAGATGGTCACTTTCAATAGCTATTTTGACATAACCAGAGGGTATAATATTTGGTGCATACAGATCTCCAAAGTCCCAAGATATCACGTCAGACATCGCAAGACCAAAATTCGGATCCGGGGATCCTCGATGATCCATTTCTGGCAGGTTTGAAAGCCATCGGTTACGTACGCGGACATTGGTCAACAATGGCGAAACATCCCTCGATTTTTGAAACCAAGATGAAGACTATAAACCAATTTTGTTCAACACATTCTAGTCAAGGTTTTCTTTAGTTGTTTTTTTTGGATACCTGCCCTGCGGCCAAAAAATGAGCATGAAATAAACAACTAGGAAATGCATGGGAAATGCATTGGCCAATCAAAGAAGCGTACTCGAACGTAACGTAGCTCCCATGCACCCATGGGAATCTAATATACATGGGTGCCCTGGCTGATTCATGACGGGCTACTCCGAACAAAATTGATATTCCATTGCTCAATAAAACCAACTGGGGTTTATGAATATGTGGTTTCCCTCCAGTAAGGTAACGCCGTGGGTTTTCCATATTTATCTTAACATGTGGAGGGCACCTTTCAAATCAGAAAGAGGGTGTAAGCTGTAAACCTAGATATGGGGGAAAAACTAAGCCGCCGTATAATGAGAAGTACATTTCCGGTACATTTGTTTGTAGTATGTTTATAGTTTGTACTTATGTTGGGTGATGGTGGGTGCATACCTTGCAGTGGATTCCGCATTGCCAGGCAGCTTTGACGTATCAGGTGGAGCTTTTGGCAGCCCAGGACGGGAAAACATGCCCAGAATTTGTTCCCAAAGAAATATGATTAGCAATATGTTGGACATCCTTGCGTCAGATTGTCATGTCTAATATTTGACACTGATTTTGCATGATTTTACGCCTTATTACGTGATGAGGGCCATGTAAATTAAATATTGTTGCCTCAATGTCAATCTAAATTGCTGGCAGATACCATCCTTGCGCTGTCCTCAAATCCTCAAGGATGATGTTCGAAAGCTGAAGAAGTCATTGGTGGACGTGTCAGTGCAAAGGCCGGCATTGGCTGCAGCTGTTAGGCGTCTCCATGCGTCTCCCAAACAGGAGCACGACAGCTCAGAGACCATATAGACAACTCAATTTTGGGATGATTGGAATGTTTTTGACACCCCTATTCTGTTGGTGCTTATAGTCTCCACTACTGGTGGTTACGTATTCATGTGTACTGATGTTTACTGAATCCCACTGTCTACTTGCAAAATCGATTCTTTTCATCAGGATTTTGGGCGGATTTTGCGCAGATAAACGTCACCATTGTGCAATCGCACCCACCATATCCAACCATATCCATCCATATCCTCACTTTGCCAGAGAGGATTCCCATATTCATTTAATGTGGGAATCGTGTTTGCCTTCAGCAGGTCGGAGACTGCCGCAAAGCAACGCGAAGATGCACAGCAGGCGTCTTGCACCAAAACAGGGGGTTGATGTGACCCCTGTGACCCTGGGGTGTCTCAACCGTGCAGTCTGAGCTTCATGATCGAATTTTTGTGGTAACTAGAATGAATTGAGCTAGGGCTTAAAGAAAGACAATGGTCCTCAAACATATGACTCATAGCCGGTGTGGAGGTCAATACTTGTACAGCATAGTCCTCAGACTAGGTTCATTCTCTCCATTTTTGCGAAGTTCCCCTACCGATGGTGGCAGATGTAGCCGCATTATTGGGGCCAGGTCAGACAGAGAGAGCAGGAACTCGCCGCAAGAGCTTCCCAACTTGAAATGAGGCGCCAAGGGAAATCAGCAAACCTGAGGCCAAAATCGCCAATTGCTTGGCTTAGAGCGACTCAAAAAAAGAAACAGCCCACATCTAGAGGAGTTGGCCTCGGGCAAAGTGGATGATGTGAAATGATGTGAATGGAAACCACCTGCCAGATTACATTTCCGAGAAGGTGGAGTATGGGCTAAGTATGGGCGTATGAAAGGACAAAATATAACCGCTGGTGACAGTTAGAATTTCCACAGCCTCATGAAGGGATTGGTGGAGGTTGCGCCCCAGAAATGATTGATTGGGTCGGCGTTTGAGTCATCCGTATACCGTATCCCGTAACTGCCACTACAAAACCACCACCATGTTTGTGTTGACTTGAGAATGTACATTTTGCTGAACGATTGACCATGATGGTCGTTTGGTGTTGTAGGACCCCGCACTTTCGGCACTCTTGCCCTTGAACACTTCATTTCGTAGTGAGGTTTCTGGAGTTAGGAAGTGCGCAACCCGTTTCCCAAAATTTCAAGGGAAGTAAACATGTGTGATATATAGCGCATATGAGCATGTATTTGCAGATGCTATTGAGAGCTATAGTGCCTGTGTTGCCAAGCGGCCTAGCACCTGCGAAACATGACCCTTCATAGATGCACAGACCAGCATGCCGCAAGCTCGCCACATTGGAAGGTGTAAAGCTCAAGAACATCAACTCCAGATTGCAATGAAACTTCCTTTGCACTGTATATGTTGGGACATGTCGGGACATGTTGGGACACATGTTGCACCACTAGGGCCCCTGAACTTCATGGCATTTCAGCCAAGGCAGTCGAGGAAATCGGAGGTGGAAGCTGGGCTTTCTGTATGCGGCTTGAAGCGGCCTTTTTTGGGATGCCCCATGAATTTGCCTTACCACCAACCACTAAGACCTTAGGGGTCACCTTCGGGGTCATGGAACAAGAAATGATTTTGTGACTGAGGAAAGTGAGGACCGCACAGGCTCGTCACTGGAGAATATGTGTGAGCGTATTCGAGGGGATGCTTGGCCAGATTGGTGAAATTGCTGATAGGATGTCATTCGCAGCCTGTTGACATTGACTGACCTGCCAGTTTTAACATTGCAGATGGCTTTGGTGCTGCAAAGTCTGCTGGCAGTGTTGGTGAAGTGATGCAGTGTTCAGCCAACACAGCTTATGAATCACCAACTACCATCAAAAAAGGTTAGGATTTACCTATCACCCCAATGCAGAATTCCGTCTAAACAACCCTGGCATGGCCTCCAGGATTGCTATCGCGAGCTGGAATCCATTGAGCTCTCTACTGCCTTGGCGCAGCAGGAAGCATTTGAGCGGCTCAGCCAGATGTGGGAGGTTGATACCAGCAGGGTGGCCTTCTTTGAGTTCCATCCCCTATCCAAAGCGCATGGATCCAATTCTGAACCCGGGATTTTGAGTAGGTCCTGTAGGTACCTGATACTGGGGGAATGGGATGACAACAAACCAAGGCTGAAGGAAGCTCAACTGCAGATGGAGATCAAACATGATGCCCCATGGCTGCAAGAGGCTGAATTGGCAAAGCTGAACACAAAGAGATTGTAGAATTGTGTAGATTTAAGATGATTTAAGTAAGTCTGCAGATGTGAGAAGTAGTTGGAAGTAGCCCCGCAAAAGACTACGATCTGTGTCTTCCTGCCTGAATCAAAGTGGGTATGGCTCGAGACTATTGACCTCCAACAATTTGATGTTTTGAAGCGTTTTGATACCAGAAATTACCAGCCATTCCAGCCATTCATGCATCCATTGATACCCCAATTTGGGTCATTAGGTGAGTCACCGGAAAGTCCGAGGCTCCTTCGTGGACCTAGTTGCAATAATCAGGAGGGGAAGATGATGCAATGTGCCATTCTGGCAGCCCATTCTACCAAGGTTCTGTTGGAAGAAGTCAGCCAATGGAGATCAGAAGGACCAGAGATCTTCCCATAGATGTTCCAATAGGTCATCCATGGCAATCCATGGCCAGGATTGGAAGCTGCTGAATACTCGAGGCAACTTGCAAGGCGCACGGGGCAGGTGATCACAATCGTTTCTGTTGGTTGGGAAAAGGTGGGTTGACATGGGCTCGCATGCATGGCCCATATTTTTCAGAAGGCCATCAACCAGTTCTGCCTTCGCTCTCTCAGGCTGAACACGGAACTTGCCAGAGTGCAGAAAGAATGTGAAGGCTGGGTGTAGGTGGTGGAAGAATACACTTGGTTTCTGTGTTGGATATTGAGGCCACCTTTTCTGTCCCCGAATAGCAGTTTTGTACCTAAATGTTCTTCTACACCAGGTTATTGAATTACAGTGAAAAAAACTACATACAGTAGGGAGACAGAGTGACATGCACAGTATTTTTGTTGCGACATATTTGCTTGGACCGAGGCTTGAGGTGTTTGGAGGTGAACCAGCCACATGCAGATCTGGTTCAGAACGAGGAGGCCCGTGGGCCATGTCACATATGAGGGTCTTGCATCCGGAAGCCCCTAAAAACCATGGTTTATCATCATCGTCTCCAGTAAACTTGCCATAAATTGCGGTAAATCTCCTCAACATCATCATGAATCATGATTGCTTGTTGAATAGGTGCTTTCCACTTATATTCTTGGTGAAAAACGCCACGTGTGGATAATTTTCGTTGTTCTATGTTGTTGCCAATCTTTTGGATATACCGGCATGGTGAAGTAATTACGTGTACCCACCAATTTTGTAAGGCGTAAGGAAATTGTAGGTTCCCGAGGAGTGTATTGCACGTTTCCAAGAGTTGGCACGATGCAATACCTAGTTACCCACCATTCCCTACGCCGGTGCCCACGAACCGAGGCTACAGCCTTTGCTGAAGCTTTGCAATTGGAGCTTTTTGATCTCAAGGTGGGGCCATGGATTTCTTCCCCAAGTTCCCCCAAAGAAGTTGCGTTGAATCAAACTGACATAGGTGACATAGTGGTTTCACGTGATTTCTTCTTTCCGATGCGGAGGTAAAGCCGCAAGAATGCGGGAAACGACGGACCACTTTTGGTCGACTTCACTAATTTGATCCCGCAGGAAGAGATGTTGCAGTTGGAGCAGCAGTCCGTGGCAGACGCCGATGCCGCGCAAAGGCCAGAACTGGAGATTGGCATTTGCCATTCTGGTCCCTTGAATTTCACGGAATCCTTATTTCAAAAGGTAAAATCTTTGACAGTTGGGTGGTAGATCCATGGATGTTCAGGGATTTTGGATTCCCTTAGATTCGGTTAGATCACCGGCATCAAGACACTCCAGGTCCCAACGGACGATTGCAGCCCTACGCACGCAGAATGAGAAGCTGCGGCACAAATACGACGAGGCCGCAGACGTGAAGAAAGATGAATAGCTATGAACAACTAAGAGAACTAACCGCAGCTAACATTTCATAACATGTCAGGTGTTCATTTCAAGAGATATCAATAGATTCAATAGATATTAGAGGTCATCAGATTTCTGCGCAACCGAAATCAGAGGAATTTTGAAGTTGGATCCAGACTTCAATTGAGCATCCGCCAAGACTCTTGGTAGCGGCTGAAGATAAGGATTTCCACAACCATCTAAGAATCTAGTGTCGACATTGGCCATCAGCTGGATGTGTACAATCCCCATCCCACAATCACTAGTAACTGCTTTTTGGTGATGTTCCAGCAGTGGGATGTATCACCGTGCAGATAATCCATGTGCATGCATTCATTGATGTAAGATATGTAAGGATACGTAAGGCGCAATCATAGTTCGACAATAACCCCAGTATCAAATATCCCACCTTAGTACTGGTGCTATTCATTTTGGGTGCCCGATGAGGATGGTTCAACCACATGAAACCACCTTCCGAAAGCCAGGCGAGGCTTTCGGAATCTGAAGCCACTGCCATGGCCATTGATCTCGCGCTGAAGCAGGGGCATTTTGGGGCACGAAATCTAGGACGTTGACTGGGAAAATGATGTTTTGTTCATGTTTTTCCCGAGATTTCCTGGGATGTTCCCAAATGATCCAGGGATTTTTGGTGATATCCGGGTGGATTTGGGGAAGATCTCTTCAAATTTGTGCCAGCCAAACACCCAGACTCAGGTGGAAATCACAGAAATCGCGCAGAAATATACCGAACCCGGTAGTTTCCCAAAAGGTGGCCACAAACTGGTGCATCCCCTTTTTGACAAACCAATCGACCATCGTAGACCCACAATCATAACTGGTAGATATCCTACACTGTACATCTCCGAAACTTCCGGCTAAAGATATTCTCTTCGTCCCTGAGCTTCTTATCCAGTGGGATTCCAAGACAGACCACTCATATTCAGCAAAGTTTCACAAATTTCCATCTAATTATGATTATTATATATATTATTATATATTATTATATATTATTATCATCTTTATAGTATATTGAGTTTGGTAGGACTTTCCCAGGTTTTTCTGGAGTTTTCTCATTTTTTGGGCCAATGGGGAGGCAGTTCTCGTTGGCTTCACGATGGCCACATCCTTTGCCAAGGTCCCGAGGTCATGAACTGTTTGAGGACATGGCATCTCAGAGCCTGGGCGATATATATATATCACAAATGTTTGAATGCATTATGGACAGTATATTTCCCCCCTTAAACCCTGGAATATTTGGTGGGTAAGGCAAGAAATTTCTGAGAAACAGTTCGCCCAACCACATGAAATAATATCCACCCCTGTTTTTTGGGCTTCCAAAAGAGGTGGGCGGGGGGTCCTACGGATGTCAGACTTTAGCGCTGGTCTTTGAAGATTCTCAGAAACGGACGGAATCCTTGTGCTGCAATGGAATTTCTGGGGGGGTGGCTTCTAGAGCTGTAAAATGCTATGGTTTTGCACCTCCCCCCCTCAAAAATTTCTCAAGCAAAGCTTGGGGAGAGAAAAAACATGGAAATGTGCGCTTCAGCTGGTTTGCATGCACCTGACCACATCCTCCGGTGCCTGATTCTACCGTATAAATGTATATATATATATATATACATATATAAACCAATTTTTTTTAGCTGAAATATTTCGGGGTCAGTGCTAACCCCGCCCCACCCCCCTGAAGAGGGAGGGATGACAGTATATAGTCAAATAATGTCAAACATAAGTATGTAAAATCAAGTGTATAAATATATATATATAGATATATCATACATATATATATATATATGTGTGTGTGTGTACTTGTATTCTAGTGGCGTTATAGCCGATGGTTCTTCTTCAAGCCTCCATGGCTTGGCTTTTTGGTCGCTGGGTCACACTGTCGCCCCAAGGCTGGATGCGGAGAATTACCAGGCGACGGAGATGTGGATGGCCCGTTCCAGGGAGCGAAAAACCTGCATGAAATAGGGTTGGGATGAGTTGGGGGACCAATTCAAAGGTCAAGGTAGCGGATATGATCGGATATGTAGATATCGGTGAGTCCAAGAACTGGATAATCTATGATAATCTGAAAATCGATATAGAATTGCATACCTGTATAGGTTTCCCATCTCACATACTGTAGGCAACGTGCGATAAAATAGGCTGATTTCAGGACATTCCCACCATTCATCCCCCGCTGATCATGCGGGGTGTCGTTTGACCGGAGGCCGCTGCAGCAATGCATTTACAACGTGCAGCAGCAGCGGAGTGCTTCAGCTCAGTTGTGCATTATTCGTAACCAAACAATACCAGTGGTATGGCCAGCCATGGGGCACTAGCAACTTCCCCTACACATCCCTACACAAATCTAAAATGGCAATGGCACAGGCTCTTACAATTAGCGCATCCTTTAAAAGTATGATTAATCTGATTAATCATCAGAAAAATGATGACACGAGGTTGCAATCGCATGCAATCACTGTTTATAGATAAACCTCAGAGTTGACAAAGCGTGGAAACGGGGTATATCCCCAGTTCATTCCAGTAAAGAATGGTCATAGATGGCCATAGTATGCCATAGTCATATGCCATTCTATTGCCTTCGGGAAGAACAAACTCCGGCGGCTTCAACTTCTTAGATGTTCATCACCCAATTGGCGGATCATCCAGCCACGGAAGGAGCTCAGGTTAGCTTGCTGAGATTACTCTATTGAAGCGATTCCTCATTCTTTACTAGCTGAGTTTAAGTTGTAGCTAACAAAAATCATTCCTGATCAGGTATCAGTGGATTGGTTTAAGGGAAAAATTGGGAACTCCCCCATAATTCATGGAAGAAAACACCGGTTTCCGGTTGAGGTCCCTTTAAACCAATCCATTGAGACGGTGGAGTCAGGGCGCCAAGGTCCATTGCGCATGCCCGAGCAGCTGAGCTGGCCGAACAGAAGGAGATTCTACGCGAGGACGGAGAAAGTTGGGGAAAGATGAAGAAAATCATGGGGAAATCATGGGAATATCATGGGAACATCCATTAATTATATTGGAGATTATTGGGGGGGAAGGGATGATACGATGTTTCCATCCCCAACATATGGATAGAAAAAATATGAACAAATCACGGATCTTGATGATTGATGTGGAATTATTTTCAGAGATACATGGGATGATATGATTGGCAGGCTCGGTTGGCAACCCGCAGGGAAGGGCTCAGATCGTGATGGAACCCAAGGTCAACTGCGCATAGGTGCCCCTGCTAGAACTTCTTGCGGCAAGTATGACTATGGCTTAAATCAAGCCACAAAAACCGAGGGACTCAAGCATGTTTAAATGATTTGAAATGCAGGATATGATGGAATGCTTCTAGAACAATGACCCATTCAATGTGGATGTGTCTACGTGTGGCTGAAAAAGGGGTGTATCTTTCAAAAGGCCATTGAAACACGGCAAAAATCATTAATCATCATTAATCATGATTAATCATCATGAATTAGTAAATTGCTACAAATTCGTCATTACCCATAGGATCCATGTATGCTATATATATATGCTAACATTGGGGGTATATTGATGGTAAATGTTACCATATATATACCATACATGGATCCTATGGGTTAGAGTAGGGTTATACATTGACCCATAGGATTAATGTAACATTTACCATCATTGACCCATAGGATTTTCCCATGGATTTTCCCATTGACCCTCCATGTACCTCCGGGATGATGGACGGCCCAGGAGTGCCGCCGGCTCCGGGACCAGAATGTGACCCTGGTCCGTCAGATCCACGAGGGCCTTGCGGCCACGGCGCTGCAAGATATCAAGCGCCACGGCCAAGTTATGCCAAGTTCAGAGTCCCTCATATTTTTGGGCTGGAAATGATAGAAACATATAGAAACATGACATAAATGCAGATTCTATCTGATAGATGCCATGAATATATAAAAACATATAGATTTTCCAGATTTGGGGTGGTATTGGATAAATCACATGATAGAAACTTTGGGGGATGCTGCTTGGAATTCCCTGATTTGCCGGACATGCCTGGGCTCAGTGACCCAATCCCCGCGATCTGAGGATTGTGGCTGCATCACGTGTACGGCAAAGTGATCAGCAGTGACTAATGCAAACAGTGGGTTTGCACATTTTGAGGTTCAAAAGCCCAATGACATCGATATGCAATCGATAGCACCCATCCAGTGAGTGAATATCATGTGAACAATGCCCATACAATATCATCTAATAATTGACCAAGGCCATCATGCAATTAATATCATTACTCGTTTCTCGTTGAACAGGAGGTTGAATGTAACAGCATTACGGAAATTTTCACTCCAGGATGGACAACTATTGTGCGAGTGATTGCCGTTGTGCAACCGACGTTTTTGGAGGATGGACATGTAACATACAGGTCACCCCCCCACAGGTGGCTCCCGTCCCCTGGCCCCAAAGTCGGGCGAGGGAGACTCCAGGGCTTGCGTAGCCCGGTAGCAAATGTGGCACCCGGGGAGTGATGCACCCAATGCATAGCCATAGAAAATCCAAGTTTTCTCTGGATATCATTTGGATCGTCAAAGATTGTTTCAATGCAGAATTTGTTGGGGAAGTCATGGCTTCAGAAGTTTTCAGGCACAAGTGGAAGGAGTTGCCTTTGCGACCCTGCAAGCTTTAGTTGTCGTCCAGTAAGTCAAGATGTATATATGTGAGGAAACGTGTGAACATGGCGATTACGATGAAATGTTCACTTCCAGGTCATGTATGGAGTAGTTTGGCATGGAGTTTGACTTAGCCAGAGTTCAGAGCCAAAAACTGATAAAAGTAAGTACCTAGGCAATGATGTGTATCTTTTCAGGCAAGAGGCACTTAGGCCATGAGAAATACAGTATAGGGTCAGCAAAGAAGGAGACGACAAACAAGCTGTCTAAGCCCTTCTGATGAAAAACTCGCACGGAGCAGAGTCTTTCCATGGCCAAGCAATGCGTAAGCTGGTGTAAGCTGGTGTGGGTAAGAATAAAGTTGTCTCAAGACACGTTTCGCCCATGGTTTCTCAAGTATATGGATGACGGACAGGAACGGAAGGCATTGCGGAGATAGATGAGGAGAAGTGAACAAGCTACTTTATATTTGTATTTTTATATTAAATGAAACATCCGTGCATTTTGTCCCATTCTGAGTTTTGTCTAGAGGTCCAGCAAGATTTCCTTCCATCCCCTGGCCTTAGTTTGAACATGTTTTGAAGAGATGTTAGTGATGTAGATCAAACATGAATATTCCCAACAAAATATAACAAAATGATAGTTCGGATCAAAATCTGGGTAGAGAAAAGTTGACATCAGACATAGTGCAAGATGAAGCACCTCGAGACGGCTTTTCGCATCTTTTCGCTAAGATCCCATCAGGGCTGAGGCAAACCTTCTACTGCTCCTTGGTCCAAAGTGTTAACGAAAACAGGCGAAAAAAAAGCGTACAGCATCGCCTGATATCGCTTTGGATTCGTCAGGCTTGGTCGTTTGACTAGCTGGCAAGGCCATTTTAGTATTGAGTTCGGGGCCTCTACTCATTCAGAATTTCGTAGACGCATCAACTCATATATACTCATATATGCATCATGCAACGTGAATGCCCACATAGTATATAAAGATATTAAGGTCATCCCTGATTGATCTGGGGAACACCAACAAACACACCTTCTTGTCCCTATCCTGTCTTCAAATCAGATTCCCAAGTGCTGCAAACAACTTAGGCTGGTTAAACCTAACCCGATGGCTCACCTGGAAAAATCTTCGGTGGCACTTCAAAACTGACAAAAACCACCCCAATTTTTTCAAGGCCCCTTCACTAGGCACTAGGCATGTGCAACTTCTGGGCTTTTCCAGCCACGTCCTTCCCAGGCAGATCTGATGGGGGCGCCTTGAAACAGGCCCCCTATTGGGGGGGATCCTGGTGTCGATGACCTTGGAAAAGTTGACCACGACCATGGTCTTACGGTCTTACCTGTATAGATACGTTGCGAATAACCATATAGCATCATATAACTATAGTTACTATAGTTTGAAAATCAATCAGCGAATGGTTTTGGAATATGATTCAAGCATGCAAGATGGATGAACTGGCCATTTTGGGGCTTCAAAGGTTGGATCATGGACAGTGCAACTGCAGATGTGACAGGCAGATGATGAACGAGCCAATGGAAACTTGCAGCACGCGTACACCATGTACAGGACTGCGTGTCGTAATATGTCTTCGTATGCGCTGGAAGTTTCCCTAAATCATCCTTGAGCATGTTGATATATCGTGTGAGATTTCGGCAGAGATAGTTAGATCAGATTAGAATAGATTAGATTAAAATAGATTAGATAGATTAGATACATTAATTAGATAGATTGGATAGGTTAGATGAATTAGATAGGTCAGTCTCACCAGTGGAGATGGCGATGGAGAGAGAGAGAGAGATATATATATATATATTAGATAGATAGATGGATAGATGTGTTAGATAGATTAGTTACACTGGATAGATGGGATAGATGGGATAGGTTGGATAGATTGGATAGATTAGATAGATTGGATATATTAGATTGATTAGATTGATTAGATAGGTTAGATATATTAAATTACTAGTATATTAAATTAGATTTTTCAGACATGCAAACACACACACACACATGCACATAGTTTTATAAGTGTTTTATAATGTATGATTTATGACTACAACTCAGTTCATATTGATATACAGTACATACTACGTGCATTCATTTCTGCAACAAAACTTAACAATGTTGTGAACATAAATCCAGAGAGTCCACATGTTTGCGGATGGATACCCCACCAGCAATTCCAACCGAAATGGGGGCAGTGGGACACCAAATTTGGAAGGAAGATCCTGGACAGTGACGGCTCAAACACGGAGGCAGATGGGCTGGTGACTTGCCATTGGCAAGTGAAGTTTCTCCAAATTGTACATGATAATGGACATTTATCATCATTTATCTATGACGAACTGGCAATGATAAAGATATACAGTATCACATTATCCAATCAATATTGCGAACGAAATGATTTTCCAAAGAAAGAAACGGAGTTTCCCAAGACCGTCACCGTGCTGCTTCCATGCCGATGGTGTCACCGTTGCTTCACTGATGATAAATTGCACTGTAAAGTAGCCAACCTGGAAGCTGAAAACCCTACATATTGTCTCAGAAGTGGATGAAAGAAGAAAGGTATTGGAATCACTGGAACAGTTACCATCAGTTACCAGGGTTTCTGTGAAAATGTCCCTTAAAGAAAAAACATCATTCATGTTGATGCAGTAGATCCACCGGGCCTTCTGACCATTTCTGACCATTGAACCACCAAGGGGGGCCATGATTTCACCAACAGTGGGGAGCCGAACCACCAGGCGTTGCGTGGCGTGGTGCTTTGCTTGCTGGATACAGGCCACGGCCGCACTGCAATTGAGGCACGCTGCAGTCTTGAAATGTGCCATGCTCAAAAGTTGGATTGGATATGGTATACCATTATAAATATGTGTAAATTATACCATAATTTACCCATGTTGTGGATTTTCATCCCCAATTCATTCGGGAATCCCAGATCAGAATGTCTGAAAGACATGTGTTGACCCTCATGGCCAGAGTGTGATAAAGTTGATATACTTTGATGCTCGCCAGGCCGCCAAACGCTTACATGTGGGAGACTTAGCTCCTGCAATTTCCAGCTATGAAAAGCAAAAAGCAGCAGAGCTAAGGCACTCAAACAATCTGATGCTGAGGCGGAGCCGGGGAGCTGGATCTGTGGAAAAGGAAAGGAACTATGTGTTATATATATATATATGGGTATGTCTGAAAATGGGGTATACCCCCAATTATAGCCATTTAGTAGGGATAATGATCATTAACCATTGGGTGTAGGGGTACACTATTTTCAGACAAACCCATATATATATATATACATATATATATACATTGTTACATGTGTGTATAGCTGGTGAATGGTTCCACTTTTCCTTGTGATTCTGTTTTCAAAAAAGTAAAAGATGCATGATTGGTTTTGAAATGGATGAACTGGACAGAACTCCGCACTTTTTCGTCTGGAACTTGTCGTCATACTTTTCTGTAGGCCGAGGGGATGGCTTTTTTTTGGATCCTGCGGAGTGCCAGGCGAACCTGCTGCTGGCCGAAGCTATGCTAGCAGGAGGTGGGACTTGTACAATGCTGGAGGAATCCATAAATTTGCTGAGACTTGGGGGCATCCAGTCATGCAAAGCAAAATAATTACACAGAGAAACATATATACAAATATAATCACATATATATATATAATTATATATATAATTATATATATATAATCATATATCATTATATATACATGATGATATATGTAAATCTACATGAAGAATATAATATACATGAACAGACATAGAGAAACCAGCCCTCCACCGAGGTCAAGCTCCACCTCCGGAGTGTTTGAAGGCGGTACCTTCCAACCCTCGGCTGCCTGGGCTCCCAGTTTTCAATGGTGAAAACTGTACAAGCCTGGAAAAAGCTAGGGAAAGATAGTAAGATGCTATAAGATGCTACTAACTGATATCAAACGAATGCTTAAATTAATTTAAATTATAAATTGTCTATCTTTGGGAGGCATGCTAGATCATACTATTCTTGTTTTCAGAGTTTCCATGCCTAAAACAATGGTCCCAAAGCTTTTGGGATGTGCTGGAGCTACCAGAAAAAATGTGGGGGATGATGACCCAAGAGCTAGAAACGTGATTAGAATATTGGTTGTGGCAGAAAATGGGAAGCAATCAAACCAGGTATGCCAGAAATGGTGGAATGTGAAGAGTGTTGTCTTTGGAGCCAGTCGATTGACGACATGTGTCCAAAATGGCGTCAATGATTCGGGGTTGACATTGACTAGATGGTCAATTTTTGAATATGCTGAACATGCGTGTATATGTATAATTATATATATATGTCTGTATATATATACAATACATGATAGTTAACAGTTACCAGAGCTATCATGTGATAGTTGACAGAAGCTTAAGAATCGATGTCATTTGACAAATTTTGACAACACACATCGCCAATTCCCGAGGCGAAGTCGCTTGATGATGGCGCAGGCCAAGGCCACGAAACGGACCGGAAAGTGAAGGTGTGATCCGAAGGTGATGTGTATATATATATACAGTATATACATATTTATATATATATACATATATATATACATGTTTATATATATACATATATATATACATATATATATGTGTGTACAGGTCTTTCTCAAGTATGGAATATGGGTAAAAATGCATAGTATGGTTATGGATCTTCATTCAGAGAAATTATGGATGTTTATGGGATGTTGTGGACATGACTGTGTTTCAAGGTTCAAATAAAAGCTAGTGAATATTCATGGAATTTAGATCCCAAGAAACCTTGGGCATCAAGAATGATTGGGCTAAAAAATGATGGTGCTGTTTGCTAGTTGCTTACCTTCTTCGAGGGGATGGGCCAGCAGTTGCCCAGTATATTTATCGCATGGCCGAAATTGCCAACAAAACCACACATTACGGAGGGCTGCAAATACTGATGCCGTTGAGGGGACGGCATAACAGGAAGTTGGGCGCACCATGGGACAAAAACTCGAAAACAAATGCATGGAATTTAGCATTTAAATTAAAAAAAAACAAACTCAAAGTAACAGTCATATTCGGGTTGTTTATACCATTTTACACCAAATCATGTTCAGAAAAATAATTTGCACCAGATCATTGCCCCCAAAGGCATCTTTTTCACATACGTTGGCTACGTTGGCATACATTTTTGAAGAACCAAACATGCCATGTGCTTCATTCACACCATTTTTCTGAATTGTGAAGGGACTTGCCAGCAAGTTCCGTGGATTTGTTGTTTTCAGATGCTGGCAATTCGATCCATTCGATCCATGTCCCTGGGCGTGAAGGTGGGACACCTCCCATGAGTATCGATGAGTATGTTTATTCAGGCTTTGGACGCTATTCGAGTGTCAAATTCAGCCATGATCACAGCTGATCACCTGCAGGTGGCATTAGTTGAGGAGGACTTCAAAAAAGCTTGGGATCTCAAGACCGCTAAAAGCAGTTGCATTGATAGACTACTAGGTATTGCCAGTAAGCCAGAGCTGTCAGGCTTGCTAAATTCTATCCCTATGTTTGGTAGTGCGTTCCCGATTTTTTATTGCGTCATAATTCTTATCGATGATCAATATTTTAACCAGATGTCTTTAAAAAAATAATAATAACAAACACGTCATGAAATGCATCACCGGTTTTAACTGAATATGGTAGACATGTAAATGGATGTATAGTTTGTTGTGATGTTGTTATGAAAAAATGATGGCTTTGTATTTGTTCTTTTAATTTTTAATCCTAAAATCATTGAGATCTTGTTTCCCCAGCCGGCCCCGGTGAAAGGCCGCTGAAACGGTACATTTGGGGGATTTGTTGGAGATAGTTGGGGGATGTGGAGCGCCATGGGTTGATTCAAGCAACAAACCAAACGGTAGTCACCAGAGATGCCCCAATGTTTAACCAGAAAGGACTGGAGCAACAGTGGTTTGCTGTTTGATGATGAATTATGGTAGAAAATGAATGAGGTGGATTGATGTCATTGATGTATAGTTTGTTGTGATGTTGTTGGGAACTATGATCATGAAAAAAACACATACATATTGTCATTGTTGATATAAGTCCTAGAAATCCTATGTTTCGATCGTTTTTGGGGGTCCAAAATTTCACATCGGTTGTCTTCCAGGCCCTGAACCTGGCTTTGGAGGCTGTGCGGATGGAAACCAATGAGGGCGGTGATGTCAAGGCGCTTTCTGGTTGGATTTCATGGCTGTTTCAAGGGATATGGAGGGTTTCCTAAAATGGGGCTACCCCAATAGATGGTTTATGATGGATGATTTAGGGGTACCATGGGGCACCCCTATTTTAGGAAACCACCAGATGTTCAACCTTCACTTGGGGGATGAGATTCTTAGAGGTTTGGATGCAAGTGATGTGGCTGGCAGTGAGATTTTGAGCATGAGTTGCAACTAAGGTAACTAAGCTGAGCAATGAACTGTTGGTTGTTTCATGCTTGTCGTTCAAGCGGCCAACCATATCAACCATTAGTTCGACTTGCCAAATGAAAGTATATTGGGTTATATATATAATTAATATATGGCTATATTTACTATGGTTATATATAACGCCTATATTGAACTATAGCCATATAATACATAATATGCCATAGCTATATTGAAACCCTGGTTCTTCCCATGAAAAATGGGTGAACAAAATGGGGGAACCATCGGATCCAACCCCCCGGGCATCCGCCAGGCCATGCTGGTCTTGGCAGAGGTTCGGATCCAGTTCGCAGACTACGTGTGGCACCAAGAGGGGGCAATACTGACGATGACAAGAGAGAGATAGACTATACGTATATATTTATATTATGATATATATATATATATTTATTTATAGTATAGCATTTATTTATTTATATTACTGTATATGTTTATTTATTTATTTATGTTTATGCAGTACATTGCAGTACTGCAGTCAAATATGTGACATATGTATATAATACATATGTGTGATGTCGCGTGTGTATATGCTTATTCATGCATTTGCGCATATTTGTGCACGTACATGCAGATGTGCAGCTCACCTGTTCGCGGCTGGATGTGGCTGGATGTTTGGCTGCAGGCGTTTGTTTAACATATCAATGCAGAACCTCTGCTGGATTCCAAATGATGGAAGTGATGCGTCAAAAGATGACACGACCTGTGGGCCCATGCAATGAATCGGCAACGACGGGCGGAGAAAGAAACCGAGATGGCGAACGACTACTGCAGACACCATGCAAAGTGAGCGCATGAGACGCCATGATGACGCCATGTTCATGACGTCATGCATCGCACTGCGTCATTCAGCACTTCATGCAACATGTTCTAAGTATGTGCCTGCTGAAATGCATCACCATCCCTTCGTTCCGTGTGGAAGCGGGCCCTAAACCCACTGATATCCCACTGATGTAATCAGAACCGACTTCCGAAGGAAGCCGCGCTCCGCGCTCTTTCCTCTGCTGAGCAAGCTTTGCGCAAGGTGCCAAAGTTTCAGAGGGCGCAAAGCTTCGACTTCCACTTTAGGTGTTCATGGGCCACTCAATTTCACACACATATGTTGCGTCCAATGGTTTTCATCTTTAAAAGCTGAAGCCAGCAACTGGTGTAATCCCTTCCCCCAATATTGAACACACCCATCGAAAGTCTGGTTGAGTATTGGATCTAATGTTTTGGGGTCCCTTCTCCAGGAATCACGGTGAATCGGTGAATCGGATGATCCGCATGGCCAGGAGCAGCGCGCTGTTGCTCGACCCTTACTGGACAGGGCCTTGGAAAAAGCGACCTAGAGAGAGAGATTTGTGACAAACCCAGATCTAGAAGCATTGTAAGGCGCAAGCGCATAGCCTTGCTGCAAAGGCACAGGAACGGCAGGGGGCCTCGAGTTCGTAGCTGCTACAGTCCTGTGTCTTGAGACAAGACCATGATTCAGAGCTTGTGTTTTGTTTCATCGGTTTCAATGCTTATGTGTGTGTGTGTTCAAGGTTTAAACGAAAACATTGAGTCAAAATAGCTTAGATGTTTAGATATGTGTAGATATGTTGGATTATTAAGTTTGGTAAGAAAGCATCATTGCATTTCTTCGCGAAGATGAATCAAAAGAAAGATCTAGGTCCTAGGCTCCTAGGTAGAGAATATTCCCCCATCTTCCCGTCAACGTACTGTAGACTAGACAAAGGCTCCATGCGCAGTCGAACCAATAGTTTTGGATGATAGCTTTGTTTGATGATGTCCCCAAACCCAAAGAATTACCAGACTGTTCCAATGAAACTGCCATATATATATATATACAATGTATTAATGTATTATATATAATGTCCATAAATTGAGGTAATTCCCAGTTTCTCCAAAACGAAAATGCGCAGACAAAAGCCAAGTTCCTGGTGTTGTTTATTGAATGGGTCGAACTGTTGGATTTTTTCTTGACCGCAGTCCAGCTGGCTCCTTGCGCAGCAGTGTCAGGTTTCCAACGGTTTCAGGAAGTCTTACGAACGTTGGATCTGATATGATGTTCAGATGATGTGATACAGGGCTGTTTCGGACCCCCATGACTCATGGGATATGACCGTCCGTGTGGACCTGCCATATTCATTCCGCTTCTGCTTGGATTTGAACCCTCGAAACCTGAAAGCCACAGCTGTAGTGCTGCCTTCGGCAGCCCTGGGCAGTGCGACTTGCGAGTTGCCATCATGGGCCAATTCTCGCTTCCGATTCATGTCTCTTGTGTGAGAAGCACAATTCGGTCAAATTCAAAGGACCGGAGGGATTGCCACTGACTGCCAATTAGACCATGACTTAGACATCCCATGACTTGGTGGTTGTTTCAATCACTAATTACCTGACTTCAATGTTTTCTGATGGATTTCGACTTGAGCTCAACAAACTAATTGTTTCCTCAGTATTTCCAAACTTACTGTACCTGTTGGATGAGACTTCACACATAAAATTCTCAGAGGCCTTCGGAAGATGCTCCGGAACCCAGGAAAATCCCATGATAGTCGGGTCCTTGGGCTCACATGCCACGAAATCTCGTTGTTTGTAGCAGACCTAAAGTCACCTGGGTTTGTCTGAAAATGGAGCAATACGGAAAATGAATCCCTGTGTACATGTCCACTATGAAATGGCTTGACCCATGTTCCATTCCAGGGGCATTTTTCTAACAAAAGGATGAAAATGATGATAAACAATTATAAACTATGATCAACCCATCATTTTTCGGGGGTTCCCCCTTCAGACAAACCTAGAATATCCTAGAATTATCGATAGCCCTGTTGATCATCTACCTATCAAATCCTGGTCGATTTGCAGGAGGGAACGCCTGGCCGGAAGCTCAGTGAGAAATCAAGCACTACTAAGGCAGAAGGTGCGTTACATTTATGACTTGGTATATTTATGTTTAATGATTGGTGCATTATTCTCCGGGCAGGTTTTTAAACCAAACGATCCAATCTTTGGGCACTTCTTCACTCCAAGCCAACTTAGCCAGATTTAGTGATGGAAAATTTGTCATTCCAGTTGAATGACTTTCCAAACATTTGCAAAGTATTGATAGTATAATGTATTATAATGTTGTATATGATTGATATGATTAGATATTAGATATTATATATACTATCGGTGTGGCTATGTGTGAGTGGGTGCTCTATATAGATGATATAATAAATAAATACATACATACATACATACATACATAAATAGATAGATAGATAGATAAATGCGTAGGCGGGCCCCCCTAGACAGGTAAGTTGGTTTATCACATTTTATAACTTGGTTAATTTCCGGTTTATGGGGGTTATAACCATTGTTAATGGGGTTTGGGTTCAGCAACCAGCAACTGATCGGGGTCCATCGTTGTCGACCTGAGGGGTGTCCTCACCCACGATCTCGGTCGGGTTGGACCTCGAGATCCCAATCGGAAATCTCCTGGCGGCACTGACACAGTACCAGTGTCCCGGCAGGTGGGAAGTTGGGTGAAATTTGATGGGGAAGTGCCGAGGTGATTTTTTTTCAGGGTGAAATTTCATTGGTAAAATCCCAGGGTTATTTTGAAGAGAATGATTCCTGTAGATCTTTCGATTTTGAAAAATCCGACCCTGTTTTGTAAAGCGGTTGCTTTACCAGGGAAAATGCTGACTTCACCAAGGCAATCTTCGCAATCTCCTGAGGCAAACATGCTGCTTGGCTGGGTTTGGGTGGGCTTGGGATTGCGAAGCCATGATGTGATATGTTTTGCACGCTTCAGATTCCTGTTTTCATTGCTGCCAACTGCATCGGGCTGTAAAGGTTTTGGATGGTTTTGGTCATAATCAGGACAACTGCCAGCGATGAGTCATCATGCCCCAACTCGGGTTTGCACGTCTTGTAGCACATGTGGTGTAAGACCCATCATCACCTTCTAGAACAAGGTCATGCACGAGTAACAGTGAGTAGCGCGATGATCTCCGGGAATGGCCAGCCAGCAGTCTGACACCAAACGGGTGACCCCATGTGACCTCAAACTCGGAACTAACCCGAAAATGTTGGGAAAAAGGTGCCCTCTTCGTGTTGTTCCATGGTCAAATGCAGTTTTGCTGAGGCCTACTCCGAACTTTAAGGGTGTGCAGATCCTTGGTCTTCACATCCCACTGGATATTCAGTGCTGACCCATTGCATCCCATTGCCTACCAAACCATGATGTTCTTCCGTGCCAAAAAGCCACAAGTGAATGAAATGCGTGCTAGTTTTTGGATGTTTTTGGGGACAGAGGGGCTTGAGCTGTCCGCACTCCGCGTTTTTTCGGGTCAGTCCGTGCAGATTTGTTGGATTGAATTTGATTATATAAACCGTATTAAAGCCAATTGAAAAATCCATGATGTTCTATGTCAAATCCCATTTTTGCGGATGCAACATCTGTTTTTGAGCTCCCAGTGATTCCCGTTGCCGAGGAAGCCTGCCCAGTCACCTAAGCGGCAAGCCCAGGCGAGGACCGGGAGGTTTTTGCACACGGAAATTTAACACAGCTATGGAAGCCATAGATGATTCACTTATGAAAAACGATGATATATGGTGATTTTCCATAGGTATGTTCAATTACCCGAGGGTACTCGGTACTCCGGATTATTTATTTTGGAAGCTTTCACAGACTATTCCAGCCTTAGGGCGCTCAATTTGCTGTTTTAAACATCTCTCAACAGCATTTCAGGTCATGGATGAAAGTTGTCACAGCCATTAAACCATAAATGCTGTAGCTCTAACTTTTCGGCTTCTTAAAGATGATACCATTGAAAAAAAAATGAAAAATACAGTAAGCTTGAGCCCCTACGCCCCCGTGTTCCATGCCCACCTTGCTGCGACCCAGGAGGCTTTGCAACCGCGCGGCGAGCCTCGAGTCGTCGAAGCATGGTGTAAAGTGGGGATTTCTCATCAATTGGAGTTTTACCATGAATGCGTGGCAACCACTTTCTTCGTTGTGAATCAATTTGGGATTTCATAGATTTGAAGTCAATCTTGGGTTGAAAGGTGGCTCAGATATGCTCAGATCAACACAAATGAGTGCCAGAAAATGCCAGAAACCTTCCACTTGAGGACCGAAGTCTCGGCCCAGCTCAGGAGTCTCAACCACATCCAGCACCCATGGGACCCAGCGTGGCTGCGTGGGAAACTTTACCCACCCTCCGAAATGTGGGATGCCGTCGTGTGAAAGTGGGGAAGCCTGGAGTCACGATGAGACACGTCCACAGCATGGCACAGTAAGCATTACAACGGGCTGTGGGGCTCCCACTGAAGATTCCTTTTAGGAACCTCAGCTTGGTGTAGCTTAGCCACGGTGCCCTGCCAGAGAAGATGAGGTATACAACCTGATGAAGAGTGTGAGGCCACGTGACGTGAAGTGTCCTTGCTGCAAGGAACAACCAGAGAAAGGGTGAGGGTCAAAGAGTTCCAAAATTTGCTGAAACTGGAAAAAGCTTGTTGGTTGATTCTGTTGGGCAAGAAAATGTTTTGGCTGTAAATGGTCAAATGGTGTATATATGGCCAAGACCAGAATATTTCTAGGAAAACCTAGTTTTTCGCAGTGCAGATTGGACGTTGAACTTGTGGCCAAAATACATGCTGTAGATCACGTGTATTTTTGTCAGATAAGTTTAATATCGTTTTGCGCGTTGCATTCCAGGACCTGCCATTGTAGACCTGACATTTTATTCTATACAGTTGTATACTAATATATACAGTAATATAATGATAACAACTATATAGCCTTTGCTTGCAGGAAATTGACAGGAACGCAGCACCTTGCAACTGCAAACATGTGACCTTGCCCAGGTGAAAGTGTGGTTTGGTTCACCCCGCTGTGGCTGTTTTTCAGCTGAGGTCCGTTTTTGAAAAGCATGTCGGCCCGATCGATGGAGAGTGTACTATCAATGCCCCTTGACTGAGTGAGGAACGAGCACGAACTTCGCCCCGGAAAACATGTTTTCAAAATTGGCCTTTTGAAGAAACCCACTTGACCACTAGTTTTTCAAATATGTTGCCAGTTGGGATCTGTATCGCTATCCAATGATATATGCATGTGTATATAAGAAAAATATAGCATACAATATTTGTTTGTATTATATTTGGTTGTGTTTTGTGTGATGAAATTGTATGATTATGTATGATTGTAGTATGTTGTTGTATATGTATATATACATGACTATGGTTCATTGCATTGTGCATTTTGTGTTTTATATTACGTTCTATTTTAAAATTGTTTTTCAAACTATCTAGATTATAATTTTTATATTACATATACGTATTGCATTTTTACTTATAAAATGTTTTTTTTGGTAATTTTATATGTTACATAAATGCATTAAGTACATGTTACATTTTACGTTGTATATATTATATGTTATATTAGTATATTTTTATTGTATGTGTTATATTTAGTTTGTATATATATATATATGTTGTTATATTTTATATGTAATTATATGTTATATTATGCATAATATATATATATATATACATTACATTTACTTTATATATTACACATATATTTGTGTAGAATGCATAAACGGTGCAGTTTTTTTTTTGGTGGCAGGGTATGCAAGACTGGTCATGCCAACTGATCTAATTGGAGTCGGCCATGTTGGTTGCATGTAGATCGTCTAGCATCTACAGCAATTGGCATAAGTTCCATGCATTCAAGGGCCAATCAAAGCCTTCATTTTTTTTGTTGGTTGGTGAACGGTTCCAAGAGTCCCAATCCCAAGGACTGCGTGGGAACGTTGCACTTCGCGCATGCTGAGCACGCTCTCCATGCAGTGGAGAAGTATAACAGAGGCATATTGGAGGTCAGTCACTTGTCTTCCAAGAGCATCGTGGGATATGGTGGGTATGGCTCAAGCATCCGGAACTTATGGTGACCCACAGCAGTGTTTTGCCAGCAGGTGGCAGACCAATGTTATGGATCCATCATGACTCATCACCAACACTTGAAACATAGCCACGCACAAACCCAGCAAAGGGAAGGTGCTATTCTGAACGCCTGGGCCTCCCGTTTTGGAGGGATACATGCTCGCGATGTATGGTCGCAAAAACAAAAGGGGGGGATGATGAAATTATGCCATATTCATATATTCCAACATTCTGAAATTCAATTGATAGAAGAGGAAAGGTACCCTATTTTCAGAGACAGTTGACTTCATATATCGCGCACGTGATGTTTCTTATTGGCAGAATGTTAGAGTTGTCCAAAGTGATGCTTCTCGTGAAGTCGTGGCAATTGCCCGTGAGAATTGTAACTCAGGTTCTGACAGGCGTAAAGGGGATGACGAACACGTCAGTTTACAAGTGTCTTGGCCAAAACATCGGCACCGCAAAATCATGCAAATCTATACCTGGAAGGTGGATAGCCATGACTAGCCAGGCCAGGATGAAATTCCAGAATTCCAAACCCCTTCGCCAATGGCCTGGCCAAGGCCGATCCATGGACTGCAAATGGACCTACACTTCAACAAAAAATGGAAGAGCCCATGGCTTAGGGATTAACTCGCTAAGCCATGCTAAGCCCTCAGGCATTTGGTGCTGTGGGCTGAACCTCTCAAACTGAGGTTGCTGTGGCCGCTTGAAGATTCGCAGTTGAGGCAAAGATTTAGAGGGGAAAGATGGGGAAAGGCCGACAAACTCCCAAGCCGTGTGCAATATCATAAGCCATGACGTGGGATGGCGCGGGAATTCCTATTAACCTCTCTTGGGGATTTGACACGCCCCAGGCGTGGTGACGGATGGCTTACCCTCTTCCGCGTGAGCAAAGCCAAGGACCGGACAATCCAATGAAGCCCAGGTTTCGTAATGGTGTTTGCATGGCTGCCTGCAGGAAGCCAAAAGGATGGAACAGCCCGAAAGCTATCAGGCCACTCCAGGTAATGATAATGAAGCGAAAAGCAGAACTGATCTGAAGTGTTTTAGATTTGGCGAGTCGTCACCCCTCGGGAACTGTTGGGATGATAAGCCTTGTGATTTTTAAAGTGTGGACATGTTCATTTTGATCGCCAGTCGTGACAAGATCTCAAAATATGTGGCACATGATGACATGGCGCCACAGGTGGATTTCAAAGGAAGCATTCTTACAGACTCTTGGCGTTGAGACGCGTGGAATCACGGGGCGAGGGACGATCATGGACGATCACAGTCACTCTTTGTCAAGGCGCCACTGTGAAAAAACTGGGAACCTCACCAGTTGGGATATTCCGCCAAGTATTTGCAGACAAATAATGCAATGACACAAATATAGAGTATATATAGATATAGATAGTTACTCCTATTGAATTTGCAATTTCATGTGGCAAGACCGCAGGGGCGTGTTGAATATGTTCAGTCGCTATTTGCCCGGTTTCTGATGTTCATTGTCAAAACCAGCAGTCGCATATCTTCATCCGCATTATCCCAATCATCATCAACATCAACAACATCATCACCATCATCATCATCACCACCACCATCACCATCACCATCACCATCACCATCACCGCCGTCATCCTCATCATCTGCATCATTCTCATTACCATCCGCACCATTCTCATCACCATCCCCCTCCTGCTCCTCCCCCTTCTATTCCTCATCAGCCTCGTCGTCGTCATCCACCACCACCACCACCACCGCCACCACCACCACCATTCCCACAACCACTACCATCACTACCACCGCTATCGTCATCCCATTCTTATTGTCATGCTGCACAAAACCGATTTCTGCCACTGCCTTCTCGCGCACATGCTTCCAGTACAGTACATCCGAAAACAATGAAAGGGTATAAAACGATTATCCATCCCCCACGGCACTGAAACAGATGGCTTAGTCTTGACTCAGTTTGGTGCAGCTGAGGTAAAGTTGGATGACACCGTACCTGAGCAGGAAGGTATTGTGATCCAAGGAGGGCCAATGGTCCTTTGAGACAGGCTCCAGCAATATGTACAGCGCCTTTCAAGACCTTGAAAGGTCTGCTTGGTCTAGGAGAAATAGGCAGGGCAACACCGAAAGCTTGGGTGATCCTGCCTAGCTCTGGTGACTTTGGTGGCATGGAATGATTGAAACATGTAGATTCATTTCAAAACCCATGGTTCAATTCATGAATGGTCAATATATATATATATATAGACAGTAAGATTCTGAACGTATGCACATGGCTGGGTTTTGAGGCGGGCAAAAATTCTCTCCAAAGGTTTCGCTGTGTGCTCTCTCCTCCAGCGACCCATCCCTCGTGGTGAGACCCCTGACGAAACTGGTGCGCGGTGGAGCCTGGGATGCCTTAACAAGGTCCCAAAAATTGTGGCGCTGGGCCTCCCAATACTTCAGACCATGTTAGCAACAGTTTATGCCACACAATGACATGAAACCCTGAGAAACTTGGAATTGATGATTTGGGAGTCCGACAAAAATTGGCGACTGGAACACAAAAATCAATGTTGTGGTTGATGTCGATGTCGCCATATGCCATGACCTGCCTGGCACCTCAGAGCATACCCATTGCAGCCTGGGTTTGGATCAGGGAAGGGGTTGCAGTTGAAAACCCAAAAAGTGCTCCGGTTCCAACATGCTCATATAACAAACAAGTCGTTTCTTGCCAGCTGGGCTACAACACCAGGTGTGACATGTTCTCCAACTTTGTTTTCTTACAGTTTGGGAGAGGCTCCATGTTGCTACCCATGTTGCATTGATTTGCTGGTTGCCGAACCGGCAGCGGACAAACTAATTTGATACGATTTCATGTTTTTTGCCCGGAATACTTCATCTATGTATCTTCGTTATACTAATGTTTGCTACAATTGGTGCTTGCATATATTGTTTCACCCATAGCTAGGATGATGATCGTCACTGACCAGCAACGTTTCAGGGCGGTTGAAACTACCAGCATGCAGCATCACCAATAAGTCAATGAGTATTGTATATTGCATATGACATGCCGGACTGCCGGACTTAAGTCACTTCCATAGTGATCAAATGCATGCACATGCAATTGTAAGAAACTATAATTGTTAAATATTGTTAATAGATTCAGCATTTGGGAGTAAGAATGCTTCTGAAGATATGCGATGGAAGGCATTTTGTGGTGGTGAACCCTGGTGAACCCCGCAAGCGGGATGATTTTTAGACATTTTTAGACCACGTTCCAAAAAGATCCACAACATGAAAACTCAGGCTAGGGAGCCACGGGGTGTCAGGTCTCCTCGCGAGCATAACATGAGACACATGGCAAAGTCACACCGAGGCCATGTTCGTGCAGATAAACCATGATAAACCTGGGTGTTCGGTTGGTCAATGCTTGATTTCGCTTTCCCATAAATCTGGAGGAATGTCCAATTATGTCCAAATTGATATTGAACACATTCAGCTGATTTGGGATATGGCCATGCCAGCCCTACACCCCCAATGTGATGTGACTGTGATACGGGATTTATCATGGAGGAGGCACCAACCATGATTTCTTTTCGGTTGGAGTTCATGTCATCATTGTCACTACAGCTATCTACCACAATGATCCACAATGAACATGGGTAATTGCCATTGTTTTTCAGATGGCCGGAGGTGGACAAAGCATTCAAAGCATAGGCCAGTGTGAACTTTTTCCAGCGAAGCAAGGTCCAAGTTGGAAAGTGCGCCAGGTATATCAGTGCGCATCATATAAACCTCTTAAAAAGTTCCCAGACCGAGAGTTCCTCAGTGCCTGTGCATGTTGATACATTTAATCATTTTGCCCATAAAATTCTTGAAACATGTTGGATTTCAGGACATTCTGTGGATTCCTGTGGAAGTCAGATAGATTGATTCCAGGCAACTCTCGTGTAGTTTATCAGTCGAGACCACGTGGAAACCCTGCAGCTCCTGGAAAATGATGCGCGGGAGGATAGCAGCCCATGGGGATGGTTTGGAACCATTTGGAACCGTAGGCCATGAAAAAAGATCCTATAGAGACGATACCCCCATACTGAGTGTAGGCTGTTTTTGTCCATCACTGTATATAATGCCAAGTTCGTATTAATAACCCCCCCAAGTAGAAAACTAGGGCTGGTCATACATTAAAGAAACAACCAACCTGCCAATGGGTCGAGATTTCTCTTTTCAGCGGCCTCCCTCCAAATGGGGTGAGATGGTGAGATTGGGCATCGGACATCCCTTCAAGACAGTACTTTTCAACCATTAAAAAGCAATGAAAACCAGTAAAGATATAGTTATAGTATGTTATAGTATGTTATAGTATATATCCTGACTACCACCAAATTAGGATTTCTGAGCAGGGTGTTGTTCAATAGGGGTGGTCGCACATGTTTATGAATAGGGAAGGACCAACCAAAAGTAGCATCGTTTTTTGGAATATGGGTGTTGATCAATTCAGGCTGCTTATTAATATGAACTTAACATTGTCCTTTGGCCACGGAATATGCATCATCTATACATATCGGAATCTATACGATTATAGGATATAGGTACGGTAAGTTTAATTGGGCCCTTTAAAGCAGCCTCTTTATGATCCCGCTACAATTCATATTGTGGAGTTTTCCCAGGCCATCCCGAAATATATAGCAAACTGCTGGAAACCTTGGGCAGCTTTGGCAGCCATGAACTTGGGAATAGTAAAATCCCAGCAACATACAAGACATAGCAAGACTAGGCGGTTTTCCAAGAGCCATGAAAATGACAAAAAAAAATCCAACACAAAATGGCGTTTGTTGCATCGGAACCGTTGGAACAACCGTTGGAACAACCGTTGGAACAACCGTTGGAACAACCGTTGGAACAACCGTTGGAACAACCGTTGGAACAACCGTTGGAACAACCGTTGGAACCCCTTAAAAATGACTCGAAATCGGAAAAAAAAACTATATACGAGGCTTCGGCGCTTTCCGGAAGCCTTGGAGGAAGCACGTCGAGTCGCTGGTGCTGAAAATTTCCGGTGGATGGGATGGGTGGCGGACAACCAACCATTTATCATAAAATATCCATTGATCCTCAGCAAAATGAAGAGTTTGAGACAAAATGGCCATTTTGGAGGTGGAAATTCGGCAACTCCCAGCTCACGGCAGGATCTATGTTAGTTTGGGGGATGATAAAATATTCAAACAGATTTACCCTCTGGTAATTTAACGTAGCTATTGAAAATCACAATTTTTAATGGGAAAATCCACTATAAATGGTCATTTTCAATAGCTATGTTTACCAGAGGGTATATATTATAATTAATTGTTTAGATAAATTTGGATGAATTATAAAGACCTTACGGCAACATCATAATAAGTGATGGTTAGATACGGTGAGTAAGGTTAACCAAAATGGACTTATTTCAGGCTGGTGAATTTCTATACTTGATATATCTTGATATCATGCGGCCAAATATATAATGGCACATGCTCAACAATAGACCAAAGCTCTAAGTACAAGTGTGATGCACGTATAGAACCGATAAATTGGTTCTTAAAATCAATATTGTATTGGATGGTGTTGTCCAGAAATGGTGGATTTACCACCAATTTACGGTCAGCTTAACGAGGAATATGATACCTCCTTGAAGACGTTCCCTGTATTGGAAGCCAAAACGAGCGGATCCAATTTTTCGAACCATGGCGCTGGAGAGACATGCTATGCTTTCTGGGATCTGGGACACGAATTTAAATGATATAAAAGAACCATGGGGCATACATTCCTAACCACGATTTGGGCGATATAGTGACTTGACTTTTGAGATCAAACCAGTTGGACCACTAGCAGACCCCCTAATGCTGAGGCAAGGTCAACCTTGGCTTGTTCGAGCCACCTTTTTTTGTATCTTAAATTGGCCTCATCTCAGGTTAGCCCTGATCCTTTCCCATGTCCTGCAGACAAGTGTCCTTGGCTACTCTCCATCCCCAAGATGTCTCCACTTTCGAAAGTCTCCTTGACACATGCCCTGAAGAAGATGGGTTTCCTCATCAAATTCTTCCGTGAAATCAGCGTTGTAGAATTAACTCGAATCCCATCCACAAATCATGATAAATTACCAAGAGGTCAAGAGGTCCAATGTTTTCCCAGTTTCTGGCAGTTTTCTGGCAGTTTTCCCAATTCAGCAGTGACCTTGGGACTCCGGGCATCAGGCCTTAGAACTGGATCCGAGTCAGAGCACTGCACGACTGGCACGGGTTGGAAGCCGAAGATGGGGCTGCGATGATGGGAAGATTGGGAAGCGAAAGCCCAGTGTTTCATGGGAACACAGAAGAACACGTGGGAGAGTGAAGGAACATTAATAGATTCTGGAAATTATTTGAATTTGTATAATTCTTTATGAACTCATCCTATGTATCATTATAGTAAGGCCAGCTTAATACCCTCCCACAAGGTCCAGAAGGTCAACAAGGTCAAAACAGCAACATCAAAAATGGTCTCTTTTTCTTTCAAGTGGCCCATGAATCATGTAAAATCATGTAAATAACATTGCTCCACATAATTCGCCTGTGGAATTCCATGGGAATTTGCCATGGAATCTATGGTCTTTTTCCATGGGTCAAAACCTATGGAACTGTCACAGCACACCTTCACAACTCAGCCGCACCCCGACACATCCCAGACCCTCCATCGTTTCAAAACCGAATTGGGGAGGATTCCAGAGATGAGGGTGTTGAATGGGGAGCCATATTGATTACGCCATATTAAATTAATATTAAAAAATCCTATCTTGACATGGTATTTCACTGCTAGAAAGAGCGGGTTACTAGAGGTTAATTGGCAATTGGATGATATGATATGATATGATGATATTGGAATATATTGGATGTAATTTTCATCGATTCTAACAGATTCAAAAAAACCCAAGCTCCATGGGATTTCCCATGGGATTTCCCCATGGGCATCCGACTTCTTCTATGACTTGAGGCCATGGCGATGCAACAGACCGGTCAGGGACTCAGTCTGGGCCGATCTCAATGGGCCATGGGTTGTAGGGTTCATGAGGGAAATTCCGCACAATATGACCCCAAAAAAGGGAAACACATGTCAGGTAGATTCATCATGATTCATCTAGTACGTACTTTTCTATATGTTTGAGGACTGCTATAGATGTCAAATCATCTACTTTTCTCAGCATGTTAAATCTTTTGAACAAGCCAGTGGAAAGACAAGATTTCAGAAAGCTTCCCACTGGATTTCTCAATACCAAAAACGCTGCAACGTGCTCGGCCAAACTTTCCGTTCCGCAAAGACGCTGTGATCTTGTGAGCGTGTGGAATCCTCACGTGGAAGACAGACGTTGCTCAAATTCATGGGTTTTCTCTGTAAATCCCTATGTTTAATCTCTACATATCTCTACCATCCTGCTTGTTCTTCCTTGCTGATTCAATCCAATTTGCTGTTCAATTATTCCCTCTTTTCGTTGGTCAAATCCTATGCCCTATTGCTTCTTAAAATCATCTCAAATCCTGATTCCTGTGGCTTCCCCATGGTCGCTGAGTTGAATCCCCATATTTGTTGCTGTTTACCGCCTATTTAGGGGGTTCCTAAAATAGGGCTACCCACAGTCATCATCCATTTTCATCGGATTTTCCATGAAAAAAACCATCCAGCTATTGGGGTGCGCCATGGTGCCCCCAGTTGAAACGACCCAGGTTTGGCCAAAGATGCTGAAGTGGAACTTCGAGACCTGCACCGTGCCTTGGATCAAAGAAAAACGGTCTGAACCCAACACCCAAAAAAACGAAAAAAAAAACACATGGAAAAATCATACAACTATTTGATGGTTATAGAGATTTGATGGTTATTAATAATCAATTGATATCAGATATCTTAGTTGATCATGAATTTGACCTTTTAGTTTACCTATTATTAGCTGGCAAGGCCGGGGTGACTCACCTGAATTTTGGATGTTGCTGGGTAAACTTGGTCACGACGGAAAACCACGACGTGACCATAAATTTATAATTCGGATCTTTGGGAATACCCAACTGATTTGTGAAATGCTATAATTTAGCCAGGAGATGCCAAGTTTATTACTTGGATGTTGGACGTTAAGTCGATGATAAAGATTTTTTGGAGTGGCACTGTCACATAACACTAAGTTAAGTTCAACCACCTAGCTTGACGTGATTTCAACGGAGAAATAGCTCATGTTCTCGATTATTTCTGATTGGATTTTTCCCGGCCAGGAAATCCACAGGTGATTTGTTGTTTCCCATCGATTTTCCCTCAAACCAACCCATTGAGTTTCCATTGATGTTGACTTGTTGGTGGCCAGGTCGTAATCCACAAGATAGTGAGGTCTGCGTGCTGCACGGGTACCCAGTCCAGTAACTGCATGCACGTGTCATGTCAAAAAAAGAATATGCCCGAGATAAAGGTAGGGGCGCCGCACAGGGGCCAGATTCTTGAAGCCCAAGGGAACAAAAAAGATCCAGTTGCCGTGGCAGACTCAAGCAGAATTGCCGGCTCAACAAGGGTCAGCGAACCGCTGGGTTTTCTCGAACAAAAAGCCTCGAAATGTCAGGTGAATAGATATGTATGTCGGACTCCCCCCAAATTGAAGTCCAATTTGCACCGTGTTCTCACAGTGCCATCAAAACATTCGGCCATGGAAAAATTGGCCTTCGAGGCTCAAGGCTTAGTTGTCCTTATTGTGCTTGGCCTTTTCATATTGGTAAATTTTGGCCAATGTCGCTTTAGACAGGCCTTTTCCCCGGTTTTCATGCTGAAACTTGTTCCCGGGATTGGAAAGATCTTTCTCCTTTGGAGATCTCTGCACCTCGCTCACTGATGCTGAGCCCGACGCCGTAGACGGAGATGTCGCGGCACCAAACCCCGCAGCTGAAGATGCTCCACGCTGCTCAGTGATAGAAGATCCACCACGCTGCTTAAGGCCCGACCGTGCTGAGGTAGATCGCAATGTAGTTTGCGATCCCGCTGCAAAGCACTCACCATGCGAGCCCGAGCTTGATGTCATACCCTTGGAAATAGAGCCAGAGTTCCCTCGCTCAGCGCTGCTCTGTAAGCCCGAACTTGGTGTCATACGTCCAGACGAAGCAGCTCGCTCGGCACGCAAGCCCGAACTTGATGTCATACATGGCGAAGCAGCTCGCTCGGCACGCAAGCCCGAACTTGATGTCATACATGGCGAAGCAGCTCGCTCGGCACGCAAGCCCGAACTTGATGTCATACATGGCGACCTCTCACCATCAGATTCGCACTCTTCACAAAGGGGCCAACGACTATCCAGCTTCGGCTGCGACAGCGCACTCAATCGTTTCAGACAGCATCTAAGACCTTGAAAAGCCAACTGCCCAACATAGATTGTTCCCAACGCCATCAAAAGCGCGCCACATACCCACAGGGTATCTGAGCCAGCTTCGTTGTCTTCCTCTATGGAGTCCATGCCGGACAGCAAAAGTCCACCAGCCATCAAAGTCGCGATAGCTACTTCTCGTTCATTTCCACCTCCATCACTTGATTCAGGTTTGGGTCCTCGCATCCCCAGGTCCGCCACAAAGGCCTGAAAGGCCTGGCCATGTAGAGGCTTTGTAAGCCCATCTGCCACGAGCTCCGTCCCCTTCAGATGGAGCAACTTCCAAGCGCCTCCAGGGCAGTTCCTTCAAGAGCTTCTCGAAGATACGAAGCCCTGATTTTGAGATGTCTGGTGCGCCAGGAGGAGCAGCTAGTGCCATGGGCAAGTCCGATGGCAGCCACATTGTCTCCATACAGCACTCAGTGCCAGAAGCTTCACCCATCATAGTGGCTAGCATAGCCTCAGCAGATCGCCCAGCATTCAGCGCATCGCAGTAAGCCACTAGCTCGCTCTCGGCTGTGGAGTGCGTCACAAAAGGCTGAACTGTGGTCTGCCAGGCAATCACGCATCCACCATAGTAGATGGCCAGCCCCTGAACACTTCTGTTTCGTGTTCCTGCTCCAAAGGCAATGTCGGAGAACACCTCAAGAAGCCCTTGGTGTCTTGCCACTTTCAACTGGCCACGTGTTCCAAACTGGTCCGTGGGCACATTCTTGGTGTAATGGAGACCTCCAGGGTGCGCCTTGACATACTGCATCACCAGAGTTGCGATCTCTATCGACCGTCTTGGATTTTTTGTAGCCAATCTGCACACCGTGGAGACACTCATCGCCAAGTCAGGTCTGGTCCTTGTTGTCAGCCATAGCAGCGCGCCAGCCATGCCCTGGGCAACCTTGATGTCGGTGGCTTGAACGGGCTCCCCAGGATTTTCATCCTCTTCACTGGGCTTGAAATGTGGAGCATCAATCTCCTTTTCAATCCCCCACTTCTGGACCATCTCCTTCTCATACATTCGCTGGGAGATCAGAAATCCGTCTCCTTGGGGTCCAACTTCAATTTCAAAGCCACAGTACTTAAAAGGTTTGCCCCCTTCCTGCACCTTCTCGATGTCAGAAGTAGCCCAGATCTTGGCAATAGAGGCCAGTGCTGCTTGAGCTGCATCATCCTCAGCCGATACCAAAAGGTCGTCCACGTAGACCGTCATGATGCCTGACCAGTGGCTTTCACCACTTTCCACATCAACCTCAATGAGGCGCCAAACATTTTCATCGGCAGTCTTCTTGAAGCTGCCTTTGACTTCTCGTCCATGACGCATTCTGGTCCAGGCCACCGTCGGCAAAGTTTCGTCTCTGTAGAGACACCAGTCTCTTGGTGACCCTACCAAGCCGTACAAAGCTTTCTCGATCACCCAGACATCGTTTTGAGTTGCCAACCCCAACTTTCTGAACACCGTTGGAACCTCCATAGCCGTGATCTTGGTCTCGTCACGCCTTGGTGCGTTGAGGAAGGCGACTCTGATGTCTGTGCCATAGATGGACCAGCTCTTTGAACTCGCTATGCGGATCTGAGCTCTGATTTGATTGCCATCAGCTCCACCAGCATAGACCTCTTCGTTGCCAGGGTCTTGGTAGTTTCCACATACCACCGCCCGTGAGCGAAAAGCCCCTGATCCGGCTTTCCGGGTGTGGACCATTTTCCCTGGTAAAAGTTCAATTGGGAGGCCACGCTGCTTGGCAAGGTCCTGGAGCTGGCTGCGAGTGATCTGCTTGACGGCCTGCTTCTTGTGGAGCAGTTGTTCATACTCCGCACAGATCGAAGGCTTCCAGTCCTCCAGATGGCTCCAGACCTCTGCATTGCTGATGGTTCGAGTCACCAGGAACTCCTGATCCAGCTTTTCGTGATCCTCCTTGATGGCTTGATGTTGAAATTGCTGAAGCTGGTTTTCCAAGAGTGCCCTTAAAGAAATAGCCTCAGTAATGGCTCCGATCCAAAGCGCCTGGTCTTCAGTGGTGGCATCAAGGCGGTTCATCTCGTCCCTGATGTAGTCAACCACATTGGCATGGCAGGCCCGAATTGCAGCAACCCCTGAAGTAGTTGAGGCCACCGGGCTTGAGCCACCGTCCCGGTTGTTAGGTGCCTCCTCCCACTCCCCACCTCCAAACTCCTCCGCATCAGATTGCAAAGTTGGGGTGCTTGCTGTTGGGCTTGCCGTTGTTTGCTCCGAGTCTGTGCCCAGTGTCCAGCTCGACTCACCACTGCTGCCAATTTCATCCCCTTCTAGATGGCTTTTCAAATATTCAGGGATTTGAAAAACTTGATTGGGTATTCCCGTCAAAACCGCATCCTTTGTGGGATCATTTGTATTGAGCCCCCATGCCTCCCCCTCGATGTTCACCATCGATCTGATGGCAGGAACTGCAGTTTTGCCCCGAAGTCGTCGGGTAGGGACTCCTGGCCATTGAGGCATAGAAGATTGCTCACCACGCTCCTCCACATAGATCTCGTTAGAGGCACCAGGAAGCTCAAGAGGGGCGTCAGGTGGGATTTGCACCACATCATCCGTATAGAAAAACCGGCCAGTCTTGAGAGACTTCACATAGTAGCTGGTTGTTGTCAGGGATGTGAATTTGTCGGGGCCCATGATTTGGACTTCTTCTCGTGCATCTCGCCAATGGGTGTAGCGTTCTTGCCAAGACTTTCGAAGAGCATAGACCTTGCTGCCAAAACGTAGCATTGGTCCCGTAGGAAATCCCAATTTCTGCAACTGACAGCGTAGTCGTCGCTCGCCAATGTGTCTTGCACAAAGTGGCCAACACTCCAGTGGACATTGATTTGCTGTGAGAATGGTCTTGATGGCCCTTTTTGTGTTTCCCACCTCCGCCTCCACTCGGCCATTTGCTTCTGTAAGAAGAGCCTGATGTCAAAGTAGTGATGATTCCTCGATCCAAGGTCCACTGCCGAATCGGGGCTGAGACCAATTCCCTTGCCCGATCACAATGAAGTCTCACCAACGGTAGCCCCAGTGATTGCAGCTTCGCATGAATGCGAGCCAGTGCAGGAAGAACTTCCTTGACTGATCTTGAGTTCACCAACTCCACAAAGGTCAAGTTGCGCACCGCCACATTGGTCGCATCTTCCACCAAGCGATGCCAGACATTGTGCGCTCCACGTAGAGCTTCTTCCTGAGGGCAATCAGGGCCAGCTGGTGGAACAGGTTCTTCAGCCAAAGGATCTGCTGGGTCCGCCAGGCCTTCTGAGCTTTCAGGCCGTGGTGGCAAGTCTCCCCCGTCATCCATCATCACCTCATCATCATCAAAAACTCCATCATGTGGAACCTGAGCATTGTGGCCACGGTCTCCCCCCCGTATAAATCCATCGACGGCGAAGGTTGACCGGCACTTGAACTCAGACCGCCCCCTCCGTGTAAGTCCATCGACGGCAGAGGTTGGTCCTGTTCATCTTTGGGAGCTCCTGGAGGGTCAACCATAGGACGGCCATCGGCCATGACAGGGAACGTGTAGCAAGCCACCATCAGATAGCGAGCACGTTGATGTTCCTGATCAACCCCAGAAGTCATCTTGCCTGAAAGATCCACTGACAGCGTGTAGGCCTCAGGATGTGTGACCCTCCTGTGTGGTCGAGATCTCGCTTGAGCTCTGACACAATGGGCACAATCTCTCCTTGCCGGCAAGTGGTCATTCAAGAAGTGGGCCTTCCAAGATTCCAGAGCTAACTGGGAGATCGTCCTGAGAGCTCGTGGTTGCACTGACGAAAGATCCCTCCCAGGAACCTCGTTAGAACCAGACGCTTGATGTTGCACCGAATCAGGTCCACGTCCAGCTCCCCTGAGGTATCGATTCAGCCCAGCTGCTCTCGCGGCTTTCAGCCCTGGTGCCCATGCAGCCCATGATTTGGTTGTTTTGAAACGTTGCTCCATTGGGAGAGCTCTGAACTGCTCAGCTGCTTGTGCTTCTCCTTCAGGTTGGCCTCTCAGCTCGCCCAACTGTGCCAATTCCATGAGGTTGGTGCCAATGGTAGTGGGCTTTCGTTTGGTGTGACCCATCGTGCACTGGTCAAAGGAGAACTGCGACAGACCATAACGAGTCTGGAAGTCTTGCCATTCTTGAGTTCGAAACATCGAGAAATACCGATGTTGCTGTACGTCAGCCTCGTCTCTATATTTGGCTGGGTCCTCAGGCTGCTCCATCAGAAACGCCGTTGGCACCTCATCATCAGCTGGACGTACATCTTCACATAGTGTCATCAGAGACAGGAATCTGAACATCAAGATGGTGTCTCCTTCTACCAGAGCTGCATCTTTGGGAGGTAAGTCAGGAAGTCCATAAGGATGTTCATCGTTGCGCACAACTCCTGGTCCCTCATCATCCTGGTATCTCAATGCCGACACAGTTCGGCAAGGTGGGCCGCCAATGATGGCTTTGACTCTGCCCGACGCACATAGCGCCACCAGGAAGCCATACACATTTTTGTCGTGCAGGTTCGCTGGATGGGACCCTTCTGTGTCCACACAAAGGACCTCGGTGTCTGCAGAGCCACATTGTTTCTCCCAGTACGAGGAGTCAGGGCCAGAGAAGATGTGCAAGATGATCCTTTTGGCCTTCAGAAGTTTACGCCGTTTGTGGCGATTCCATGGCAAACGTGCTCCAAAGTCCTCCGCCTTCACCATCTCCAGGTACGGAATCAACTTCATCATGATGTGATCCGGTAGACCTGGGAACTCCTTCTTCATTTTCACAGTCATGGCAGTTTCCAAGGTCAACATGTTGAGATCCACCATGCCCACGTCAGCCAACATAGTTTTGACAACCGCCAACTTTCTCCATTGGTGCACGTAGAAGAGCTCCAGCCAGTCCATGATTTTTTCACCCTCCTGACGGGAGATCATAGGGCATCCATTTCGCAGTTCCACGCGAACTTCACGTCCTTCATCATCCTTCAGTTTGCAAAGGCCATCACGCCACTCCAGTGAAAAGTCCAAGTCGGAGAGGCCGCCCATTGGGATGATCCATGAGATTTGTGTTGTTGGTGCAGCCAGTAAGATCTTCGTGTTCTTCTTCAACCTGAACATCTCAGTTGTTCCATCAGCCAACTGAACCGACGTTCTTTCAGCTGCCATCCATTCTCCTTCATCTCGAGCAGGACGTAGTGCGTGAGTTGCCCCACTGTCCAACAGGATGTATTCTTCATCCACCGTCTCCACGTTGCTCAGCTGCATCACTTTCAGCTTGGGATTCATTGGCCCACGCAACGTCTTCAGCAACTGAGTGGCTTCATGCAAGAGCTCTGCCGTTTTGTCTGCCTTGGGACCACTTTCTTGTCCACCTCGACCCCCATCTTTGTCTCCATTGGTTGCGGAGCTTGTCACCTCCGGTGGCTGCACCCCAGATCCTCCTCCTTCAACTGTTGCTGTAGAGGACGTCTCATCGCCACCAGAGCTCTTTGCAACTTTCACAGCCGCAGCTCCAGCTTTTCCTCCAACTGTGCCAGTAGATGGTGTCGATGAAGTTGAGCCATCATGTCCACGACCATGGCCATTTCCTCTCCCTGAACCAGTCGGTTCACCCTTTGCTTTGCCTGACCGTAGTTTGCAGTCGATCTTGCGATGTTCTTTGCTGCCACAGATGAAGCAGCGAGATGCCTTGTCGGTGATGCCTTCCCAAGAGTGTAGCCAACGGCAAGCTTTTCCGGCTCTACATCCAGCATCCGAGAGAAAGTACTTGCAAGGCCTCTCAATGGAATTGCCTTTGGGCTTGCCATCAGTTGGAGTTGCAGTAGTGGGAATTTTTGGGTCACCCTGCATCTGTTTCAGCTTCAAAGGTGTCTGTGGCGCCGACAAAGTCAAAGAGTTGGTCTGAAGAAGGACCAAGGTTTCGGCTTCAGCCAGAAGACATTGGCTATATGACCACAAGGCTTGCTGTGTTGGCATCTCATCCAGGCCCAGTTGCATGCGGCTTTGCGCCAAACGAAATGCAGCTTGTGGGTCCAGCGCTCCAAGTTGTTGAATTGGTCCATCCAGCGCTTTCAAGAGCAAGACCCCATCTGGTAGCGTAGCATTGACTTCTTGTGCTCTCCCAAAGTGCCGCCTCCAATTCCTCAAGGCTGTTGCAAGCTCCTTGACATTGGGGGTCTTTGGAATGCTGGTGAGTTGCTGAAGCAAAATCTGCTTCTCACCAGCCCCACCCGGTTGAAATCGGATCAGCAGCTTGTAGAGGATTGCAGTTGAAGACAAAGCTCGGTCTGTGACCAGTGATTGCTGCTCAGCTTCTGGTATGGCCTTCAAGAGCATCTGAATGCCACGTTGTTCAGTGCGATGGAACTGATGCTCCTTGAGTTCTTCTGGCAACCTCGGAGCTATTTGAATTCTCTGAAGTGGAGTGCTCACCTTCCATTCTTCATAGAATCCACGGGCTTCACGCATAGTTGTTTCCCACCACCACCAGCCCGCTGCTCCTGAGATGTCTTTCATGATCGGAGCAATCAAGCGCAACCAGTCTCCAAATTGGAGAGGGCTGGAATCAGCCGGTAGATCAGGCAGCTCACCTTTTGTGTTCATGGTGGTGCCCATGTTCTCAGGCCAGGGTGTAAATGAATGACCCTGCCTTCCATCTCCAAATCCACCTCCCCCCGCACCATGACCCGGAAGGTGGCAAGATTCTTGAGGACCGTTATGATGTAGTCCCATGTCAGCTCCATCCATCGAAGCCCGACCGCGACCATGAAGTCCTCCATGCTCAGAAGAGGCCCGATCGCGTCCACATAGTTCACCAAGAACCTGCTGAGCCCGAGCTTGTCCACGCAGATCACCGTGCAGGTTCGAAGCCCGAACTGGTCCATATAGATCGCCGTGCAAGTTCGGAGCCCGAGCTTGTTCACGAGTTTCTCCAAGATCCTGCAACCTTTGAGCCCGAGCTTGGTCTGGATGTTCTCCAAGCACCTGCACATGCGAAGCCCGAACTCCATCAAATCGTTCAGAAGATGCTGCTGGTTCTCCAAACGCCTGCAACTGCGATGCCCGAACTCCATCACGACGTTCAGAAGGCACTGCACAGGCCCGAGCTTGAAGACCATGATCCCCACTTCCCCCACACAAGTTCCCGCCTTCTCGTCCGTGCGCTATGCAAGCGGCCACAGCAGGTGGAACCCGACCAACCGTGGGACACCCAGGCTGAAAGTTCCCATTCCAGTAGTCAGATTGTTGAAACACTTGGGGAACCGAAACACGATCCAGTGCTAACTTCAGGGAATGAATTTCCTTCTCCATCCAAAACTGTTTCGCTTCACTAGCAGTGAGAACACCTTCACGTTCCTCAAAAGGTTTCCATGCAGTGTTACCACTCTTCATTTTTGGCTTGGATTCACAAGTGTCATAGATGTCCAAACCATGAATCTCACTCACAAAACTCGATTGATGCCCTTCCCCAGACTTCAAAGCTTCATGCAACCCAGGGATTGGTGGCACCGGAGGCATTGGTTGTTCACATTCTATTGGAGGTGGCCCATCTGGTACCCTTGTGCCATTCGGGGTATACTTCGCAGGGGCATGCCTCCCACACTCAGGGCTAACTGCAGCTTCGCGCACCCTTGCACGTGGAGTGCGACTTCCATGTCTACTTCCATGTCTAGCATGTCGATCTTTCTGACCGAAGCTACCAACTCCATTGGTTTTTTCATGAGATGTCTCTCCAACCGTAGACCATGGTGAAGTCTCGCCCCCAACACTAGCAAGGCCAGTAGTTCTTTCCAGTTTGCCCTTGAGCTCAGCTACTTGCTCAAGTAGCATCGAATTCTGATCCCGTAAGAAGTTGACAAGTTCAGCTTCTAACATCTTTTGAAGGTCATCTGACTTTGAACCCGAACCCTGATCTGGATCTCTAACATGTCCAACAGGCCCCATTGAACGCCTCCCAGCATCCGTTTCACCAGGCATCACTCCTTCAGTCCTTGCCGGAGTCCTTGTCACCACTGTAGGACGCTCCAGGGCTATGCTCGGCACACCAGCTGAGATGCCACCCCGTCCCTTCCCAGTAAGGTCCGTGAATGACGGAGGAACAGCCAAACCAGATGCTGCGCTTTGAATGGGTTCCCTGCTATCATTTCTATCCAAATCAGTCGGTAAATCACCAGGTCTTGAAGCTGCTAGTCGAAATTCATCTTGGGCTTTTTGAGACCAGAATGGGTTCACTTCCGCATCTCCCAGACCCCGGCTTGGCACTGATTGGGATCTGGCCATTGGAAAAAAAAAACAAACTTCAAAGGACGCGTTTTGGGCTCATAACCCTCAACAAGGGTCAGCGAACCGCTGGGTTTTCTCGAACAAAAAGCCTCGAAATGTCAGGTGAATTGATATGTATGTCGGAGCCGGAAAGAGCGGTTCTTGGAGATCTGGCCTCGAGTTTCACCTTATTCGAAAATTGATGGAGGGCATCTATCTGTCTAAATATCTTGGGTGACCGTGACCGTGGTGTATAGTAGGTTAGCAGATGTTAGCAGGCTTTTGAGAAAACAGACATTAATTACATAATTAACTATATGACGAAAGCCAGCCGGGAAGCTGGCTAGTTGCTATTTGCGAACGAAGTGAGAATAGGGGGTCTGGGGGGGGGTTAGTTGCCAAATTGGACAAAAATCGGGAAAATAGGTGGTGATTTTAGTGAGACAAAAGTATGGTCTTGCAGGGTAATGTACCAGGCGGCAAAACAGTGACGGTGGGTATCGATTCCCCCTAGGTCCGGTCTTCTGGGGGTTTCTGGGCTCAGTCAATGGACAGATAGATGGGCCAGCTAGTTAGAGGATATTGGAGAGAGAAGGACATTGGGTGAAAAGTACGTGCAAGAAGGGTTTCTGGGTGAAGAGTCTCTGGGTGAAAAGTCTGTGCAAGAAGAGTTTCTGGGTGAAGAGTCTCTGGGTGAAAAGTCTGTGCAAGAAGAGTTTCTGGGTGAAGAGTCTCTGGGTGAAAAGTATATGGGTGAAAATGTGCAAGAAGAGTTTCTGGGTGAAGAGTCTCTGGGTGAAAAGTATATGAGTGAAAAGTATGTGCAAGAAGAGTTTCTGGGTGAAGAGTCTCTGAGTAAAAAGTATATGGGTGAAAAGCATGTGCAAGAAGCGTTTCTGGGTGAAGAGTCTCTGGGTGAAAAATCTGTGCAAAAAGAGTTTCTGGGTGAAGAGTCTCTGGGTGAAAAGTATATGGGTGAAAAGTATGTGCAAGAAGAGTTTCTGGGAGAAGAGTCTCTGGGTGAAAAGTATATTGGTGAAAAGTATGTGAAAGAAGAGTTTCTGGGTGAAAAGTATGTGCAAGAAGAGTTTCTGGGTGAAGAGTCTGGGTGAGAAGTATATGGGTGAAAAGCATGTGCAAGAAGAGTTTCTGGGTGGTTGAAAAGTATGCGCAAGAAAGTTTCTGGGTGAAGAGTCTCTGGGTGAAAGGGGTATTGGTTAAAAGTATGTGCAAGAAGAGTTTCTGGGTGAAGAGTCTCTGGGTGAAAAGTATATGGGTGAAAACTATGTACAAGAAGAGTTTCTGGATGAAGAGTCTCTGGATGAAAAGTATATGGGTGAAAAGTATATGGGTGAAAAGTATGTGCAAGAAGAGTTTCTGGGTGAAGAGTTTCTGGGTGAAAAGTATATGGGTGAAAAGTATGTGCAAGAAGAATTTCTGGGTGAAGAGTCTCTGGGTGAAAAGTCTGCGCAAGAAGAGTTTTTGGGTGAAGAGTCTCTGGGTGAAAAGTATATGGGTGAAAAATATGTGCAAGGAGAGTCTCTGGTTGAAAAGTATATGGGTGAAAAGTATGTGCAAGAAGGGTTTCTGGGTGAAGAGTCTATGGGTGAAAAGTATATGGGTGAAAAGTATGTGCAAGAAGAGTTTCTGGGTGAAGAGTCTCTGGATGAAAAGGTTAACAAGTATGTGCAAGAAGAGTTTCTTGGCGAAGAGTCCCTTGGTGAAAAAAAGTATGTGCAAGAAGGGTTTCTGGGTGAAGAGTCTCTGGGTGAAAAGTATGTGCAAGAAGAGTTTCTGGGTGAAAAGTTTGTGCAAGAAGAGTTTCTGAGTGAAAAGTCTCTGGGTGAAAAGTATGTTGGTGAAAAGTATGTGCAAGAAGAGTTTCTGGGTGAAGAGTCTCTGGGTGAAAAGTATATGGTTGAAAAGTATGTGCAAGAAGAGTCTCTGGGTGAAAAGTATATGGGCGAAATGTCTGTGCAAGAAGGGTTTCTGGGTGAAGAGTATATGGGTGAAATGTTTGTGCAAGAAGAGTTTCTGGGTGAAGAGTCTCTGGGTGAAAAGTATATGGGTGAAAAGTATGTGCAAGAAGAGCTTCTGGGTGAAGAGTCTCTGGGTGAAAAGTACTGTATATGAGTGAAAAGTATGTGCAAGAAGAGTTTCTTGGTGAAGAGTCTCTGGGTGAAAAGTATATGGGTGAAAAGTATGTGCAAGAAGAGTTTCTGGGTGAAGAGTCTCGGGGTGAAAAGAATATGGGTGAAAAGTATGTTCAAGAAGAGTTTCTGGGTGAAGAGTCTCTGGGTGAAAAGTATATGGGTGAAAAGTATGTGCAAGAAGAGTTTCTGGGTGAAGAGTCTCTGGGTGAAAAGTATATGGATGAAAAGTATGTGCAAGAAGAGTTTCTTGGTGAAGAGTCTCTGGGTGAAAAGTATATGGGTGAAAAGTATGTGCAAGAAGAGTTTCTGGTGAAGAGTCTCTGGGTGAAAAGTATGTGGGTGAAAAGTATGTGCAAGAAGAGTTTCTGGGTGAAGAGTCTCTGGGTGAAAAGTATATTGGTGAAAAGTATGTGCAAGAAGAGTTTCTGGGTGAAGAGTCTCTGGGTGAAAAGTATATGGGTGAAAAGTATGTGCAAGAAGAGTTTCTGGGTGAAGAGTCTCTGAGTAAAAAGCATATGGGTGAAAAGTATGTGCAAGAAGAGTTTCTGGGTGAAGAGTCTCTGGGTGAAAAGTATGTGAAAAGTATGTGCAAGAAGAGTTTCTGGGTGAAGAGTCTCTGGGTGAAAAGTATATGGGTGAAAAGTATGTGCAAGCAGAGTTTCTGGGTGAAGAGTCTCTAGATGAAAAGTATATTGGTGAAAAGCATGTGCAAGAAGAGTTTCTGGGTGAAGAGTCTATGGGTGAAAAGTATATTGGTGAAAAGCATGTGCAAGAAGAGTTTCTGGGTGAAAAATCTCTGGGTGAAAAGTATATGGGTGAAAAGTATGTGCAAGAAGAGTATTTGGGTAAAGAGTCTCTGGGTGAAAAATCTATGCAAGAAGAGTTTCTGGGTGAAGAGCCTCTGGGTGAAGAGTCTCTGGGTGAAAAGTATATGGGTGAAAAGTATGTGCAAGAAGAGTTTCTGGGTGAAAAGTATGTGCAAGAAGAGTTTCTGGGTGAAGAGTCTCTGGGTTAAAAGTATATGGGTGAAAAGTATGTGCAAGAAGAATTTCTGGGTGAAGAGTCTCTAGATGAAAAGTACATCGGTGAAAAGCATGTGCAAGAAGAGCTTCTGGGTAAAGAGTCTCTGGGTGAAAAGTATGTGCAAGAAGAGTTTCTGGGTGAATAGTATGTGTAAGAAGAGTTTCTGGGTGAAGAATCTCTGGGTAAAAAGTATATGGGTGAAAAGTATGTGCAAGAAGAGTATCTGGGTAAAGAGTCTCTGAGTGAAAAATCTATGCAAGAAGAGTTTCTGGGTGAAGTGTCTCTGGGTGAAAGGGGTATTGGTGAAAAGTATGTGCAAGAAGAGTTTCTGGGTGAAGAGTCTCTGAGTAAAAAGTATATGGGTGAAAAGTATGTGCAAGAAGAGTATCTGGGTAAAGAGTCTCTGGGTGAAAAATCTATGCAAGAAGAGTTTCTGGGTGAAGAGTCTCTGGGTGAAGAGTCTCTGGGTGAAAAGTATATGGGTGAAAAGTCTGTGCAATAAGAGTTTCTGGGTGAAGAGTCTTTGGGTGAAAAGTATATGGGTGAAAAGTATGTGCAAGAAGGGTTTCTGGGTGAAGAGTCTCTGGGTGGAAAATATTGCGGAACATAGGGATAGATGGGATGCTGGCTTTCGTTCCCCCCTTCTCAGATTATATATATATATATATAAATTATCCCGGCAAGAGGCCCCAAACAGTGTGCAGTTGGGATTCTAAAGGGAAGGGTGGAAAGGGCCTAAAATCATCAGTGTCTGCAAGCTAGCAGGACAAGAGCGACCCTGGTAAGATCCTGCAAGTTCCCTTTGATTTGTGAAGATCTCTGTAGAAGATTGTGCGCAAGATCTCCTTGACAGGTTCTCTGTAGAAGCTGCTGTGCAAGATCCCTGTGTAAGGCTATCTGTACAAGGTGCCTATAGGAGATCTCCACAGAAGATTTTTGTAAGGGACCTCAAAGTACGATCTCTATTCAAGCTATCTAAAAAATGATCTCCGAGCAAGACCTCTGCTCTCTTCACCAGGTCTCTGTACAGGATCTCCATAAGAGGTCTCCTGTCAAGATCTTCGTACAAGATTTCTATAAGAGTTCTGTTGGCAAGATCTCTGTGAGAGGTCTCTTGGTAAGATCTTTTGACCAAGATCTCCATTGCAAGTCTCTTGCCAAGATCTCTGTACAAGCTCCCTATAAGAGGTCCCTTGGCAAGATTTCTGTATGAGCACTCGACATGCACATGGACATGTCACAAGAGCCATTTGACGCGAGAATTTTCCAGGAAAACTGCCGCGCCCCAGAAGTGAGCCGCACATTTTGCGCGAGCCAGCGCAATCGAAATGCACATGGACATGTCACAAGAGCCATTTTATGTGGAAATATGCAGGGAAAATGTTGGAGGCTAAGGGTACCACCCTCAATGAACACCGGGCCATACTGCTTTGTTAAAAACGGAGGAAAGAGATATCTTTTTGGCGCTGGAATGATTTTTTTAAGGGGCTCTTGGCAGGGCACCTGCAATACCAGCCAGGCTGGGCTATTTGCAACTCTGCTTGGGAAACTCCAGTGTGGGGAACCTTGGTTGCTGCTGCTTTTGCTGGGCTGGCATCACTTGAGTCCAAACATGGACCAACCAACTGATATGGGACTCCCTGGGATGTTGCCTTGGCGCATCTTGGCGCAGTTTTCACCAGTTGCCCAATCGATTTTTATGTAATTATTCCGTTTGGGATGTGCTTCAAAAGTAAAGGAGGGATAACCGATGTCTGGACCTTTCATGCAATTTCTGCAGCCGTGGGGGTCCAACGCGGCATCTGCCGCGATCTCAGCTCAACAACGGGCAGCCAAAGCCATTGGGCCATCGACCAATGCTGCTCTGAACAGGCCCGAAATCTTCGGAACATCCCTCAGACTAAAGATTTCTGAAGCCAAGTCAAGTCCAGATAGGTTTTCAATGTTTCTGTTTGAATGAGTTTACTGAAATAATTATCATACTTTTCGTTGCATTAAACGAAAGCTCGCAGCAGCGATCCGACAATCAAAGAAAGGCACAGCGAAGAGGCGAAGATATCCTGATACTGATCCTGCTTTCGCCTGTTATGAATACCGCATGTTTTTCCATATTATGTTTTCCGTAGAATTGGCTTGATGATTCACAAGAACATTTTGGGTTTCCGGACATCTAAAAATGCGACTGTGCAATCCCTCAACTGAGCAGTGGCTGCAAGACACCCCCGTTGCTTGAAGATTATAGGCAGTCATTGTCATACCGTTACTTTATACAAAATATACAGCCGAGAATCCCTTTAACCAACCAGTACATAATGGAAACACATAGGGTTTCGAACAATGTTTACTTGGAGAGTCAGACATGTTCCAAAAAATTTCCTGGCTAGGACGGCTCATCATTGTTGACACAGCAAGCCGCAGTTCCAACTTGATAGTAATTACATGTAATTACTCCACATCTTTTGGTGGTTAAAAATCCAACTCAGGCAGGAAATTGAATAGAAACCTTGAGAAGGGCCTGTGCAAGTGAAACATCCGCCATTTCCAAAGGCTGTTCCCAAGTTCCCTCTGGATCAGTTGTTTTGCTTCCAGGTTGCTCGCAGGTTATTTTCCCCATGTGGTGAGGAAAAGTGAAGAAATTTGGGTCGGAATCTCAGGTCCATCCATACAGCAGTGGCAGCAGTGGCAAGAAAACAGCCACAAACTTTTGGGAGGAGATCAGCGAAGCCTCCGTTGGTCATTCAACCAGGGTTGAACAAAGTTTGAAACAATTACAGGGATTTGGGGGAAGAATGCCTTCTGTGCATTTATTACTCACAGGGTTGGAAAAACGATGAAAAACTTACAGTAAAACGTAGGCTCTCCCTTCCAATGCAGGTAGCCTCGCGCCTTTGTCGCGCAGTCGCCCTCAAGTGAACAACTTAAAATTCTGGGCTCAGCAATCTTCCATTTTGTTTTATCTCAAACTTTATTTTGCTCCGACCCCAAACTATTTGTGACCTTGCCGCATTGCCGCCAGCACTAGCTTTGACATGCTTTCACAACGTCAGTGCCTACGTCAGGAACCCGTGACCCAGCTTCCAGAAAGATCCACGGCACTGGTCATTGAACAGGCAGTTCCGCGCAGGGAATGGGTATGGATACGGCATGGTGAATGTTGGTGTGTCCATCGTCCATTAGCTTTGGTGTTCCATCTCCAAGATCGAGTTGAACAGGATTTCGGCATATTTCAGCAGCTTCTTCCCATGGAGCAGGCTTTAGCATCAACTGAGTCAGGAAGCAAAGTTTGTAATTTGAAAAATACCACAAAACAGATTTGAAACCGTAGGAAGCTCCAGTATAAAGATTGCCAGAAAGGTGTTTCCCCAACCAGTTTCATCAGCTTCCATGTTCCCTTTGAGGATCATTGCTCGCCGCAAGATTTTTGGCTGGAAGTGGTAATTCGACAAGGTTGGTTTCAGGTCCTTTGTAATTATTTGGTGGATTTCACCTATGTCCAATGCCCCAAGGATCCCCAGGGCATGATGATGCCCCATGTAGGCAGCTGAAATAGTGGTTTCACAATTCTTGCCTGATGTTTGCAATGTGCGTAATTTGACCACATTCTTAGCTCCTCAAGCTTCAAGCACTGGCACAATGATTTCCGTCCATGGTGGCATGACAAGCCATGGCCCTTGTTGATTCAGAAGGCCAGGTTGCCTCAGCTGGCAGCCTGGGATTTTGGTTGGACGGCTCAGACTTTGTGGTCATTGGTGAGGACCACCCTGAGGATGTGGCAGAGATTGGTCCGCACTGCTTTCCCAGGGACTGGCCTGATGTTTATGATGAAAGCCGTAGCTTGCGTGCCTTGTTGACAGCCAGAGGGCCGTGTGCCGCCAAACGAGTGAGTGTAGTCCCACAGCCAGATGAGCCGCTGGATGGTTTGGAAGTTCGATTTCTGCAAAGCTTTGCGAATGCGGAAATGGCAAAAGAAATGGCTCAGTTGAAAGTGGTCGAGGGTTGGGCCATCTACGATCTGCTGGATGATGTGACTGGTGCAGCCTTTCTGGCTGAACGCTATTGGTGGAATGAAACAGAAGATGGGACGTGGGTGGATTACTCTCCACGTCCAGAAAACATGGAACAGATGCTCCTGGCTGAAGCTATGTTTCCAGCAGGTCCAAAGCAGTCCTCAGCTCTGACAGAGGAAGGAGAGGCGATCGGAAACCATTTGTACCTTGAACATGTCTTCAAATAGTTCAACATGTTGGAAACCCAATCGTAAATCAACGTGAGTCAGCCCCAATTTTAGTATTTGGGTAGTGTGTAAGTTCAAATGGCTTTATTGTCTTTATTGTGATTGGGTTTGCCCCACCACGCATTTCTTTTCCGCTTGCTTTTGCCATGATCAGATCGGGTTGCTTTTTTTTGCCAGTGTTGCTTTTGATCTTTGTGGGTTCCCACCCCTAATGAAAATGAATCCTTTACCCCCATTGGTACAAATACATCACATCATATTGATACATATTGTGGAGTGAATAAGAAGGATCCCTCACACTTTCCACGCTATAAAGACATTATATTTGAACTTTAAACCTAAGAAGTTATGAAATGATCACCTTGTCACTGACTTGTCACCCTGTCGCATTCACAAAACTGAGGTTGGCTTTGCGTTTCCCCCGGGCCAAGCAAGCCGGGCGCGGCCTCCTACGCCTCAGCGCTCCCGTGGCCGCTTTCGAGCACCTGCGGGAGCCCGCAGAGCTCACGGAGCCCACGGAGCCCATGGGGCCCACGGAGCTCACGGAGTCAGCAGAGCCAGTGCCCGAAGAGTACATCGAAGAGGAAAAGGAGTCACAAGATTTTGGTGCGAAAGCAGACTGAAATTAGATTCAGTAGATCAATTCATGCATGATCATGAATGATCATGATCTACACCTGGATCTTCAAACGTATAACCGTATAACGTACCTGAAATTTGTGTGCAAGTCGAATTTGTAACTTAGACTTCCTTGTTGCCAAAATGTTTTCTTTTCCGAAAAACGATCGGAAATCGCCAAAACGGACTTTTTTGGATGTGCCTTTTACAAAACGCACAGAAATCGTAGTGCAAAAAGTGTACTAAAAATCTGCAGATGCGCGCAAAACCGTGCAAATTGCATCAAGATGAGCACAAATTCCCCCTCAGAATCAGGTAAAATAAGTCCTGGAAATTAAAGGGTCGTGCCGCAAGTTGTTGAATCGGACCTGAAATTTCATGTGCCCAAGCACTGTTCTACTACACGTGAAAGCCCCGGTATATTCTATCTCGTTCTCTCTTTCAATCATGTTCAATCCATCTATCAGTGAGTCATCCATGATCATATTGAGATTGAGCGCGCGCGGTGTGTTTTTCTGGGTACAGCCACTCAGCAACTCAGTTGCTCCATTCTACCAGAGTCAGCCACTCTGGTAGAGTGGCTGGAGCAGCCACTCAGCCATGCAGCCACTTTCGAAACAAACAAGATTGGCTGAGTGGCTGAGCGGTTGCTCTGTTTTGGCGCGGTAACTATCACCATCTCTTGGTGGCTTAGAGTCTTAGAGTCCCATTGCGCCCTTTTTCTTGAAGGGCAAATCAATCACTTTTTGCCCAAGGTACCTTAATATCCCGATTCCGTGCCATACAGGGCTTTATTGTTTGGTGGTGTAATTATTCCTGTACACCTTTCAGATGCTACAGAACTCGTAGGGCATATCCAACTTATTTTTACCAGACTTGCCATGATTTTCCTCCAATGTTTGCAGGGAAATCGACCAGACCCAGCCAGGATCCGCTCTCTGCCGAGCAGGCGCGAGGCCTCATCCGCCGTGTGCGGGAGAAGGAGGTGGAGGCCGTGGCCGAAGCGGCAAGACATGTGGCGCAAGCTGAGGCAGCTTCGGAGTTGTTTTGTTGGAATTTGGGATGGTTTTGGAAGGTTTTCAGATCAAAAACCCTGGTGAATGTTATATATGCTCAAACTTTGGGAAGTATGGGGGTACATAACAAAATTGGATGGTTTCATACTCAACATGACCAACATCTATCGGTTACAGGTTTATTATCTAAATGCAGACATACCGGATTGTGCCCTTACCCAGGCTTTTACTTCTGAACTGGAATTGAAGATATTCAGGCCCATGATTTTTGTTATCTCCTAAAGTTCAACACTTTTCACCCACTTAGACCCAAGTTTCGTCTAGCGACTGATTTTGGGTTTGGGCTGGTCTGGGTGGTTTATATATTATATTATATATATGTGTGTGTGTGTGTGTGCAGTTATCGAAGGAAGTTTAGAAGTCAAAGAAGGCAAAATGTACAAAACACACCAAGTTCAGACCGCTTTTGGAAGTTGAGATGTCGAAAAAGTGCACGCCGATGTGGCGCGAAGCACATTTCGAAGTCAAAAGTGTTAAAAATTGACGTGGCGGAGCACTTTTGGACGTTCAGATGTCGTTTTGCGTGCCAGGGGCAAGGGATTATGCACCTTGTCAGAAATGAGCAAAACGTGAGGGTTTTGTGGCATTTCCTAAAACGATGGCAGGCGTGGGACATATGCAGAGGATCTGGCAAGATGCCTTTCGTGTGGCAGGCGCAGTACAAGAGACATGTTCATCAGAGATGTTAAGAGGTCAGGGCGTTGATTTCCTGAAAGGGGTTGCATTTTGGGGCATAAGATCTTCTGTTTTGGCAAGATGATTTTGCGTGACAGGCGCAGCACTTCGCATGACTTGGCACCACTTTTTCGTGGCAGGCGCTGTACCTTAGACAGGAGGAGTGGAGAAATCGGGAAGCGCACTGGTACGAGGCCGTCAGCTCTGCACTCAACTTCCCATTTTTGAAGGAAGTCTCGCAGAATTGTTGATGTTGTCCACTTTTTGAAAATTGAGGAAGTCTCGCACGATTGTGTTTCGTTTTTGATGTTGTCAAGTTCAAAAATTGAGGAAGTCTCGCAGAATGCCGCAGAATTGTTTCGTTTTTGATGTTATCAAGTTCAAAAACTGAGGAAGTCTCGCAGAATAGCTTTGTTTTCAAGCTTGCAGATAGACAGATAGATAGATAGATAGACAACTACAACTGCAACTACAACTACAAGTACCATTACACTACACTACTACTACAACCACAAGTACAAATATACTACGCTACATTACACAACACTAATTACACACACTACACTAGCCAAATTGCATCTAATTACACTACAACTACTACAACAGCAACTACTACTACCACCACCGCCACAGCTACAACTACAATTACAAGTACAGCTACACAACATTACATTACAATACACTAATTCAACTGCAGCACATTACAGCTACAAATGCAACTACAACTAAACTACGTTACACGACACTACACTACACTAATTACATTACATTACACTACAACTGCAACTACCACTACATTGCACTACACGACACTACACTACAACTACAACTACACTACAATACACTAGACTACACACCACGCTACAGTACGCAACACTACAGTACACTACAATACACTACACTAATTACACCACACTACACCACAACTACAACTGCAACTGCAACTACACTACGCTAGTTACATTACATTACAACTACGACTTACAACTACAACTACACTACAACTACAACTACAACTACAACTACTACTGCACTACACCACACTACATCCAGCAGTTGTGGTGAGGTGACCACTGCAACCATTGCAACCACTCCCCTTTCGGTCCATCAGTGGATTCGCTCTGCCATCCGTGAGACAACAACCAACCCTTCCTATAGGTTTCCTATTTTTGAAACTTCCGTCACCGCCTTGCGCGGTACTACTGGAAATTTAAAAGTCAAACTTCCGACAATATGGACAGATGAAAAGCAGAGATGGGAAAAGTCCGAGAAGAGAAGAGAAGAGAAGAAGAAAGAAGATCAAAAAAGAGAAAGTCTCAGAAGAAAGAATTTCCAGGTGCGCGAGAAGGTGAGAAAGTCGCGAAACACTGCGTTTTTCCAATGATTTGTGGCCCCGGAGGGTCGAAAAGTAGGCTCGCTAAAGCGGCGGGTGCGGAGCCATGTGGTCAGATGAGAGATGAAAAGTTGCACGCCGTTGTGGCGCGAAGCACATTTCCAAGTCAAAATGTACAAAACACACCACGTTCGGAGCACTTTTAGAAGTTGCGACGTCGAACAAGTGCACGCCGTTGTGGCGCGAAGCACATTTCCAAGTCAAAATGCACAAACACCTCAGCTTCGGAGCACTTTTAAATGTTGCGATGTCGAAAAAGTGCTCGCCGATGTGGTGCGAAGCTCATTTCGAAGTCAAAATGTACTGTACAAAACAAACCATGTTCGGACCACTTTTGGAAGTTGATGAAGTTGTGATGTCGAAAAACTGCACGCGGTTGTGGCGGGAAGCACATTTCGAAGTCAAAAGTGTTAAAAAACTGACGTTGCGGAGCACTTTTGGACGTTCAGATGTCGTTTTGCATGCCAGGCGCAAGGGACTATGCACCTTGTCAGAAATGAGCAAAACGTGAGGGTTTTGTGGCATTTCCTAAAACGATGGCAGGCGTGGGACATATGCAGAGGATCTGGCAAGATGCCTTTCGTGTGGCAGGCGCAGTACAAGAGACATGTTCATCAGAGATGTTAAGAGGTCAGGGCGTTGATTTCCTGAAAGGGGTTGCATTTTGGGGCATAAGATCTTCTGTTTTGGCAAGATGATCTTGCGGGACAGGCGCAGCACTTCGCATGACTTGGCACCACTTTTTCGTGGCAGGCGCTGTACCTTAGACAGGAGGAGTGGAGAAATCGGGAAGCGCACTGGTACGAGGCCGTCAGCTCTGCACTCAACTTTCCGAAGTCTCGCAGAATTGTTTCGTTTTTGATGTTGTCAACTTCGAAAATTGAGGAAGTCTCGCAGAATTCCTTCGTTTTGGATAGCTTGCACATAGATAGATAGACAGATAGATAGGTAGATAGATAGGTAGATAGATAGATAGGTAGATAGATAGACAGATAGATAAACAGAAAGACAAATAGACAAACAGATATATAGATAGACAGATAGACAGACAACTGCAACTGCACTACACCACAGTACAACTTCAAGGGCAACTACAACTACACTACCACTACAACTACAACTTCAACTACACTTCGACTACAGCTACAACTACAACAGCAACTTCAACTACACTTCAACTACAACTACAACCTCAACTACAATTACTACGACTACAATTACTACGACTACAATTACAAGTGCCACTGCAGCTACAACTGCAACTACTTCTACAACTGCAACAACTACTACAACTACATTACAACTGCAACCGCGACTACAGCCGCAACTACGACTACAACTACAACTTCAGCTACACTACAACTGCAACTACAACTACAACTTCGACTTCAATTTCAACTGCACTACTACTACGACTACAATTACCACGACAGTACAACTACAACTACAACTACAGTACAACTGCAGTTGCAACTACAACTACAACTACTACAATTACTAAAATTAAGACAATTACAACTTCAACTACTTCAACTACACCACAACTACAATTACAACTAAAACATTATATACAACTTCAACAGCACCAACCCCACTACAACTACAACTACTGCACTACACCACACAACATCCAGGAGCTGTGAGTGAGGCGACCACTGCAACCATTGAAACCACTCCCAAAAGCACAACTCCAACCACCTTTCAGTCCATCAGTGGATTCGCTCTGCCATCCACGCATCACAACAACTCACCTCGCCTATAGTGTCCTATCCTTGAAACTTCCGCCACTGCCTTGTGCGGCACTACTGGTACTATAGTAGTATAATGTTATGACGCAAAATGTTTCATTTTTTTGGAAACCAGCTAATAATTAAAAAACAAGCAAAAAAAAACCCAAAAAAAAACAAAAAAAAAACAAACCAAAAAAACAAACAAAAAAAAAACAATAAAAACACAATAAACAAAACAAAAAACAAACAAAAACAATAAACAACGCACGGTTTGAAACTCACAGAGACTTGTGCTTCTCCCTAATCGCCGCAGCTTGTTGATACCACTTGCTCTCAAAGTCCACAGTCTGCTGCGTTGCCTGCTGCCAAGCTGCGACCAAAACTTCCAAAATCCAACAAGAGCTGCCCAGTCAAAGCTTCAAACAGTGCGCCCACTACCCTTGATGGGGGGCAAGCAATCAGTCTAGGGGGTGCCCCGGCGGCTCGTGGTACCCTTTTTTTTGTGTGGTACCCTTTTTGGATTTTTTTTTCGTTTTTTCCCTAGGAGGAAAAAAAAGGTACCACGAGCCGCCGGGGCACCCCCCTAGACTGATTGCTTGCCCCCATCAAGGGTAGTGGGCGCACTGTTTGAAGCTTTGACTAGGCAGCCCTTGTTGGATTTTGGGAGTTTTGGTCGCAGCTTGGCAGCAGGCAACGCAGCAGACTGTGGACTTTGAGAGCAAGTGGTATCAACAAGCTGCGGCGATTAGGGAGAAGCACAAAGTCTCTGTGAGTTTCAAACCGTGCGCTGTTTATTGTTTTTGTTTGTTTTTTGTTTTGTTTAATGTGTTTTTATTGTTTTTTTTTTGTTTGTTTTTTTGGTTTGTTTTTTTGGTTTGTTTGTTTTTTTTGGTTTTGTTTTTTTGTGTTTGTTTTTTCATAATTTAAATTATTTCCAATTTTCCAATGAATGAAAGTCTCTCGACGTCATGGGTATAATGCTAGAGCATACTATGTATATACTATATACTATATACTATGCTATGTGCTTTACACCACATCATCAGGTCCAGGTCATATCAGTTTGGCCTCACCTGCCAGTCCTGCGATCGCTTGATCACCACCGGCATGTCGGGTGCAGTGGTGCCCCTGCTGCAGACGGGGGAAATCGAAGCGTTGCAGCTGTTGACAGAGCTTGGAATGCGATCTTTGGAAATGCCGGCACCAGGTGAAAACGCGATTTGGGCTGGTGGAATTGTTAACCCACCCCATGAGTTTTCATAAATTGTGAAAACGAAGGGGGTAACAGTAACACCCCCACTTGATAGTCAGAGTCTATTGACGTGGGGTTGACATTACCAGGATGACCCTCAGTTTGGGGTTCCATGTTGGTCTTTTGGGTTGTTGCTTGTGGCGGGTTGGACCCGGTTATGAGAGGGGAGGGGCAGTTTGCGAGAATCTGTGAGATGTTTTAGGATAAAGTCGTCAGCATTTGCATGTGAGTTGTGTTTGTGAGTGTGCAGCCCTTTGAATTTCAGGTTTGATATCGCTTGCTAAATGTTCAAGGCATGCTAGTAATTGAATACAAGTGGTTGACTTGAGCAGGAGCTCCGTTGCACAAACGCATGGCCGAAGCATTGATGACAGCTGATGGTTTGCAACCACTAGTGGCCCTTCTGTCAAAGGACATGAGGACAGGGCTTGGAGGGGCTGGGTAAATGACGTTTCCCTAGGAGATGTTCGAACCTCACCAAAGTCCCAAAATCTGCCCCTAGCGACCTTGGATCAACATGATCAACATGGATCCGAGGAGAGCGTCGCTGGCCGCCCAAGGCCTTGGGCACATCTGTTTCCACAACCCTCCAGCCCAGCTGAGGGCTGCCCGACTTGGAGCAATCCGAGCCCTGGTGCGGTTGATTGGCCGTCGATCGGAGGGAAGTGTGCGAGATGCCACCTATGCCCTGTGGAACATCCTGGTGGGGCAGAAGGATCACTCTGCAACCGCCTTTAGAGAAGGAGCAGCTGCTACTCTACTTCCAATCATGAAACCACTAACCAATGGTGACAACGAAACGCTGGTGAATGCTTTGGGATGTGTCACATCACTGCTGACAGCTGCCGGGGCGCAAGATGCTTTGGGTGCAAATGGCGCAGTCGAAGCTTTGTGCAAGCTGCTTGATGAGGATTCACCCTTAGCACTGCGTGAGCAGGCTGCATCTGCTTTGGCCAACCTGCTGAGTGGTCACAGTGAGAATTGTCGCAAAGCAGCCTACAAAGCAGCCGGACTGCAGAGGTTGATTCGCTTACTCCAAGTGTCCATAGAGGAAAATCAAAGCCGTTTGGCTGAGAATTGCTGCGCTGCATTGGCAAATCTGGTGGCTGCTACTGGACCTATGCTGGCCCAAGACACCATTGATGCTGGCATTTTGGATCTCGCAGCAGGCATTTTCCAAGTGAATCCTCGGCCTGTGCAGGTCTTTGGTTTGTTGGCCAACTTGTGCTGGCAGCTTCCGCACCTGTGCCACAAGGTCTACCAATTGACTCCGACACAAAGATCCTGGGTGTTTGACAATTCAAGACGCTCCATGTTTCTAAACCATCTTCCAATTTCAAATCATCGGACTATGATCCTGATAAGTGGTTCTGAATATTATGTTTTTCCGCTTTATGCCACTTTAGAAGAGCAGGATGGTAATCCCCAGAATTGATTCGTTAAATCTTATCCCACCCAATGAGATTAGTTGGTCATATTTAGATATAACAATCATACAATCTCATATCAAATCTTACATCCATATCATAACCTTTATATGTTAATATCAGATAAACCATTCCTTTGATATTGCTTTGCCATGTTTTTGCAGTCGGATCTTTTACCGGCCCACAAATTCGACATTTTTGGTACATATCATCTTAAACCTCTTGGGGTGGGGGTTGGGTGGGGTGGGGTGGGGCATGTTAACGTTCGCTTGCACTTGCGTCATGAAGTTGATGCTACGTTACGGATGGGTTTGGGGTTGGGTGGGGTGGGGCATGTTAACGTTCGCTTGCACTTGCGTCATGAAGTTGATGCTACGTCAAGCATGGGGTTGGGGTGGGGTGGGGTGGGGCATGTCAACGTTCGTTGCACTTGCGTCATGAAGCTACGTGCATGGGGTTGGGGTTGGGTGGGGTGGGGTGGGGCATGTTAACGTTCGCTTGCACTTGCGTCATGAAGTTGATGCTACGTCACGCATGGGGTTGGGGTTGGGTGGGGTGGGGCATGTTAACGTTCGCTTGCACTTGCGTCATGAAGTTGATGCTACGTTACGGATGGGGTTGGGGTTGGGTGGGGTGGGGTGGGGCATGTTAACGTTCGCTTGCACTTGCGTCATGAAGTTGATGCTACGTTACGCATGGCGTTGGGGTTGGGTGGGGTGGGGTGGGGCATGTCAACGTTCGCTTGCACTTGCGTCATGAAGTTGATGCTACGTTACGCATGGCGTTGGGGTTGGGTGGGGTGGGGTGGGGCATGTCAACAGCTGTTGGACCATTCAGAAAGCTGGTGTGCCAGATAAGATAGCTTCAAAGTGTGGATCCAAACCCAATCCCTTGCTGTGGAAGTACATCCGCAGCGCACAATGGCGCTGGGAGATGAACTCTGCAGACCTGCTGGCCAAAACGGGCCTCTACCTGGCAAAGCTGTGAGCTGAAAAAAGGAAAACCGAACTCGGAACGTTTTTGACCACAAAATGCTGGAAGGGTTGACGAAAGCATCTTGCGATGAACTTTTTTAAGAAACTTTTTTGGACCCAGAATGTGCGTTTTGCTAGCACGAGAGCGACGTTTTTGAGAAATCATGGGACGGTGAAAGATCCGTCGGGATGTTTTTGCCATGTCTCGGGATGGGTCAGCCACCAAGGATTGGTTGACGTCCTCAAGCCCGGTGACCAGCAACCGCCCCGCGCCGCCCTGGCTGCACTGGCGCTGGCGGCCAACTTGGCGTCCGTGGGCCCTGCCAAAGCGAGGCTGTTGAAGGCTGGCATCCTCAAACCCACGGCAACTGGCTTGTGGACTTCACGTGTTTTTGACGTGTTTTGTATTTCAGTGATTTAGGTGATAGTACTATAATGTACTATAATGTACTACATTATAGAATGTTGTAGACTAGATCATTCTAGTATGTTATAGGTTTTATATGGTTTTATATGGTTTTATATGGTTTTATACGGGTTTATACGGTTTTATATTGTTTTATAAGGTTCTATATGGTTTATAAGGTTTTATATGGTTTTATATGGTTCTTTTTATGGCTTTTAAAAGGTTTTATATGTTTTTTTTATGGTTTTATAAGGTTTTATATGGTTTTATAAAGTTTTATATTGGGTTTATAAGGTTTTTATTATTTTATATTGTTTGTTTATGGTTTTATATGGTTTTATATGGGTTTATAAGGTTTTATATGGTTTTATGGTTTTATATGGTTTTATATGGGTTTATACGGTTTTATATGGTTTTATAAGGTTCTACAAGCGCTAGCGTTAAGTCGTATCAGCTTGTAAAAGTCGTATCGGGAGGCCGTGCGCCTGGAAAGAGTTCAATTTTGGTATCACCACAACTTTTAGTAATTGAACGATTTCATTATTTTGGGGCCGTGCGCCTGGAAAAAGTTCATGTTTTTTATTGCGTTGATTTTTGAAAAATATATTTGATCATTCTTTCAAGGCGGCAAACGCTGGTTGCTGCTTGCCTGCTGCTTGCCTGCTGCTTCCCTGCTGCTTGCCTGCTACTTGCTGCTGCTTGCTTTTTATAAGGTTTTATATGGTTTTATATGTGTTTTTTTTTAATGGTTTTATAAGGTTTTATATTTATATGGTTTTATATGGTTTTATATGGGTTTTATATGGTTTTATATGGCGTTATATATATGGTTTTATATGGTTTTATATGGTTTTATATGGGTTTATATGGTTTTATATGGGTTTATATGGTTTTATATGGTTTTATATGGTTTTATATGGTTTTTATATGGTTTTATATGGTTTTATATGGTTTTATATGGTTTTATATGGTTTTATATGGGTTTATATGGGTTTATATGGTTTTATATGGGTTTATATGGTTTTATATGGTTTTATAGGGTTTTATAGGGCTTTATATGGTTTTTATATGGTTTTATATGGTTTTATAAGGTTGTGTCAAATTGTTTTGTTGTAAAGCCATTTTGTCATCATGGTTCCATCCGAAAATGATCCAGTTCATGTCAGCCATTGTCCTGGATTTGCTGGAAAAGAAGACGTGTTTTATGCCCTCATTAGTTGACCCAGCATTGCACCATGTTGGGGGCATAATATCATGATATATCATTGCACGTGTTTTATTGCACCATATTGGTCAACTATATGTTATATATTGCCTTTTGTGAGCCACCCCAGGATTTGAATGCTAGATTTGTTTCATCCGTCTCCACCCCTGTATAGGGGCATCACGGCAGAACCCAAACTGGGTTGATCAGGTTGTTTGAAAACGGTGATCTTAGAGCTGTTGACCCATATTATCTGTGCTATATATTGGTATGTTGGATGGGGGACAAAACAGTGTGATAAAGCTTGGACAAAAATTGAACATGTTTCAGTTTATCACCGTGCCATCCCCAATGACTGTCAGTTCTGCCGAGCCCGGAGCTCTGCAAAACCCGAGGCAACATTCATCGAAAGTGCTGTGGACATTGCTGTGAGAGTCCATGCCTCCATCACTTTGGCAAATTTGTTGGAGAACAGTCCCGAATCCGTGGCCAAGGTCTTTCTTGAACTGCCGGATTTGCCACGAAGGTTTCTGGCGCCATATTTACCATTCCAATTTTCAGGCCGTTCATTTGGTTTACCATATTATTTTTGTCTTTTATTCATTTGTGTATGTTCCTTCCCCGGCCTATATCCTCGATACTTTATCATGTTTGATTTTGAAGGGGCCACTTAGCTTATCTCAACCAGGTTGGCGTTTCTTTTGAACAAGAAGACGCCCTTACCCAGCTGTGTTCGAGAACATGTAACTCGCGCGCTGGCACTTTTGGCGTCACGTGAAGCTTCACGCGTATCAGTCAAAGAGTCGGGAGCACCTGAGGCCTTGTGGTCTTTGCTTGACAATTCCGACTTGGCCAAAGGCAGGGGGGTTGAACAAAATGATGGTAGACTGGTAGAAGATACTGAAGGACAGTGAATAGAAGTAAAGGATAGCAAAATCCTGTACTTGTCAATGCATGTAAATGATGGCAATTTGATGGCGGCGGATGCCAGAATGGTGGCAACCGGAAAACAATTGTTGCGATGATTGTATATAATAATATATATATAATATTAAATAATAATATGTAATAATATAGTATATAGCAATATATGTTTATATACATATATATATATATAGCATTTTGATCGATTTCAGGATTTTGAGCATCACCGGCATCGGAGATGATCCCTTGTAGGTGCTTCAATGGGCTTGCTGAACTTGGCCTTGGTGGCCAAAGATCGGGACAAGTTGCTGAAGAAAGGTCTGGTTTCGAGGCTGGTCCCCTTGTTGCGCCATCCCCAGGCAGGCCATTTTGCCGCTGGGGCCCTGGCCAACCTGACAGCGGGCTCGAAGACTGCAGCCAGACAGGCTGCTGAGGCCGGCGCGGTGAAACTGCTGGCAGCTTCACTGCAGAACCTCTGTGAAGAGCAACTCGCTGGCTTTCAATGCAGATTTTCTATGATATTCTGATTTTTTTGTGAGGGTTGACTGTTTTTCTGCCCACTGACACTGGGGCCTTCACAAGCCAAGAGTTGGAAATACTTCGATATTTCTGGCATATCCGCAAAACGAACAAAGTTGGGATGACTTCATCACCACTCCCTGATTTTCCGCGTCCACACATGCGATGGTCGATTAAAGCCAGTTACTTAAAATCAGAGAGCGTCATGTTACCATCAGTGAGCCATTTTGTTCGGGGATTTCGGCAACCAGCCATGTTTGATTGGGTCATACCCTCCGGTTATTTAACATCGCTATAGAAAATCACCGAGTTTTAATGCCTTTCACAGGTAAATGATCGAACTCCGTTGCTTCCATAGCAAAGTGTTAAATTCCCAGGGGGTTAATCATATGGTAATCCCATCCATCACCGTTAATCACCATCATTAATTAACCATCAGTAACCATCCGTAGCCATTAGCACTCATTAACCATCACGAACCATCAGTATATAATCATCATTAAAAAAAAAACATCATTTACCATCGTATCATCACCATGAATCACTTCCTACCCATGATCCGCCATCCGGCACCGGCAAGGCACGACGTCACAGGCTCCACGCTGGAGCTCAGTGGCAGCGTGGAGGATGCTGCCGCTTGGGTCCTGGGTGCCTTGGCGCACTTGGTGGAGCTCGACGCACCGCGTGCGCGCGCGGAGGCCCAAGCGGCGCTGCCAGCGATGTGTCGCTTGCTGCGCTGGGGGGAAGGACCGGCTAAACCGGGATCATTGGGATGGGGTTATGGGTTATGAATGTTTATGCCACTATATACCATGATATACCGATAGCTACATATGGTTGATTATGTGCGATGTTTTCTTGAAATGGCATGTTAACAACAACAGGTGAAAAAATGACAAGAATGAATTCAAGGATGCGGTTTCATGTTTCTTTGTTTTGTGTTATTTATGTTCCTTCCATTTTAGGATAGAATTGGCGTAACCCATAAGTACATGTCAATGGGATTGTTTAAGCAAAATTAGATGATTATCCCATTTGGTGGCAAATATATACTGTTGTGATTTTGGTGTAGTTTCGTACTTATATAGAACCGTTTTATTAATATCAATATCAATCACTAGTGGTGATTGATTAAAACATATCATAACTATTGGCAATAAATCAATATAACATAATGTAACTATGAATTATATGTTATACTATATTTTGTATATATATATAGTGTATGCATGTATGCATGTATGTATGCTCGCATGCATGGATGGATTGATTGTTTTTGGTTTCGAAACCTGTTCTTCATCTCGACCAAGCGGAGGAAGCGTCCAGGATTTGGCCATATTTGCCCTGGCTGCCATGGCGAGGGGTGACCAGCAGGAGATGGGGCCGAAATGTTTTAAGAGGATTTAGCAAGAAGATGGTTTTAGATCGTCAGATAGTTCAACTTAGATGGTTTAAGATGGTTTAAGATGGTTTAAGATGGTTTAAGATGGTTTAAATTTGGAAGACTGTTTGCGTCGTTTTGAGCATTTTTCAGAGCTCGGCTGGACCATGTTACGGGTTCATTTCATTTCCTTAAGCAATGTTTGCTTGGTTTCATCGTTGTTTGAGGTCAAACCTCCCGGCCGTTTCCAGGTCGTAAACTTAAATTTTCATCCTGACCAGGTTCAACAGGAGCTGAAGAGAAATCTTCTGAGCCAAGGTTTGGAACTAAAACTTCGGGACATCACGGTGGAGGGGGTTTTGAAAGAGAAGGCTGTGATGCTTCACCGGCTTTGCCTCGGCAAGTGACGCACTTGGTGGATCCACTTGGTGGATTTTTCTGGTTGGGGGATATATAATGATCCAACAAAAAACAAACATGATTAACATGGTATAACTGGAGGTATAGCTTGAGGTATAGCTTGAGGTATAACTGGAGGTATAACTGGAGGTATAGCTTGAGGTATAACTGGAGGTATAACTGGAGGTATAACTGGAGGTATAGCTTGAGGTATAACTGGAGGTATAACTGGAGGTATAGCTGGAGGTATAACTGGAGGTATAACTGGAGGTATAACTGGAGGTATAGCTTGAGGTATAACTGGAGGTATAACTGGAGGTATAGCTTGAGGTATAACTGGAGGTATAACTGGAGGTATTACTGGAGGTATACCTTGAGGTATAACTGGAGGTATAACTGGAGGTATAACTGGAGGTATAGCTTGAGGTATAACTGGAGGTATAACTGGAGGTATAGCTTGAGGTATAACTGGAGGTATAACTGGAGGTATAGCTTGAGGTATAACTGGAGGTATAGGAGGTATAACTTGAGGTATAACTGGAGGTATAACTGGAGGTATAACTGGAGGTATAACTGGAGGTATAGTTTGAGGTATAGCTTGAGGTATAGTTTCAGGTATAGCTTGAGGTATAACTGGAGGTATAACTTGAGGTATAACTGAGGTATAACTGGAGGTATAGCTTGAGGTATAACTGGAGGTATAACTGGAGGTATAGCTTGAGGTATACCTTGAGGTATAGCTTGAGGTATAACTGGAGGTATAGCTTGAGGTATAACTGGAGGTATAACTGGAGGTATAGCTTTAGGTATAACTGTTGAGGTATAACTGGAGGTATAGCTTGAGGTATAACTGGAGGTATAACTGGAGGTATAGCTTGAGGTATAACTGGAGGTATAACTGGAGGTATAACTGGAGGTATAGTTTGAGGTATAGCTTCAGGTATAGTTTGAGGTATAGCTTGAGGTATAACTGGAGGTATAACTGGAGGTATAACTTGAGGTATAACTGGAGGTATAACTGGAGGTATAGCTTGAGGTATAACTGGAGGTATAACTGGAGGTATAGCTTGAGGTATGCCTTGAGGTATAGCTTGAGGTAAAACTGGAGGTATAGCTTGAGGCATAACTGGAGGTGTAGCTTGCGGTATAGCTGGAGGTATAACTGGAGGTATAACTGGAGGTATAACTGGAGGTATAGCTTGAGGTAGAACTGGAGGTATAGCTTGAGGAATAACTGGAGGTATAGCTTGAGGTATAACTGGAGGTATAGCTTGAGGTATAACTGGAGGTATAACTGGAGGTATAACTGGAGGTATACCTTGAGGTATAACTGGACGTTTAGCTGGAGGTATAGCTTGAGGTATAACTGGGGGTATAGCTTCAGGTATAACTAGAGGTATAGCTTGAGGTATAACTGTTGAGGTATAACTGGAGGTATAGCTTGAGGTATAACTGGAGGTATAGCTTGAGGTATAACTGGAGGTATAGCTTGAGGTATAACTGGAGGTATAGCTGGAGGTATAGCTTGAGGTATAACTGGAGGTATAGCTTGAGGTATAACTGGAGGTATAGCTTGAGGTATAACTGGAGGTATAACTGGAGGTATAACTTGAGTTATAACTTGAGGTATACCTTGAGGCATAACTTGAGGTATAACTGGAGGTATAGCTTGAGGTGTAACTGGAGGTATAGCTTGAGGTATAACTGGAGGTATAGCTTGAGGTATAACTGGAGGTATAGCTTGAGGTATAACTGGAGGTATAGCTTGAGGTATAACTGGAGGTATAACTTGAGGTATAACTTGAGGTATAACTTGAGGTATAACTGTCAAAGAATTGTAATTGTGTAAACAGCATGCAGCATGAATTTGAATGAATACAATGGCAAGTGACTAATATTTGTGGGACTAGTGGTTCAACCACCAACCAGAGATTCTTAGAGGATATCGCGCCAGCGAGCGCAATGCCTTGCCTCGACATGCCTCGACAAAAAGTAGTGCCAGGGCCAGGGTGTCTTGTGTCTTTGCAATTTTGCAGTTGACACACCAAGCAAATCCATGCAATGTGTTTTGAATTTGCACCTGGTGCGTGGTTTCTTCTGCCATGTTGCATCACATGTTCCAGTCTGCCTTTATATGAGCTTGGAAAACTTGATTTCGATCCGCTAGGCAGCGATTCCATCCGATTCCAGCATGTTGATGCTGTGACTTCTCCATGGTGCTTTTGGATCGGAGCTATTTGGGCCTTGCTGCTAGTGTTTTTGGGGAAAGCAACTGGTCCTACATGAACGAAATCACCAGGAGCCATAGATGCTGTGTCACCTGAGCCAACCCCATGAGCGGTTGTTTGATGGTCGATTTCAGATGGATACATGATGATAAATGGAATAATATCAATTTCTGTTAAACCGTCATCATCCGAAGTATGGTTTGATGCGATTTCCACTGTCAAGAATACTTCGGATGATGATCCTAGAGTTGACTCAGATCCTCGGGGTCTTGCAACAGATTCCCCCCCATTCAGTAAACTTTGGTTTAATAAAGCCACTTAAGCATCCGATAGTTTTTGGATATTTCTATTCAATTGCCATAGTACTCCCGTGAAGAAGCCTGATGCATATACATTTCTGTGTGGTTTGAAATTAGTACCGTGTTAGAAAATAGTTTCAAAATAGTTGTTTGTTTCACTTTTGTTTGGCGAAGAGTAGGCTGTTCATTTGAAAGGAAGATATCACTTCTGTAAAGTAGCACTACGCTCTCTTCAATCAAATGTGTCATTTATTTTGAGTGGAAAATTGCGCAAAATGGCGTAACACATTCTTAAAACCTTAAGGAATACCATCCGACATGTTTTCTCAAAAAGAGCCCCGCACGCATCGAAGAATTCTATATAGTTTGGAGTAATGTTTCATTCGTTTTCGTAAGCGAATATTGGACTCTTTACATCAAATGGCTGACTCCTTTTCCAAAGAGTACTGCATACACCAAAGGATACACATAGACTTTTGCATACTTTTGCAACCACCAACCAGGAATGTTTATTGAAACAAAGTTCGATTGTCATATTTTGCACTCCGTTTCAAAGGGAGAAAAATTAGAACACATTGCGCACAGTTATGCCTCGTGTTCATTCATTTTCCCCAAGGAACACCATCTGCTTTTCGGAGGAAGACTGCATGCATCAGAAGGTTCTAATTATTTCAATCAGTGCTGTGCACTGTGCTCTTACAATGGAATGCATTACCCTTTTTCAAGGAATGGCGTGCACGTTGAAAGTCCCTGTGAAAGTAACACCTCAAGAGATGCTGCAGTCTCTTCAAGGGAACGTGCAAAGAGGGAGAGAGAGAGAGAGAGAGGCCACCTTCTTCAAAGAATGTCGCAACTCTTTGCAAAATACCACTGCACACAGACAGCATATTTATTGGATGATTCTGCTTGAAACTAGTTTTTAAAGCCAATCTCCTTAGTGTACCATCACCGTGCTTGTTTCTTGTTTCAAATCTGCAAAGTTTCAAAGCCATGCAAAAACCTTGAGATGCAAAACAAATCTTTTACAACCCGTGCCCCAAGATGCCCCAAGTCATTTTTGATTTGAAAATGCATCAATTTTGTTACAAGAGTCATCATTCCCAACATTCTTCGAGAGTTGGATGGAAATTTCATAGGAACCCCGCATTTTTGATCATATATTTAGAAGCACCAAACATCATCAAACATCATTCCCTGCAGGTTGTCTCTAAATTCCCTGAATTCTTTGCGACATTTTGCAGCTTTATCCCTCTTCCAGAACTGCTTTTTGCAAAAAACCTGACAACCATGCTTTCCTTATGTTTCCTTAGGAAACTATTAGTTTCCTTTCCGGTTTTCCTGGACAAAAATATGTCAAGCACCGTGAGGACTTGGAACTTCATCTGTCCGTGGCGGGCTTAAGCCGCCAAGGCTAACTTGAGGCGTTCCCACCGGGCTGGGGATGTGGGCCTTACCTTGGGATTGAGTACAGAAATTTGTCATCCTTTGCGCCTGATGAGCGTTGATGAGTTTTATTATGATTTGGGATCAACCCCAACATGTGTGGAATGGGCAGCTCGGTCAGCAAGTATTGAAGCTGAGCAGCTGTGCTTTGTCATAGCTCTTGACACGGCCATGGAGAGAGAGGGATGCCCAAGGTAAGAAATTGGTAAAAAAAAATCCGTAGAAAATCCCAAAAATCCAGGGAAAAAAACTCGTTGTAATGCTCATTTTTGTTCCACCCATCATGGGGCAATGAACTGGCCACGAATGGCATATCGCAGCCCCAGGTGCTTCTATCAGCACCCTCGGGGCCGAGGAGATTGAGATTCGGGGTGGAAAGATTCCTGGGTTTTTGTTGGTCGAGGTTCCCCCATTTTGGGGTGGTTGGGCTTCATGTTTGTGGGTCAAAGCTAAAGACATCCAAACCTCCATGTTTCATTGCTCCAAATCATCCAAAAAAGTAAGTCGTCAATGTCAAAAGTGCAAGTTCTGGTCACTTTTAATTAAGACAAAGCACATAAATCACGGTATAGACCCAGACCCCAGTTCTTCCGTGTTATTCCAGTTATTTCAACTTCTGCGCACCACCTTGGTGTCCCCACGACGTTGTGGCACGACCCAACGGGTATGGGATGGGCCAAGCATGGCCAGATGTTGGGTATGGTATGGGTGTTGACTTTCAAAACGATGGTGACCGGCTTCCCTAGAAAAAAACGTCAAGTTCAGATCCTTTGTACAGAAAATGTGCTCTTCCCTGAAAGTCAAAGTTCTTGGATGAGTGGTGGATGGTTGATTGGTTCCCAGGATGTTCCTGGTCTGGGCATGGAAGGATTATTTTTGTGGAGGGAAACTGCAATGGTACAACAGGTTCAAACGCATCTTAATTTTATGCCCAGGAAGAATCATATAGATTATTCATGATTATTCATGATTATTCTATTAGATGATGCAAAACCAATCGGCTCACATATTTTCAACATGTTTTGGGATTGGTAATTAGCTCCATCAATTATTAGTACAGCACCTCGTGCGAAAGGCGCAATGCATGGGGCCAGCACGGATGGGGTCGACATGGATTGGTGGCCGCGAAACGTGGCTGGACTTGAACTATTGGACATTCCCATCCGTGGATTTGTTTGGAACTTATTGAGAAGGTCAACCAAATTCAGGAAATTCTGTGATTATTTTTTTTGGGGGGGATTGCCATTTTAAGAACAATGTAAACAGTTCTTGAGGGTTCACATTAGCAGCATTCGGCGGGAACACATAGTGAGAGGGGCAACGCAAGTGGAAGCTGCAAGGCATGAGAGTCAGTTGTTGTGATATTTATGGTGTGTTGCACGAGCAGATGTCGTAATATGTGTGTCTACATCATATATTTATATGATTATGTATAGATATGTATACGTGTGTACACACAAATTATATATATATATATACATATACATAATGTGTGTGTGTGTGTTTGTGTGAAGAGTGAAGATGACAGGAGGCACCATCCAAAGATATCTCGGGGTTGTTTTTTTTGTCTGTCACAAAAACGGAGCAAGCCCAGAACTGTCAGTTTCAATGGTGAACATGATGACCCACCATGAGATTTTCTGCCCGACGGAGTCGGGAGCCACTGAAGGAAGACATGAGCTTTGCCAAAGCTGCAGCCGAACTGGGAGCGAACGTCCCTAGCTGCCATGTGGCTGAAGCGTTCTCAGCAGCTCGGAGAAGTCTTGTTTGAAGAACCCCCAATTTGGCATGATCCCAATTGACCCATGGTGTGATTATATCATATATTTGGGATATTTTGTGATTGAGATTGAACCAATATATTCATGCAAGATTGTTGAAGATCGTTTGATAAAGTTTTGATGCTAGTTGAGGGGCTGTGTTTTCTTGCAGCTTGTATTTTGCAGACTTGCTGCAGACGTGCCAGGGGTCCTTTGCACAGCACACCGTGATTTCTACCGCAGCCGTTCTTCCACTCAGCCACACGCGTCCCACCACGGGTCGCCATGATCGCCAGCCACGTGGTGAGTTGGGCGGTGCTGAGTTGCCTTTGGGTGTCCGTGTCCGCTTCCGGAAAGTATTTGATCGGACAGGATGACAGGTCAGGAGCTTATGAGGTGATGTTTGATGAGGACAAAACCACCTTGGACTTGTCAAAGGATTGCTATCCCGGAAAGGTGTGCCCCCCCGTGGTGGTGATGATTGGAAGACAAGTTGGCACCATTGAAGTGTCCAATTGCCATGAGGGCGTCATGTACACGTTCATCAACAAGGGAGACCTGGATGCAGGTGTGGTGGTCCAGCATGAAGGCGGCTTGTATGGTTCAAGAGGTATCCCACAGTTCGGTATGGGCAGCTGCTTTTGCTACCGCGAAGGCAATCTGATGTGTGGCTAGGCCCAAGGCGGCTGTGGTCACTGACTATGGGCTGCAAATCATTGGAAAAAGGCGTGCGGACAGATTGACTCAGTTGACAAATTGGGCTGGGGGGATGGGTTGAAGTTGCAACGATTCTTGTGTTTCCTGGCACCAAGGTAGAGACTATCACCCGTGTCCCATTGGATGCCACAAGCCCTGGCAGTGCTTCCTTCAGACATGCAGCTTGGATGCATTTGGTGAGAGGAAGCCATGCCTCCCTGTATCTCCCTGTCATGCTCTCATAGAATCTTCAATATTCATCATATTTCACAGCATGTCCATTGTTCCATGTCAGTCCCTTGTTGGTTGGGCACACCACTTGTCATGATTTGTCATGTTATTTTGCGATCTTTTGGGCCGCTATGCTGCAGGTTACAACTCGACCTTTCAAAGGTCGCTGAGTGACACAAACGCAGTTGCAGCTTGACTGCATCTGGATCCTTTTCCTGATGAGGTTTGCTTCCTCATCTTCAAATCTGCACGCTTAGGTTGAGACATTAAGAAAGCTCTCAGTTCACAGTCATGCATGGTCCCAATATGTCCCAATGAAAGTGAAGACCTCTGACAACTCTTTTGAGAATGATTGACTATTCCAATTGACTTCAGCGTTTTATTCATGCAATGCGCTTGTCGCTGTGGCCGGATGCGGGTGAGCCGCGAGGGCGCCGTCGCCAGGCCATCGGGTCTAAGCCCTGCTCCGGACCGCCAAGAGGAGGTCGACAAGGTCCAATTATTGGGGGATGGGGGATGCACCTGTGCTGGTACCGGTACTGGTGCTGGTACCATTTGGATCCATTTGGTCATTTGGTGATCTGAGGCAATGGAAAATCATGGAAAATCGCTATACTATGAAAGATTTTCCCAGCTATCCATTGCCACGTTGACCAGAGGGTACAAATCTATTCACCGCGCATCGTCAGTTCCAATTTTGAACCCCCTTTTCCTCCAGACATTTCAGGGACGTCGCAGCCCGTGACGCCATGGCCGGGGAAGCTGGAAAGAATCGCACGGTTCTCCTGGCCACAGAGAAAGCCTTTGCGGCAGGGGCCGTGGCCAAGATCGAGACTGTGGTGAAGGAGGCCAAGTACACCTTGAAGCACTTTGGCGGCATTGAGTGCCTGCTCGGCTTCTTGCATGTATATTGGTTTCAAGGAAATGAATTGGAAATGAGAGCAATAAAATAATAATGAGGAGGAGGATTATGGGAATAGGTCAGGCGGTTCCAAGCACATGACTTGCGGTACAGCCATGCAGTGGCCATGGCTTTCACATCATATTCTCTACTCCAGGCTTATGCTTGCACACCCATACTACTAATTACAAATATGATATTAAATATGGTATGCAGATGTATGCAGGACTGGGCACATCCTTTCGGTTTAATTTTTCACAAGAATACTGTATCAGAGGTCGGTCTTTCTATATCTCTCTAGTTCCCTGTCGCAGTTTCAATTGTTCTACATCTTCCTTCAAGAGCTCAGCCTTTTCAAAGCCCATAACAGATCTTTCAGCAGACTTCTGCCAGGAAGTTGGAGAACTACAAGAGCAAGGATGACTTGCTGGCCGCAGTGGAGGGTGTTGATGCCATGATCATCCGCAGCGACATTGTGGATGCAGCAGTCCTTGAGAAGGCTGCACAGTTGAAGATCGTGGTGCGTGCGGGTGCTGGTGCCTGGATGGAAATGGATGAAAAGATGGTGATGGCATGGCATGGGAATGGGAGGGACCCACCCAAAAAAATAGAAAAGGATAGAAAAGGTTCAAGTCATATAATGTAGCTATCACTGAGATTGGTAGGCTTTATGCCATGCTTTGTGACTAAGCATCTGAAGATTCTCACTATTCTAGTAGTGGGAGTTTACTTGACCGTTTTTTGGGGGCGGGTGCTATATATATATATACAGTATACATATACTGTATATATATATTATATGTGTGTATGTATACATATATATATATATGTGCGTGTGTGTGTGTGTGTATGTATGGTATGGTATGGTATGGTATGGTATGGTATGGTATGGTATGGTATGGTATGGTATGGTAATGTATGTTATGGTATGGTAATGTATGTAATGGTATGGTAATGTATGTAATGGTATGGTTATGTATGTAATGGTATGGTTATGTATGTATGTATGTATGTAGGTATGTATGTATGTATGTATGTATGTAATGTAATGTAATGTAATGTATGTAATGTAATGTATGTAATGTAATGTATGTAATGTAATGTATGTAATGTAATGTATGTAATGTAATGTATGTAATGTAATGTAATGTAAAGTAAGTAGGTATGTATGTATGTATGTATGTAGTAATGTATGTAGTAGTATGTTATGTAAGTATGTATGTAATGTATTGTAAGTATGATGTAATGTATGTATGTAATGTATGTATGTAATGTAGATGTAAGGATGGTATGTAATGGATGTATGTACTGTATGTATTGTAAGTATGTATGTAATTGTATGTATGTAAGGTATGTATGTAATGTATGTATGTAATGTATGTATGTAATGTATGTATGTAATGTATGTATGTAATGTATGTATGTAATGTATGTATGTAATGTATGTATGTAATGTATGTATGTAATGTATGTATGTAATGTATGTATGTTATGTATGTATGCTATGTATGTATGTAATGTATGTAATGTATGTAATGTTATGTAATGTATGTTATGTAATGTATGTAATGTATGTAATGTATGTAATGTATGTTATGTAATGTTTGTTATGGAATGTATGTTATGTAATGTTTGTTAGTATGTATGTAATGTATGTAATGTAATGTATGTAATGTAATGTATGTAATGTAATGTATGTAATGTATGTAATGTATGTAATGTAGTATCGTAGTAAGTATGTATGTATATAGGTATGTTTGTTAGGTATGTATGTATGTTAGGTATGTATGTATGTTAGGTATGTATGTATGTATGTATGTATGTTAGTTATGTGTGTTTGTATTATGTATGTATGTATGTATGTTCTGTTTGTATGTATGTTATGTATGTATGCATGTATGTTATGTATGTATGTTATGTATGTATGTTATGTATGTATGTGATGTATGTATGTTATGTATGGATGTTATGTATGTATGTCATGTATGTATGTTATGTATGCATGCTATGTATGTATGTAATGTATGTATGTTATGTATGTATGTTATGTATGTATATTATGTATGTATGTTAAGTATGTATGTAATGTATGTATGTAAATATGTTATGTATGTAATGTATGTATGTATGTCGTTATATGTATGTATGTATTTGTATGTAATGTTATGATGTAATGCATGTAATGCATGTAATGCATGTAATGCATGTAATGTCATGTATGTAACTTATGTCATGTATGTAATGTATGTAATGTATGTAATGTATGTTGTGTATGTTGTGTATGTTGTGTATGTTGTGTATGTTAATGTATGTAATGTATGTAATGTATGTAATGTATGTAATGTATGTAATGTATGTAATGTATGTAATGTATGTAGTGTATGTAATGTATGTAATGTATGTAATGTATGTAATGTATGTAATGTATGTAATGTATGTAATGTATGTAATGTATGTAATGTATGTAATGTATGTAATGTATGTATGTATGTATGCATGCATGCATGCATGCACGCACGCACGCACGCACGCATGCATGCATGGCATGCAATGTATGTGTATTTATATATATATATATGTGTGTATATGTGTATAATATATTTATATATATATTATATGAAATGGTTTTGTTGAAGGTTACCCAAGAAGTCCTCAATCTCTCTCTTTCTCTCTCTCTCTCTCTCTCGCTTACAAGAACGTGAAGGCACAGTTGAAAAATCGAAGCAAAGCAATCGTTTTACCTTTTCTTTTCTCTGATGAGAACCGGATGATGCAGAGCCAGAGAGATAATGAAAGCATCATGGAATGGAATGTGTTGAGTTCTTGCACGTGATTTAGGGATCTGCGTGGAAGCCTCAGCAATCTACCCCTGGTTCGCCTCCATCGTGACTTTTTCTGTTGGCCTCAAAAAGTTCCCATGTGATGCCCCCAGGCTACGACAACATCGACCTGAAGGCATGCGAAGCCAAGAGCGTTGTTGCCATGAATACCCCTGGCCAAAATGCCAATGCAGTTGCGGAGCTGGTCTTCGGGATGATTCTTGGTTCAATATGTTCAATATTGATCAGTATTGTTCAATCACAGCCTGGGAAGTTAACATGGAAAATGCGTATCATGGTTGCAAAACCTTGTTTTCCGTCAAAATCTTCTGCAAACTCTGCCCTCCATCCCGCAGGATGATTGTCAGTGCTCGCAACAACTTCGATGGCACCAGTGGTTTCGAGTTGGTCAACCGCGAGATCGCTTTCTACGGTTTCGGCGCAGTGGCGCGGGCGGTGCATAAGTTGGCTGTGGGCTTTGGCATGAAGAGTTTTGCCTATGATCCCTACATCCCGGCAGAGAAGATCAAGGTGTACAACATTGTACAACTTCACTAGTCGACATCAGATGACTGGTTTTTCATTTTGGAACGGGATTGTGTTGTAAGGTTGAACCATTGGTGGACTCATTGTTGGGATTGCTGTCGAAGAGTTGGAAGACAGAAATAGGCTTGCAATGATATGTGACGTCATCATACAATTTGACCCAAAAAAAAGATCTAGAATCCATGTTATGTGTGTGCATTTGTGTATTCATCTTGATATGACTCTATAATTGTTAATGTATCATAAGGTATAATCATGATGTACTCACACGTGCTCGTATGTGGCACATCTAATAGATCATAGCATTTGGTGATTCATGAGCTCTATACAAAGTGTATTCATTGGACGTTCCGTAACCAGTCGTGGCCGGTGACCAGGAGATGGGTGCGGAGCCGGTGACCTCGGTGGCTGGCCTTTTCGAACATCAATACGTGTCTCTCCATGTTCCATTGACCGAGGAGACCAAGGCATCCATCAACAAGGCCGGCTGTGGATTCTGGGGAAGTTCAATAACGACCTGGCCAAAATTGAGAAAAGATCTCTAGATGTTTTAGATGTTATAAGTCTTATGAGTATGATTAACTATTTAATGGCAAGAATGGTAGGGAAACGACTCCCAAGATGGATATTTTTGGGGGGCTTGGGACCACTCCCAACATGGATTTTTTGTTCTGGGTTGGGAGATGCTATGAGTTTCCCGGATGGATGCGTCACGTGTTGGATCCACAGCTGTCTTTTGGGGGGGCCAGCATCACCACAACGCCCATTTGCTCAGCTGCCCCGAATGCTTGCAGGATCTGTTGTCCAAGATGCCCAAGGGCGGTACTTTGATCAACACCGCACGTGTGGAAGTGGTGCATGAGGCAGATATGCTGGAGATCCTGAAGGTTCGACCAGATTTTTGCTACCTCTGCGATGTTGCGCCCAAGGACATTGAGCCGTTCAAGGCTGCGATCCATGTGATCCGTGTCCATGTGCCGTGACCGTATAGGGCACCAGGAAGGCATAGGAAAGGTATGCTGCCGCTGTAAGACTCTGAAAGATTCTGAAAGCAACATGAAACCTGGCAAGGAACAGAGATAACCGAGAAATTGAGAAGACTTTTTGCACCAAAATTCACAGCGCAGTTCCCAGCCTTTCTGGATCCTTAGAACCAATTCACGATGCGTCATGCGCGTCATGCAACCTGTCAGGCCGCAGTGGGTGACAAATTTGGCAAGCGCCTCATTTTCACCAAGAAGAAGATGGGTGCGCAGACGGCGGAGGCCAACGACAACGCAGGAGTGGCCGCGGCCAATCAGATCGTGGGCTTCTTTGAGAAGGGTGAGACACGCTTCTCACTGAAAGCATAGTAAACCTGCCCTAGAAAAAAAAGTGCAGATGGCTGATGGTTTCAAAAATGTTTTCATTTTTCATCCTACCTGACATGATGTTCCGGATTCATTTTCATATTTGGGATAAGTTGAAACCACCAACCCAAATATTTTGGTCAGCACGGTTAGTCTTGATGCCGTGAAGCGTACAGAAATGGCGTAGCTGAAATGAAGTTTTGAAGGGCTACCAAGCTCTCGATCTGGAGGACTGCTGCCTGGAGGGTGGTAGGAAAATGGCATGTCGGACCATGCTCCAGGGCCCAGGGGTTAACACGTGGATCAATGGATCAAGGGAAACATCGGAAAAAGCCGTGGTTTTGAGTTTTGACCCTCTAAATTTAGATTTGGGGTGATTTAGGGTGGTTCCTATAAATGTTCCCATATCATACCATATCTACCCATATCCATGGCTGGAGGTACTGGAGGTGCTGCAGCCGGCTGATGAGACGCAGGATGTCATGGAGGAAAAAGATGGGCCGAAGGAAAAATGACGAACCGTGGCGCTTGACCAACAAACATGTGGGGATAGAACGGATAGATTCATATCATATCCATTCCAATTTTCTCTGAAAATTGGATTTTAGATGATTCTGGGTGTATGGATGTTCATATAAACTGAACTAATCAATCCAAATTTATCCAAAGTGTTCATAATTACTCATGCTGGCATATTTTATGACCTAAATCGCCAGGTACCGATATTCATTGGAGATACCATGTGTATCTTATTTTTCAGGGCCAAATTTCAAGGAATATCCCCAGAAAATATTTACCGAGGCAACGACCACGTTGCAAGATGCTGTGGCACAGACCAGCTCACGAGCTTTGCGGAAAAGCTTGGTTGGGAACTCAGCTACTGTTTCTTTTGGGTGGGGTACAAGGGAGCAGACCCTCCGGTAATGGTTAATAGTGGTGATTAATGGTGATTATATAATGGGATTATCCTCCGGTAGCCAAACGTGGCTGGCTGGAAAATCCCCGAACTAAATGGAGGTTTATAGCTGGGAAAATCATCAAACTAAATGGTGGATTTTCCAGCTAGCCATGTTTGATTACTGGAGGATGACCTGGATTTGCTCAAGATGCGTTTCTTCTTTTTCCATTGTGGCCTCTCATTAAGCAATTCTCAGATGATGGGACATAATATATGGCCAAGTTCTTGTCATGGGCTTGTCCAAAATGGGATAGATCCCACAGCCATGGGTGACCCAATCATTGTTTGATGGAGATACTTAGAAACAACATTTGGATCCCGATGTTTGTTGGTTCCCTTTTTTCGTGCAGAGAATCCGTCAAAATCTTCAACTCCCCACGGGCAACCAATAAAATGTCCCCAAATTGGGTGGGATAGAGTCAAACTGTCAGTCAGCCCATGTCAGTCCATGTCCCAATCAACCCCATGGCCCATGACTTAGAGGCAGTTTTTCACATGCGAATCGAGGCTGGAATGGCGAAGATCTATTTGGCTTTAGCCCTGGATAGCCAAGAGCTGGGTGATAGTGGCTGCCTCAAAAACAGTTGATGTGGAATGATGTGGATGTGGTTTCCAAATCAGCTGGGATCAACTGGGGGGCCGCAGGGTTTCATTCTGCTAGGTCAAGTCCGTGCAGAGCAGTTGGTTCGAGAGGGCCTGGGGCTGTCTGGATCCTATGGATATGGAAGTTTGAGGAGCCTGTGAATTGCCATAGACATAGATTTTGCATGATTTTGCAACTCTGACAGCCACTGCTTCAGTCTTGGGTTGAATGTGTTTGGGCATATTTGGAATATATTCGGATTATAGCATGCGCATTGAGGCAACGTGCTCTTGTCAAATATTGATAAGAAACTGGCTAAAAATATCTAAAAATGTCGACCTTTGTTAAATATCTATGGCGCGAATCCCGATTTGGATGAATAAGGATGAATAAGGAACAATTTGAAAGAAACCCCTGCACTACTAAAAGCCATAGTTTTCCTTTGAGAATTTCCCTTCAGCCAATCCGTTGTGCAACCAAGTGCTCTCATCGAACAAGGGCCAAAATTTGTCTTCATTCACCATGCCAGACCTTCCCCAACTCACGTTGTTTGCGGCTGAGGCACCGGAACCTGCAGCACGTGTGGAGGGCTCAAGAGAAGCTTCTTCCACAGCAACAGCCCGGGCCCTGGCCCTGAATCCGGCACGTGCCAGTGATGGGCTTTGGGGGCGTCCATCATTTTGAGACGAACCCATTTGGGGTGTTCCAAAAAAGGTCTAATTTTGGATGACTTGGGGGGTACACCCCTGTTTCAGGAAACCTCCATTTGTGGAGGAAAGGAGTTCCTTTCAAAAAAAAACACATGAATTTTTAGCAACCTGATGATTTTCCGCAGATGCTCAAGAGAAGCAAAGTTAGGCGCCATGTTTTCATGGGCACCGCCACGTGGCCGATAGTAGCCGGCCCCTCAAAACTGCTTCCTTTGAAGTCCATGCACTTGGGCCAAGTGCCCTGCACCAGGCATGCCATCAATGCCGGAGTGTCCTTGATGGTTTGAACATGACAAGGGTCAAAAGTTGAGATCCAGGCAAGCACCCACTGTTTTTGTGAGGTTTTGATCAGTTTCAGTCGTTGATCAGTTTCAGTTTTGTACCGCAATAAAACATATTAAAGGCTTGGCCAGCGAGCCTAGGCCCTTGTACTCAACGCCAGCATCGGAGTCCAAATGGCTGCAAACACTGCGAATGTGACCAGCTTGGGCACCCATTTTTCGTGGGAAAAGCATGTGACTGATGATTGTGATGGTGGTGATGAAGATGAAGATGAAGATGATGATGATGATGATGAGGATGACGATGACGATGACGATGATGATGACGATGACGATGACGATGACGACGATAATGATCCTCACTAAATTCAGGTTTCTCAGACGTGGGGCTCCGGAATTGAAAAAGATGAGGTGCAGAGCAGGCTTTGGATCTGAACTACATTCGGACTGTTTTGCAGAGGATGGAGGCGTGGGAAGCTGGGAGGGTGAGCTGAAAAGTGGTGTTGCCATTGTCGCATGCGCACACCACAAATCGGGGAACTTTGCCACGGATTTATCAATATTTAACGAACCAGCTTTTTAGTGATAAAGTGTGTAGGTAGTGCTGGTAGGATGTGTCGGGATGTGTCGGGATGTGTCGGGTATGTCAACCATTTGTTGTGTATTTTCCGAGCCTGGATCTGCGTCAGAAGATGTCAGACGTGCTGGCCTGACTGTTATGTGGCTGGTAGTGAATACAGTGTATGTATGTTTGCTCGTATGTTTGCCAGGGCTCATGGCTTACGACCCATACCCATCCATACTCAAGTATAATATGATTACATTCATATGCTTATACATGTATATTGTATATTATATGCATATGATTAAATATGATTGCAAATGTCACCGTAGCTATCTTATCCCTGTTTGTCCCTCTCTCTATTATTGTATAAGCAGGCTATGCCATATCAAATAGATACGTGACATGCATGATCCTTTCTACATGTGGATGTAATGTAATATAATATAATATAACATAACATAATATAACATAATATAATATAATATAACATAATATAACATAATATAATATAATATAATTATATATATATAATTCATGGAATTCTTTGCATATGGTTGCACACATATCGTATACCATTTCAACATACACGGAGGACTCGATCATTTTCAGCCTCATCGAGCGGTCCCAGTACTTGACCAACAGCTGGGACCTGAGTTGCAACCAGGGGTTAGCTTACCAAAAATAATCCATGGAGTACCATGGAAAACCCATGGAATATGACTGGAAAATGCGTGGAAAATGAATGGATACCAGGGAAAAAAATGGAAAAAACAATGGTTTACCTTCATAGAATGGAGGATAATGGAGGACGGGGTAAGTCCAGACGACCTGAGGGCCCCAATTTTAGGTGTCTTGGTAAAAGGAGACATGTCTTTGCATGATTTGGGATGGCTTCAATCTTATAGGCCTAGGACGTTGTACAAGAAGGGGCATGTTAAATCCGATTATACTCCTGGTTAATCCTATGTGTATATATATATATTATACTTTATATATGTATCATAGTATATATTATCAATGATACAATATTCCCCCAAGAACGGATTCAAAACTAAACGTGATTTCGGGTGGTGTTTATAATAAGCGGGAAGGGATGTGTTGATATGTGTTGTCCTAGGCGCGGTTTATGAGCCGAACCACAAGCAGCTGGGACGGTCACTCGGCTGTTGAGATCAACACGGCTGTTACGGCTGCTACGGTTGTTGGGGGGTGTCATGGAAGTTGACTTCTGGAAAGGAGGAATGGAATTGGATGGAAGAATTGGATGGAATTGGACGGAATTGGATGGAATTGCGAGATCTAATTGCATGACGATGGAGAAATTTGATGATATTGTATATAACTGTATGTAATCGATTTGATTCTCATGAACCTGAGTTTTTACTGTCCGTTTTCCAATTCTTTGACGACTACAGGTCCATCGGTCAGCTGGCATGGCTGAAAAACCTATGGCTATGGTTGAAAATAGATGGCCCAAAAATCATCAAACACCGTCTGGAGTTTTGTATTTGGTAGGTATCATTGCACAAGATCAAATATCGATACTGTAAATATGGTTCAAGGCGACCAGTTTAAGAGCCCCACTTTGGGCCACGTTTGTTCTTGCACCCCTTTAAGTTCCTTTAAGGTTCAAGCTCCATGCCCTGAAAAGTGCTGGTTCCAATGGATGCCTCGGAGATTGGTTTCTGAGCAGAACTGACAGTGCGGCAGCGCCTGGTGTGGCGAATTGGTTTCAAGCACGGTGGATTACCCAGAGCTTATGGCAAACTGTTTGTTGTTTTTTTGGTGGGGTGAACGCTGTTTTAGACCATGGGATGGAAAGGGGTTCTAGATTTGGAGACAACCGCAGGTCACGATAGACCCTAGAAATTACAACCCAAATATGGAGGGAGTCACCAACAAGCTGGAATTTGGCGGTCTCAATCCTTCATTTTTCTCCCGCCCGGGTTTGGGATAATGAATAATTGATTTTTCCCACTGGCGAGCATTGTCTTGATTGTCTTGAGATGAGTTGGAATCACTGACTCAGGCATTTTTTCACCCTTATCATGCAGATATCAAGCTCAGTGCAGTGACACTGGATGGGATTTGATGGCACTCAACTCAGCCGCGCAGCTGGCAGGTTCATTTACCAGACAGAGTGCCTTCACTCGCAAGTGAAGAGGCACACTTGCAACATCTTCCCAGCGATCGAAGAATTTCTGTGGAAGTTGTGATGCTGGACAGGTACGACCATCCCACAGAATATGCGTTTTTCGGCCCTCTACCTGAGCCCGGAGCTTGTTTTTTTGCGGCGCAGTGGTGTATCCCATCGGTAGATGAACATCCCAACATGGCAGGTCATCAAAACAGGTCGGTGTTCAACCCCTCTTTAGGATGATGGCTCACAATGAAACCGGTTGAAAGCATCTATCAGTCCTGATTGATATATATAGATAGATAGATAGATAGATAGATATATATATTTATTTACTGGAAACTCCTCATGAGGGCAAGCCTTGGGAAGAACACTGAGACTGAGAAAGGCAAGATGGATGGAAATCTGCATGACACAGACGTCGCGGTTCCACACTGTCGCACGGTAGATATGTCTAAGTTTCAAGGTAGGACTAGGGCGCGACATGGCGCAACATATTATAGATTGCTTGAGTGCCTGGTGAGTCTCCAGTTTTTGATCCTTGCTGGTCGATTGCGGTTTTGTGAAGCATCACGAGCCAAACGGATTCACCACAGACCCATTTCAATTGCTGCATTTGGTGATTGGATGTGCATCTTGGTTTGGCGCTGGTACAATCGTTGTTTGACAAGCGAGAGATCATAGTTCGGCCCAGTTGGGGATGTTACACAAGGGATGATTACCCAGGAAGCAGGTTCCCAACTTGTGGCCAGGTGGGACAGAAGGCATTTTGGCACAGGTTCCGCCTGAGGCGTAGAGTTAGGGCCCGGGGTGCTCGATGTGTTTGTGTATATCGGTTTGTGTTTAATACGACCTGCGCATGTGTGTACATTATGATTGCTACAGCACTATTTTTCTTATTAGTGCTTCATCACTGCGCGGAGCCATGTGTTACAGTTCGGCGCAGCCTACGTTTTTCACACAACAATGATGAGATATATGAGATATGATTTTTGCACGTGGTCTATTATGAACAATAAATAACAATAAATTATATATATATATAAAAAAAAATAATAAATAAATAACAAGAAGATTGTTCCATCTTGTTGTGATGGAGTGGGATGGAGCACCATGGCAGGCTATTGTGAACAAGAAGCTCCTAGAGATCTACCGAACAAAGATGATCCCCTCCTTGTGGCGCGGCCGCATCGCCATTGGGAGCTGAGGTTGAGGTTTCAGCTGGCTCCGATTGTCTTTGGTGTAAACCCCCAAAATGACCATTTTACATAGGGAAAGTGATGAAAAACTATGAAAAACTGATAAACGATAGGATTTTGGTGGTTGGGCCAAATCTTATTCAACTTGGGGTTGAAAGGAGTTAGCAGCGTGCAACTGCTGCTATTTTTGGATGTGCAATGAGGTGCGAAGAGGGAGATGATGGCAACTACGGTTCCACTGCCGTGCAAGACGTGTTGGGGATCCCTGCGTTAACACCATTTAACACCAATGCTTAGTTTGCTGCACTCGGTTTTTCACTGTCTCGGCATGGCACGTGTTTGTCCCCTGTCGCTAGCAGTATGAGCGGTTTTTGAAAAATTGAAAAGTCTCCGTGTGATCTGCACATGTAACATTTCATTGCTTTTCTACTCGCTACAATATGAGGCTATCAGACCCACATCCCAAACGTTCTATTGGTGTTCAGTTTCAACTCCACCACTGTCCTGCCGATGGTCCAGGCATGTCCTTCAGACCATGGCCACCAGGATATACTACGGACTGTTTCTGCCTGAGGTTTGTTTCTGCTCTAGTTCTGAGAAAATTCGAGAAGAAACGATATACATGAATGGTTATTATTAGAATGGTTAAAGATGTCAAATGACATGATATCCTGCAAATTCACCATATGTTTATCCCTGTGTATTGTCCCTATTACAGCACTGATCAATACTCATCATGAATGCAGTGATCATTTCGAGCCACATTATTGGATGACGAGGTTCGTCGCGGAGTCCAAGTTCAGAAGCGAAACGGAGAAGGCCACTGCCATGATCAAAGTTCGGTGCCTCAGGATTTCAAGGACCTTTTACCCTCTGGTTATTTAACATAGCCACGGGAAATGACCCATTTATAGATGGTTTACCTACTAAAAATGGTGATTTTCCATGGCTATGTTAAATAACCAGATGGTAGATCCTTTTGGAGTTTCCAATTTAAGTACAAAACCAAAGATACGCTCACAATATGCTACGAATTTACAAATTAGCCGTATCTCGGGATTTTGCGGAGGTGAGTTCCCAAATTTAAGGGTTCCGAAAGGAAAATACTATAGGTTTAAGTCCGAAGAATAGGCATGATAAAAAAATCATTGTGCCCAATTCTGATTAAATTGTTATAGATTCCCTCCATTGAAATTGCAGTTTGGCATGCCCCATTTCTGGAAGCCCAGGAGGGACATGGTGCTGAGGCCAAAGACACTGACGCACTCATTGCTTTCATCACGAAGCCGGAGGTGGAAAAGAAGAATGTGCAGCGAGTCATTCTGAAGGCAGGGAAAATGGATGAGAATGGTACAGCCAAATTCATGGAAAATCTGGGATGTGTTGATGATGAGTTGGATTATTGATGATGATGCATTTATTTGTGTATATATTATATATATATATATATGATTATATATGATTATATATGTGCACGTGTATATGTATAGTTTAAACCTACGTGATTACGTGTGTACATTTATAATCATTTATATATATATATATGTACGTGTGTATGTATATGTATTGATTGGTCATATGTTTATACACCATATACATATATTTATCATATATGTTTGTATATATATGTGTGTGTGGTGTGTTTGTTGACAATGACGAAGGACATATCCATGTATATACTAATATCATACAACTGGTCGATATCCAAAATCTTTGGAGATTGCTGGCGATATCTTCATGGTAAGTTGCCATATGTTGCCATACTTCCCACCGGAAGCTGCAAGGCAAAGGCCTTCTCTCGAAACATCGCACTGGACAAACCCGAGGAATCGCCTGGAGCTCCAGTTGCTGTGATCCTGTGAGGCGGGAAAAACCTGGTAGCAATGATCGGAGAATTAGCTGATGAGTTTATCTCATGGTATATCAATGCATAGCAATAATTGATCTAATTTAATAATCCCAGTAGTTAATAAATGTTAATAGTATGCCACAATCTGCAATAGTATGCACTAATTATGTCACAATGACAACAGTTACAGCAACAATAATAGTAGTGTTTCATAATAGCAATAATAGGAATAACAATAAACACAAAATAGAAACCATGAACAATAAACACTATTAATTAAGAATCAACAATAATGATGTACAATGACAATATGCACGGTGGTCTTCAAAGATTGCCATTGGGCCTGATGCAGTCGCAGAACGTGCTAAGGGGCCCAGCCACCTACAAGGTCAACCCGGAGTATATTGGTGACTCAGCAGCGATTTTCCCCAGCATTCATGCCTTTGGTGCATAGTTTTTTCAGAAAATCAGCACCAAGATGATTTATTATCATAGGAAAAACATACCAAAAAATCAGCACCCAGTTCCAAAAACATCGCCTGGATTGCCATATGGCATTCCTCAGCATGTTGTTGATCCATGGGGGCCCGGTTCACCCTGTCGTTTGGACACTGTTGGCGCAGGTAAAATATTTGAAGAATACATTATGCCTCTGACCAAGGAGGCAGGGCCTGATGCTGGGGGATCAGAATCAGGGATTTTGATGGATTTTGGGTGTTTCAAGACTTGTCAACTTTCCCATTTTGGGGGATTCTAAACATGACTATCAGGTATATGTTTATTACTGCATCATGATTATTGTTATTATTGCTTTGTTTTATGTATATGTATATATGCATTCAATCAATTCTTCATTGATTCCTTCATATTCATTTACTTATTCATTGATGTGTTGAGTATCTATGACTTAAAAAATACGTTAGATACATGCGCATGATATCCTATATATTATATAGTATGATGTTATCTTGTTAATTATAGCATGATATAGATAGATAGATATAGATATATATATATATAATTATATATATATACTATAGAAAATTAATATATCCTGCTTTTGTTTACAGATCCCAGGTGGAAGCTGCATACCTCCTGGCCCGGCTCAATCCGCACCTGGGCAGCGTTTTTTGCGCCTCTGCAGTCGTGTCAACGGCCAGCTGAGGTTGCCACGGGAGGACTCCGTGCAGGACGGCAGCTGAGAATGTGATATATGACGGATATACATATATAATTCATATACAGTATATATATATGTAATATATATATATATATATTTATTTATATATATATAGAGTGGATGTAATAACATATAATTCGATAGTTCATATATGGTTGTTGGGTTAGGTTGAGTTTTTGCTGGGGTCAGTGCGATGCTATCATTTACACCAGATTGCCACCGGGTTTCGCCTAGGAGGAGACAGATGTGGATTGGATCAACCCAGGCTCCCCCACGGTGCTGGAGAAGAAAAAAACAAATGGAAGTTGAGTGCGCACGACTGGCTACGACCCTTTCCCAATTGTCAACAAACACCGGTTGTAAACTCCCGGTGTTCACCGGGATAAGGCCAGTCTTCCAATGAGGTGATTGTCCAATTCTATTTTTGTTTCGAGGGTAGTTCTGGTCTAAACCCGCGCTCGGATGGAATTCCGTGTCACCGGAACATTCTCCTGGAAGCACCAGGTATTTGGTTCCACCGGTTCCACCAACCCAAAAAAAACGATCGGCGGGTGCTGGCGCGACAAGTGCCACCACCAGATGGGCTGATGGGCAGATGGAAGGTGTGCCAGATGGGCATGGTTAGTGCCATAGGTCTCAACTTTTGTTGTTGGTTTTGTTTTTGTGGCTTGGGGTCTTGCGACAGCTCAAAGTTGGCAGCTGACGTGAAAAAAAGAGCGATGTGGGAATTATTGACATGTTTATGTTGATGTTATACGGAGCTATTGACATGGAATGATTGTCCCAGTAGCTCCTTTTGTTTTCGGTGGATTCAAAAAGATTGAAGGGATTTGAAGGGATTGAATGAGACTGTTCATTGAAATTCATTGAAGTTGAAGCAGCGCTTTCTGGGGAGATGCCTTAGAGAAATCTTGAGCACAGCCAGCGCCAAAAGTGCCATGTAACATGTGCTTGCATTCATCAGGCCCGGCGCGGCTTGCACCCCTAAAGGGTGCAGACCCAGCCCCTGCCAGCCTGTTTCTATGGACAAGTGTTTAAGATTGTTTAAGCAAGGGATATCAATGCCAACAAGATCCTGGAATTCAGCACATTTCAGATCTAGAAATCAGATGGTTGTCAAGAACAACAAGTTGATTTTTCTGGAATGGCAGGCAGTAGCTAAAGAAGATTGGCCGCAAGACTTCCATGACCATCAGCTCATCAAAGCTCGGCCTCCGCAATGGAGTTTGTCTCTTCTTGGCTTCCCACTGAGTTGCGAGATTCGGGTCTTGGCAAACGAGGCTACCAAGCGGGCACGTCCTGCACTGGAAAGGAGAACCAACAGGGCAACACCTCATTTTGAGCTTTGGCAGCACTAAAAACTACAAAAATCATGGGGATTGCTGGGGGTGCCGCCCTTGGCTGAAATATGTTGAAATTATGCCCTAATACGCTGGTCTGAGGTATAGACACCTGCCTGAGCTTGTATGTGGATAACTCTACTCTGGCACGATGTCATGAGGATTGTGATTGCAAGCCATGGCAACTCGACAGCACCAACTCTCCCAGGCACACTGCAGGAGACCCCAGAGGTTCAATCTCTGCAGGGTTCAACTGATATGTTGAGCTTAAGATGTCTTAAGTCAGATAGCCAGATAGTAGCGAATGAGATCGTCAGTTTCAAAGATCTGCAGTATTACAATCCCCAAAACTACATATAATATAATATATATATATGCATATTGCATATATATATATACTATACAGTTATCTATATATAATTACGTATATAATATTATTGTCTTAGAATCATATAGACGTAGAACCTCATAGACTCATAGAACTACACCTCTAAGCCCTTAGCCCACATCTTGGTCTCGATGTTAATCTCAAGGCACCGGGACTCCGTAGATTTGCTGCTTGGTGTATTGGGTGGAGCAGCTTTTTGCGCCTGCAGCTTGGATATTTTTGCGGGGGCGGCTGGGCTGGATGCTTGGGGCTGACAGCCGGATGGTATGTTTATTTCTCACGAATGGCATGGTTTTAGGAGGGGAAGCTGCAAACTCCTTTGGGTATATCATATCATGTCTCACAAGATCCCCCAGCAACCTGTCGTAAACTCACTGAATTGCCAAAAAAAATCTACGCAATGTGGATCTCTGTGGTGCTGATTTCGGAGTGTTTCTGCCAACCAGTTTTTGTCCTTCGCAAGGCCACCCTGCGCTGAGTAAAGGGACACACTTTTTTGAGGTTGTCTTGTGCTTTGCCTGGACCTTTTCTCTTCATGGAGTACCAGAACTCCCTCACAGAGAGAGTGTTTGAAGTGGTCCAATATTTGCAGCTTGTTCTACAGCATCTTGGATTCCGAAAACTGGTTGAAGAAACAGACCGAAAAAAACTTTAGTATCAAGTTTGACTGTAATTGTGCCATTTTGGTCCGCCTCAAGCCAGTGGTTGGATCTCCAAATCATGTCCTGGAAATGTTTTCCAGGGTAGTTCCAGACATCATCAGACATTTGAATATTGAATGCAGTTCCCCACTGATGACTCAGTGATGACTGTCACTGTGAGGTATCTACTTTGTGGCGTTTGCTGTCGCAGATTCGTATGCGCCAATGTGGGACGGGCCATGTCAACTGCAGACGTTGTTTCATGGAACCATGTGCGATGACAACGGAACTTCACCCTTCTGTTTTTTGATACTTGGCCAGATGTCAAAAGAATGTCAACAGACACACCCGATGTCAGGCAGCTGTGGCCATGCATTTCAGCAAACGGACACACAGGGGAGGTAGAAGAAACAAAGCACAAACAAACGCTGCCCCATGTTTCCCCGAGAAACACAGTCTACATCTATCACATGTGAAGAATTAAGAGAAACTCAGGAACTGTTGTATTTTCGCAGTGCCCTGGCTGGAGTTTTTCGGCTATGGTGCGTACCTTTGGAACGTCATGTGGCCCCTCGGCTGGTTATGCCCTTACCATCCAGCTTGTTGCAGCTTGTTGTTGGTTGTTAAATCCTCGTCCTTGCACTGTCTCATACGTGGCATTCATCAGGCCAAAATTTGCCCAATAAAGATGATAAATTCGACTTTTATAATATCAAAAGAACACGTGATTTTGTATATGTTCAGTATACTTTATCCACAATTTGAATCCATGTGGGTAATCTATTGTCTCGTTTTTGCTATATATTATGGCCGCCAACCTGGACTCAAAAGCCAGCCTGCACAGGATTTTCGACCTCGCACGCTTCACTCAGCAACCGTTGGCACCAGAGCTTTTGATGCAGTGAAATCCAGTGGTGATAATCCATAGGGCCACAGGATGCCATAGGATCCATAGGGCCCTAGAATCCAGTACAAAAACCATCAAAGGCAGACATTACAGTGGTTTATACGACCATGTTCCCCAGTGAAAATAGCCCAATACTGGGGCATAGCACATTTCTAGTTTTAGTATTACTAGGGAATCCCTATGGCTGCGGATCAGAGCCTGATCTGACAGATTGTGATTTCTGTAGCCTGAAGCGGGCCACACAGAAGCGGCCGTAGTGTACCATGATCTACCAGTTTGCATATGTGTCCTTCTCAATTTTTTGGGTGCTGCTATAGGTTCATATGGTAGGTTCTGTTTGGCAGGTTCTTTCACAGTCCCAAACATAGATAAACGATAATTGCCCCAGGCCCCTGAGCAGACGCTCAAGGCACGTAGCTACGCAGGAAGAGGTTGCTAATTCTAATGTCTTCAAAATATTAAGCAGTTCTATCTCGGCATTGGTTTAACAGAAAATCTAGGGGAAAATGTGTGGTTCGCCGACCAAAATCTTCAAATCAATCCTGTGGTTTAAAGCGGAGAAGCTTCCCAATGTCCTGCCTGCCGATCCCTCAGTTCAAGGTACCAGATGTACCAGAATCAAAAATTCACCCCAAAATACCCAAAACCATTTCTCCATCAGAAAGGTGAGTACCAAAATCATCCCAAAATCATTCATAGAATCACCCAATTCAATTTAGTCGATCCAAAATGTGCCAAAATTTGCACAGGAGAAGGTCTTGGGTGTTCCTTTGACCTACTTCTACCACATCTTCACCTGGGTCTGTGCTGGGATCATCGCCTTTGATCCCAACGGTGATCGCCTCGTCACAGACACATGTCGACAGGTGGAGCGAAGCGGTTTTTGCGCTGGGACGGAAATGACTTAATTTTTTAAGGAGATTGTTGGATTAAAAACCATAGGAAATCATCATAAAATCATAGGAAATCATAGGAAATCATCATAAAATCATAAAAAGTGGTGAAAAAACCATAGGAAATCATCATAAATCATCTTACGATATGGAAAAATCCCGCCTACACTACACCGGATGTTTCAGGAATTGTCGTGGATGATCCACATTGCAGGTCAGTCATAAGTTTCCAGTCCAATCCTCCCCAATTTGCCCAACGGTTTTCAGGCGAAAGTGGTGATGATGCCGTGCGTTCTTCGGCGTCAAAACATGAATGGAGACCTGGCCTGGTTTCAGGTGATTGGCTTCGTGGTCCGGTCCTCAGCCAACGCGGATCAATATGCAGAAGATGAAACAAATAATCCCGTCCCCCTAATACTAACCCCCCCAAAAAAAAATCCCCCAAATAATAAGCACCTCAGGTAGTTTTCATTATTAGAGGGTATTTGTTATTAGGCTGCGAAGCTTCCCCCTAATACTAAATTTAAAACCCTAATATAAAAGACTGTTTTTTTCTATTTCAAAATCGATTAAATTTCCTTTTAAAATCTAATTAACATTGCCAAAAATTGGATTTCGAAGCTTTCCCCTAATATTAAACTAAAAACCTCAATATAAAATACGGTTTTTTTGTTCGACCTTAATAAAAAAACACCCCGGGGTTGACTAGTTTTTATTATTAGGGGGTGAAACCCTGAAATGGTAGCTTCATTTTTAATTTGTTTTCTAAAGGGAATCAATTAGAAATCAAATTGGCCAACCTCAAATTTTCCAAGATTGGAGACGGACCCTAGTTATCCCTAGTTTTTGTTATTTGGGGGGGTTTTGTAATAGGGGGTTAGGGGGAAGGGATTAAATCGTCATTGAATATAATATGAATGACAAAAAAAGAGTAGCGTAGTATCATGATTGGTCACACTCGATGGTTCCTTCATGACTACTTGTTTAGATTCATTTGGCATTTGCCCCTTTTATCCCACGTCCAAGAACTGAATGAAATTTCACGGACAACTCTTTAAAGTGGGGGGCAACAACCATGGTTTCTTGATGTTTCTAGACTTCCCATGTTTTGTTTCCCCAACATCAATCCCCTTTTTCCATCTTCCTAAGGTCATTGCCATGGGCTTCACCATCCTGGTGATTCGCTACCTGGATGCCGGTCAGCTGCTGATGTCTTCCTCCCGACGCTGCCCGCGACGGGAACGGCTGCTGCTGGCGGTACGGACCTATCTGCGGAAGCAGTGGCTGCACTTTGCCAGCCTTACCATGTGCAGCATTTTGATCCTGGTGGACACCATCGCCGAAGCTCGGAAATGCTGGAATTGGACCATGCCGTCTTTTGGGGAAGAAGGTTGTAGATGGTAGGTGGAAGAAAACTATCTGGGGAGTTTCGCAATTGTAATCCATGAAGAACGCCGGAATCCGGGAGTTTGTTTTTTGCGGGGTGCCACTGTCATTTTACCGAAAAACATCAAAACCGTTTGGTGAGTAGAGTTAGTTGGCCATCATCTTGGCTGCCGAAGATGCCGAAGCTCTGGCTGGAACTTGTTTTTTGGGGTGTAAAAATTTCAACTGCCCAAATTGGACGAATGCCCCAATGAAAATAGGTTGAACATTGGAACATAGGCGAAAAAACGATCAGGGATAGGTGAAGATGATGATTTCGCCAATGGGGATGGTCGGAAAAGGATTTTATATAATTGGAAGCTAAAATGGAAATCTGGACTTGGCCAAGGAAGAGCTCATGACTGTGGTGGATGTTGAGTTGTCATCCCAAGAAAGGGGGAAATAACCAAACATGGGAATGTAAACCAATATCAATATAGCATTTCCAAAACATTTTTTGGCGGTCAATGTTAGTCTTCAGTTTTTTAGTCATCTTTGAGTTCGACCCCTAGAAACGGAATGGCTTTTTCAAGCGCTCAGGTTTGTGATGATGAGGTTGGCAGCTACATGACGTCCGCCGTTTTCCCAGGCCTGGGCCTTTTGCTGAGCTTGGATCGTCTGACGAGTCTGGCAAAGGAAGAAGGGACACCCCACTTTGGTTCCATAGATGCCAGTCCCTTGTCGCATCAAAGGAGCGAAAACATGGAGCTGGGAGTGACTTGGCCCAGATGTTTTTCCATGTTCAGTTTCCCATTGGTTAAGTCACCGTGACTGGGGAGCCTATGGATGTCTATTGGACAACCCCTGGATCGCAATTCCAAGGTAAGCACTGCGAACCTGCGTTCTTTGCCACCAGCCAGTGAACAGTCACCCTTTGGCGCTGCTGGCTATCGACTACTGGACTTTTCGGCCTTGTTGGAGCATCTCATTCACTACTTGCGAGACTCGCTGGCAACGTGAAAACAAAGCTCCCCCTTGGGGATGTGGATATCTGTGGTATATCATATCTATCAATATCTATCACCATAAAGGGAAAGAGGATTCACTTGCAATCTTGCAACTGTAGGTTGTCTACAGGTTCTATACACATGCAGATTGATAGGAAAACCAGTGCTTGCAGACATCAATTGTCAATGTGAATAGTAAATAGTGTTGTCGTGCCTCATTTCGTCCCCAAAAAGCCTGCATCGCATCGCAGGAGAGGAAGAGCTCCAATTGGCTCAGCAACGCGAGTTTCTGGCTGCAGGGCAGACTGTGACGCAAGCTGCAGCATCCCAGTTGAAGCTGCTGCGCGCCAGCGCCCAACTGGATGAAAGCCCAGATGCCGCTTGGGATTGGACCATTACAGCTGCAACAGGCATGGGTTGGTGAATGTTCCAATATGTTCCATAGGGATTTCAAAGATCACCTTGGGATGTTGGAGATCATATATATCCCCGATAGTTGGGCAATTCTCTGATATGTTCTGCACATTGGACAGTTTCACCAGTTTCACCCTGACAGGCTCAGATACCACTTTGACAGTCATCGCACCTAGATCCTTCACCTATTTGCGGCGCTTGGCCGGCTTGGATTGCGAGGCTCTTCTGACGGAACTCCTGCAGACCAATGTGGGGGGACTGAAGGTGGCAGCCAAAAGTGGGTCATCCTTACTGTGTTCCTCGGACAATCGCACCTTTGTCCTCAAAACCATTTCCAAGAGTGAAGTGAAGCAAGTTCGAGCCATGCTGGCGGAGTACCGCGCCTTGGAGCTTCAACATTGTTGGTTGTTGTTGACACCATCACAACATCCCCCGTGATGTGGAATGATATATGTATATATTATATATCGAAATGATCATTGTATTGCATGTTATTGATTGTTGCGGGTTTGGCCTGGTTGAGCCACCAAGGAAAGCACTTGGAAGAGAATCCGAGCTCTTTGTTGTGTCGGGTCTATGGCTGTTTCAGCTTCAAAAATTCCTTGGGATATTTTCTTCACGCTGTATTGATGGACTGCTTGGTGGGTTTGCCTGCGAGCATTGCTGATATTGCTGGTTTTGATTGCCTGACACCAAGCATCTTCGATATGAAGTCAGAGTGGCTTGGGTTCAATGATCGGTCCGGGGTTGCCCGTCTTCGTGTATTTCAGACCCCCTCTCTTTCCATTCTTTACCTGTTAACATATGGTCATGGGTCAAAATTCACCAGGCACGTTGTGCTTCCCAGGTTCCAAGATGGAGGTTTCAAAGCAGCTTTTCCTGAGAGATTTCGGCTGGACATCAACTTTGCCGCTGACTTGAACTTTCTCCGCTCGATGCTTGGCGTGGTGCTTGGGATCTTGTTGACATTTTGTTGACCCTATTTATCGCTTTAATTAGGGAACTTTAGGGCTCCAAATGCTCCAAGTTGTGATGGAAAAGTCCGGCGTAATATGCAAACCATTGCAAGCCCGAAAAAGTCCTATGGCTACTATTGTCCTTTCCAGCCGTAGCTTTGGACACCCGATTTGCAGAAGGTTTTCCAGGGTTCTCACATGCCAAAAGCTGCAGATTTCAGGCTGGGAGTGGTTGACTATTCTGTCCTCCTTTCCGTGTGGGAGATCCCTGAGGAGCTCGGTGACTTGGATCCACAGGTTTAGTCACAAGGTCCCCGGATCAGACCGGATAGGCTCGCTCCACTGTCATCAAGCATCAGAGCACTGTTTTTGTCGGAATTCTATGGAGTTCTATGGAATTGTTGCCAATAGGCTTGCTGCATCTTGCTGCATTGACTTGAGTTGGCTGCACGGTTGGACTTTCTGATCCCGACTGCACTTTTAAACTGACATGTGTCGCAAACAGCTTCAAACGTCGACGGTATGTGTGAAAGCATGTTTGGATCCGGTCTCTATCACTCTGTTCATACGTATGAATGTGTATATATATATACATATATATATATACATATTATATATATATACATATATATATATACATATTATATATGTATATATAAATGCAAACAGGCGCGCACACACGCACACACACTCACACGCACGCAGTATTTCGCGCAGTCCTTTTCAACCGAGGCTTGGATTTGTCAAAAGAAGATGTCAGACCTTGCATTCTGGTGCCAGGCACATCTGAGAGGCAGGGGAAGTTGCGAATAATCCTGAGAGAGAGTGAGAGAGAGATTGCTGAAGATTTTGAGATTGCCTCAGTAATGGTGATATTATGTTCAATGAATCAGATGAGTATGATCAGCATTGTTCATATGATTTCATCATGTTTATTTCGTTATTCTTATTACCGCAGCATGAAGAAACAGCAGACCCCAGCAGGCCTTGGTATTTGCTTCGCCTGGGCGTCATCGATTTCCTGGTGCACTGGGACGTGCGGAAGCGCACGGAGAACGTCCTGAAGCGCACCTGTTTCCACCCGATGCATTCTGAGAGGGTCACCATCATTGATCCGGATGGATATGCCAGGCGACAACTGGACTTTTTGGAGTCCGTCTTTAGATCTGAGCTGAGGAAATAGGAAGACCTTAGAGATCTGTCAATGATCTTATTGGTTTGTCCGGAAATGGGAGATGGGGCTCCATGCTGAATGAATGGTGGGACCGGGTGATAAACTTCTAAACCATCGATATTTTTCGGCCAGTTTTTTTGGGACACACCTACTGCACCGTCTGGACCTTTCTTTTTAGCCATCCGTTGAGTATGTCGGATGGCTGGGCCACGCCACGGTGCCCATGTTTTTCCCGTTTTGCGCTGGCCCACTTGGGGCCTCCTGCCGAGCACTGGTGAAGCTATAGGTCTCGGTCCGAAAATGCGTCGCGAGCGGAGGGCCATTTCCGGTTATCCTAGGGTGAAACGCGGTGAAGCCATGGATTGATGTAAAACTATAGAGAGACAGATACAGTATATGATATATATATATGATATACATATGTATATATATATGATATACATATGTATATATATATATATGCGGCCATATGCGGCCCCAATTGATATAAATGGATATAAATGAATGGTCAAAGAGAGGACTTAAGGCTTAAGAAAATGTTTTGGAGGACATTCACGTGTCCTGGTTGGATTACGCTATCCACCAATGGTTTTTTGATGTTACATGTTGTTATCATGTTGTTACTGTACTATCCATCCTCACCATTAGCGCTAATTTCTTGAGTGAAAACGGTGGATGTCCATCATGTCCATGTTTATTTCCTTTGGCTGTATCAGGTCGATCAGACCGTTTCCTTGGGCCTATATCAACTATATCCCGACGTTTGGTTGGTAAATCTTCGCTTTTGCTACTTGGAGTCCCATGTTTGGTTAGTTAAGTCTCCATTTCGCTCATCCAATCTTCATACTTGCCGTTTCATTTCCGGTTCGTTCCATCATGTTGCATCAGTTTTTGACCGTTTTTCTGATTATTGTTTGATTTGGATCCATTTGAATTGGTCAAAATCCTTAACATCCCATTAGCAATATCATTCAATCTCCATTTTTGGGATGATTTGCATCCCTCATTGGTTGCTCAATCCCTTCACCTCCAGGATTGTCCGAAGAAATGTTTCCAAGGCCGCCCTACACGGCAGCTGTACAGCAGTTGCGAGGCATTTGCGATCTCGACCTCACTACCCTGCAGGTGGGCAACATGGGGCCGCAGGTAGGGATGGATGGTTAAAACATGTTAAAACAACCAACAAAGAATAACAAAGATGGGAGTTAGCATGGTTTAAGCCTTTAAGATCCTTTAAGGTCCTTTAAGCATGTTGATGTAGCAAAACTTAGGTTGAAATGGGTTTAAGGCGTTTCAGGGATTGCTAGTTTAACCAACAAGAATCAGAAGTGGCAACAGACATCTAAGGAAGATTTTTGGGGTCAAGTCATCATTAAATGCCTGGAACAAATCGGGATGATTAGCAGAAGAATCGAGCAAGATGTCGGCAAACTCCAGGGAGCAGTGGGTTCATTTGATCCATTTGATACATGCATTGACCCATTTTTCAAGGCCTTCCTTGCTGCACAAGGCTCGAAGGCTTCTAGCGCTGCTGGCCCGCTGCTCCGGGCGACATGAGTTGGTGAGCCTCTTGCCTTGGATCAACATGGATAAATATGTGGATCAACCATGGTAAACCCTAAATAATCAACATCCAATGTCAGGTTCTCAAGTGGTTCATACCATTCATTTCCTGATAGAATCGCGGAATGCTTGTGGAATGCTTTCGGAATGCTTTATGATTGTTTTTTTTTCCCGATGTAATCCTACCAAATAGTCACCAGGTATAATCCCATCACCCTAGATCTAAAAGTATTGAAAGTAACTACCGCTAATGAGGGACCCCTGACTGAGTCTAATAGACTAAGCCAGGGTTTCGTTTGGGGCATTTAAAGTGTTACAGTACTGGAAATGGATTACGCATATTTTTTGTAGCCAATCAATGTCCACTAGAAACTCTCAGTTGAATCATGAATCAGCGATCACACGTGTAAGAGTGACCAGGACGTTGTCGACGTAGCAGCTCCAATAGCATTTGTGCCCTCTAAAACATGATAAACATGCATCAGTGATGTTCAACAGAAAATATCAGGAAAGCATGATAAAACATGGATAACATGGTAGATTTACCGTCATTCTACTACGAACAACTATGATACTATGGTACCAGGAACCAAATTTTGCCATTTCGTCGGGGCGCCACGAGGCAGCCCACGGTTCGCCCACGTTTCTCCAAGGACCTCTGGCTTCCACTGGTGCTTGTGGTGCCCGTGCCGGATCTGCCACTTAGCTCCAGTGGCCATTGGAGAGATCGCCACAGAAATGAATATCATGATATCACGATCAATCCACTCATCATTGCCAAATTGCCAATGCTAGCTAAACATGACCTAAGCCTTTTTGTGATTTTTGTGGCCCTTGATATCCAAATGTTGAGCATTTTTGAGCCATAGGCAAGTGGCGGGGTTTGGATGTTGCTCGTTGACTGAGATGCCACCTCCGAACCGGCAATGGGTGTTCCTGCCTCAGCTTTTTCTGGACAGGTGGAAGTCAGACTCCATGACTTTATTCGTTATGAATTGCCAGCTTCCCATCATTACCCATCATTTCCCATCCCTCCGTCCATCCATTTACATCATTTACCCTGGCATCCAAACGGCCTTAAGCCGTTGAAGGCCATCTCGTGCTGGCTCACAAGCCCCGTCGGGGGGCCCGTTGTTCAGTTGGCATCCGTGTAGCCTGAAGTCCATTCCATCCGGTTTGAAGGCTGGACATTGAGTATTAGCTGCTGTGAAGAGCCGAACCACTTGGATTTCGGTAGTATAAAGTGGTCTCCAAAGCGGTCAGATCATTGTTTTTTTATGTTTGATTTCTGATGATTTCTGATTTGTTGCTCCCCCTTGGAATGAAACGCGTTTCACCATGTTTCACCATGTTTCACCCAGGACGCCATCTGACCGGCGGTCTTTGTCGCCTATGGGCTATCAAGGTGCGGCATGCGGCCCAATTGGCTCCGGAACCACAAGCAATCCATTGTGTAAACAGTCTTGACATGGTAATATAATGTAATATGTGCATATAGGATCAGATAGACATATATATATATATCATATATGAACATAAAATACTAAATGAGATATATCACAGTTCTATATACAAATATGTCATATATCATATATATGTCATTATTGTCTTATTGTCATGATGTATTCATGTGTGTAGCATCCATGATATCAAGGCATGTGTAGCATCACGCAGTTGCCGTTGCTCCAGCTGGGCAGGTCATCAGAACGGGATTCAACCCCGGGCTCGTTCTAGAGAGCCACCACCGCAGGGGGCTTAGATTGTGATTCCTTGTGATATCAAATATCAGATCGCTATGTATGTGATATCAATTTATATCACTGATATGTTCATATGTGTTTTCATGGATCAACGAGTCCACCAACAGCATATGTTTTATGATATGTTCATATTTGTCCTATTGTTTTCTCATTTTGGAGGGGTCACCAGCACTTCGTGGTGGTTACACCATGTTAATCCCCAAACGGGAAAATGTGCAAGACTTAGATAGGAGGGCGTAGACGTGGCAATAGGGAACAGGAAGTGGCCAGCAATGATGGTATAAGCTATTGGGATGCAGCAAATATAGCGGATACAGATATAGCATGATGTAGCGAAGCACAAAGATCCACAAAGACTACGGGGAAAGGCCCTGTCAGGAGTTGTCTCAGATCATCAATATGTCATATATTTCCAAGGGGTCTCCTCTCAACTGTGGCTGCCATGTGCAAGGTATCCATAGAAATAGGATGAAATCGGAAGATCATCCAGTGACGGAGGTGGAACGGCGGAGCCACAAATGGTTTGGGTGCTACCTACGGCTATGGCGGGGTTCCCACAGCAGGTGCGCGGAGATTTTAATCATGTAGGGGCTGGGCAAACACCAAGAAGAAACGTGGTGGAGGAGTGAAATGCTCAATGTCCGGTTTTCGCTGCACCCCATTTTCCAGGAGGAATTGGAATGAATTCTAATGAAATTAATGAAGCTCATATATCTATCTATATAATCCCCTCAACTACTTGGGGTCTTGGATGGGTACCCCTTCAGGACTCCTGGATGCAGGGTCTTTTCTATGTTCATACCCAAAGTAGACCCTGTAACATGAGGCATCCAAGACCCTGGGCTATTCAGGTTAACTTTTGGCCCTGTGTTACCGATGTTGCGGCAGGTTATGCCGGCTTGGAAGTTTGAATTATTTGTGTTTAGACCCTTGGTATCACATGCACCCAGCTCATCCCAGTTCACCAGGGATATTGAGCCCCCAAATCCCATGATGTAGCATCGCGTTCACTTTTCTCTTGTAACCCTTTGTTGCCTCCGTCTTTGCTTGCTTTCCCTCTTCTGCCACGTGCGTCAAAATCTTCATGCTTTCTTGCAGGAGGCCAACGTGATGGGGTCTAGAACGGTGTGACTGTACGTGGGGTGGGCGCCAAAAACACATAGCCTTTCCAACGACATTATAGTAGACCCAAACTACTTGGTAGAAGCCTACTTTCTTTCTCACTGCCTATTCATGTCTACCTCACGGCTTCTGTGAAATCCAGCCACCAATCATTGAGCTCTATCATCATAGACCGTTCCAAAATCTGTTGCAGTGCTCGTTTGCAGAATAGATGAAATGAGGAGGTCTAGAATGGTGTTGCCTGGGTTAGGCAGCCCACAAGCACAAAAAAAAGTCCAATGATATCAAAGTAGACCCAAGCTGCTTGGTAGAAACTTACTTTTTCTAGCACTCTACCTACTCATGTCTACCACTTCTACTTTCCAAATGCATCCACAAACGGCCACAAATTATTCAGCTTTATCATCATAGATTCCAAAAAACTGTTGCATTGCTTGTTTGCAGCATGGATGAAATTGGAAGGTCTAGAATGGTGTTGCCTGGGGTGGGCAGCCCAGAAACACATATTAAGTCTAATGACATCAAAGTAGACCCAAGCTTCTTGGTAGAAACCCAAATTTGTTCAAGCGCTGCTTACTCATGTCTACCAGTTCCTTTTTCAAGATTCAACCACCAACTATTAAGCCGGATACAATCAGATAGAATGCCAGCAACATTATCAGAACATATGCCACAGAAAGAATGTCAGAGTATATTCCAGATAGAGTGCCAAAAACAGCTCCACGCAAAATGTCAGAAAAATGCCAGGTAGAATTCCAGATGATATGTCAAGACGATGTCAGGGTTTATCGTCATAGACCGTTCCAAAAACTGTTGCAGTGCTCGTTTGCAGAATAGATGAAATGAGGAGGTCTAGAATGGTGTTGCCTGGGTTAGGCAGCCCACAAGCACAAAAAAAAGTCCAATGATATCAAAATAGACCCAAGCTGCTTGGTAGAAACTTAATTTTTCCAGCACTCTACCTACTCATGTCTACCACTTCTTTTTTTCAAAATGCACCATTAAACTTTCTCCAGATAAAGCTAGGGGGTATGCCAAAGAGCAAGAGCGGCAGATCTGACAGAGAGAAAGGACGGAAAAAGATTGAGGGTCTGAAGAAGTTTTACTTCATTTTTTGAATCTTGATGTAGAGTAGACCCTACATGATACGTAACATGACTCGTAACATGAGGCATTCCAGACCCCACTCCAGACCTTACTGTTATTTTCATGTTAATTCGGTAAAATTAGAGTAGACCCTTGCCTCCAAAACAGGCAAAAGGTCTATGATCAGACAAGAAAATCTCGGGAAACCCTCAGGTAACTCCTAAAAAGACCCGGGTTTTAGGGTCTGAAATACAATATCCAGGGCCCCTGCCAAGTAGCTGAGAGTATTCTATATGTATGTATATATATCTCATATCAATTTGCAGCGACAGGTCAAGGATTTGCGGCATTTGGTCAGCCAATGTCTGTGCCAGCAAGGTTGGCCACATGTGCTATGCTGCAGTGTCTATAGTGCTTGGTGTGTGGATATCGTAAAATTTTCAGTGTGCTACGCGGCTTGGATCTTGGTAAAGATCCCAACACGACCATCCCCACTCGAGCATCAACCAAGCTGGCGAGGGCATGAAATTCATGAAAGTCTGGATCTCTTTGGTGCAGCTTCGAGATCATCATTTTCTAATAGCTTTGAGCAGTTTGGTCATGGTTTTGAGGTTTGAAGCTGATAATCCGATACCTGACCCAGCAAGTTATTTCCATCCAACCATCTCCAGTCAACATGACCAGGATGGCATGATTTGGAGCATAAAACCACTGAGTAGTGCCATGTAGTGCCTAGATGCCAAGGACTTTGCCTGGAGTTTCACCCAATTTCCGGTAGGTCGAAAACACCATTTGCACTCCCGACCCGATACCAGTGGAACTTAAGGTGCAAGTTGCTGGTAGCACCATGGAGCTGCAGTTGATGATGTTGATGATGTTGATGCTGTTGGTTTTGCACGTCTTATGTCAGGATGGCAAATGTCGGCACACTTTTGGAGAGATGCCATGTGATTTTCAGGGCCCTTCCCTGAGGTTTCCCATACCAAAACAAGCAGGTGATAGCAGGTGGTTCCTCTGCCAGATCTCATTGAAAGTGGTGCCGCCAGTAAGTCTTTTTGGAATGCAAAATGCAGAATTCCCTGCACGGAGCACGGTCGCATCATGCCTTGTCAAGATGTGTCAAGATGTGTCAAGATCCAAATTATTCATAATTCTACCTGGTAGGCTCAGCCCATATTATACCCCACTCAACCTGAGGATGCACCTGAAAGTGATCGTACTAAGTCATCATGTCATCATTCGAATCATTTCATATCTGAATCCATGTCCATCTCATTCATTTTTATCAATTTGTGTGAATATCATCCCCTCTTGGCCCCAGACCGTTGCAAATTTGTAGCTGGGACAAGGCCATGCCGCACTCGGAAAAGGATACCTGGAGCGGGCAGTCAGATGGTAGCCATTCCAGCCATTCCCACGTGAGCATCACCCGCTGCTGTAGGGCTTCACAGTGGCTATGCAAGGCTCCAAGAAATAGTTCTCATCACCTCGCCCAGCAGACAGGAGCCATTTTGATGGGCGGCATTTCACCCAAGAAATGAGAAAAGAGTATTGAGTATTTGGAGTGAACCCGTGTGAATCATGTGAGCCCATGGGACCACTCATGACCACTCCTTTCTTAACAGACTTGCATTCCACTTCACTGCCTAGGCTTGTAGGCAGCTCAGCATAAATCGCTGCCTGGGCTTTCAGATCGATGTTCAGCCTCTAGCCACAAGCTATGGATGTCGTCCGAGCACCGTGGCGCCGAGGACGGGGATCAAAATGGGTATGTAATGGTATGTAGTTTGTATCTTGTGTTGATGTGATTGATGGCTATTGTTGGATGGCTATTGTTGGATGGGTTTTTTAAATGGTTTTTTTGATGATCAATTCAAATCAATTCATGGGATTTCATGGGTTCGTTTGCTTTTGTATCTGTGCATCCCACAATCCCGCTTCGTTGGATGATGCATGTCACCATCTGACACCTGCCAAAGCATGAGGGGCCCGGCCACTGTTCAGGATTCTGTGGCTTTGGTCCGTCGTGTGAGGGCCTTAGTAATTCGAGAGAGATCCAATGATGGACCCTTGCCAGATCGAAAGTGTACCAAACTTCCTTGGCAAACTTCCATCTATATATTTGATTGGATTCGTGGGTTCTAAATTCATCCGTCATCTTTGTTTTGAAGGCATCCACAGCTGCCCCGATCATGCTCGAGTATTATGTCATGTACCATGCTGTCTCCTTTTCAAGAGGTTGAAAGGACAGTAAAACATAGTAAAACGATGTAAAACGGGATGCCGACTGTAGCAGATGTAAGGTTTGTGTGTGGTCCTTGTTGCCTGTGGAGGCTACGTTGATGTTGGTGCATAATTAATTATATTTGTCGCCCAACCACTTGCACTCTCAAGATTCTATCTTCATGTTCATGTTCCTCTCATTTCCTCTCATCCTCTCAAGCATATGTCCTTGTTCTGTTGTTTATTGCGGTCATATTGGTTGCTTTTGCCAGATTTCTCCAGCCTATATTCCCTTCACTGCATGAGACATTAGTAGCTCAGGTTGCAACCCAACTGGGATTTTCATCCAAAGAAGCGGAGCATTTCTCGGTCGCACTGCAGAGGTCCAAGACTTTTTCGGCTGCCGTGAAGATGTCAAGACGTGATGTATGGTAGTAAAATGATCGTCATCATTATCGCCATAATAAGAGTAATACTACCATAATACTATATAATACTGATAATACATTATCATACTACCCAATACATTGTAATACGACTACCAATGGCAATGATGATAACAATAATCATCGTCGTCGTAGTCATCGTCATCGTCATCGTCATCCGCAGCATCATCATCATCATCATCATCATGATCATGACAATTGCTGCGTGTTGGTTTGTCCAGAGGAAAAGGGAGACACCCCGATTGACGCCCCACTTGATGCGGAATGGGGCTAGGGCACCCTTTTTGTCAGACGTCCAGAATATGGTTGTCATCATGTTCATCATGTTCGTTCCAGAAGTGGATTGAGGGAATTCTACCAGCAAATACCAGCAACCCGTTGTTTTGGCGGGTAAGCGCCATGGTTTCCAGCACGTTTCCTTCAAATCAATTGAAATTAATCATGGCTTCCTGCACTTTTGCAATAAGGATGGTTTTCATTAATCAACCTATTGATCTGCATTCCATGCCAATGTGTGCCATGTTTGTTTGATTGTGGAGGTCATTTGTTGTATCAACCCATTAATATTCCATCAGATTTGGCGATGGAGTTTCCATAAACTGAGAGGCGAAATCCTCAAATCCCCATTGAATCCCCAGTTTTCCCCATAGAAAATCGTCTATATAAAACACGATAAATCCATATATATATATAACATATATATATATATATCCCATGAAAATCCTCACTGGATTTCTGGTGAAAAAAATGGGTCCGACTGGTAGGTACTCAACGGAGTCCTTGCTGCGCCTTAGTGAGCCGGAAGCCTTCGAGCAGTTCTCGCTGTCCGGACACCAAGGTACTGAGAGAGATGGGTCAATATTTGTTTAAAATCGAAGGTGTTAATATGTCATCTATATAAACTATAATCTACTATGCTTAGATTCCCAGAATATGTTCTATAATGTGTTTCTTGTATCTAATCTCTTTCCTGTTATTAGAAGTATTAAACACCCCCGATAAACCATGGTTTAGTCGAGGATCTTGACATAGTTGAGACCAATTAAAGGACTGTTGAATATGAGGGGATGGCATTATTTGTATGTGATGTATTCGTATCCATCTCTTCATGTTATTGTTGCCTACAAAACGGATACGAGTACAAGAGTTGTGTTTATGTCTTGCCTACAGAATAAGGGGTCAGCCACATGCCAGATATAAATGGATATTGGATGGTCAAGTCACCTGGAATAGCATCGGAATGGATTTATGATCACACATGTCCCAGCCAGTTTGGCGTAGAAACCAAGGCATCTGTGGGTTTTGACCCATCCCCAGCCTTATGAAGCCAACCAATAGAAGGGAGTGGGCCATCACCCCACAGGCCGCCAGTGTTGCTGCGCGCGGTTCGGAGCGAGCTATGCGCTGCGTTGGGCTCTTGATGTTTTGCTGAATTTGCTGAGATGGTGTTTTGGCATTCACTGCACTATCCGACGCGAAGACATCACTGTCAAGAATACCAGAGAATCTCCTCACAGACTACCAACGAGATGCTTGATACTTTTACGGTTCTTTGTGCAGTGCAAACTGTATTGATGCACATTAATTATTTTTCCATGTGAAATCATTGTTCCTTTTGTCCATCAACTTGTTCCAAACAGTCAAGCTGTGCAGACCAGAAAGATTTGGCTCAGTTGTTCAAAGCAGCCAGTGTGGAGCTTCTGAGCAGCAGCGGGGTCTCCGAAAGTCCCCGCCGTAGCACCAATTCGCTCAGCTTTGAGGGCACAGAGGAGCAGGGTCTCAAACGAATTACATCCATATGTACCATTTGGTTATTTAACATAGCCATGGAAAATGGCCCATTTATAGATGGTTAACCTATAAAAAATGGTGATTTTCCATGGCTATGTTAAATAACCAGATGGTAACTGAAAAAAACATGTGGACCAAGTACTTGGCCCCCCCAAAAGCACACAATGTTTTTGTATTGTTTTTGTTTTGTCACCGTTTTTCTGTTGGACCAGATTTTGGGCCAAGCATTTTGGGGCCCGGTCATGCCCGGTCATCATTGGTGCTGCTTCTTCGAATCCTGACAATTTGTGGGTAACCACTCCCCACCGTAGCTGGTTAGCGTTAAATCCCTTTGGTCCGAAGCATTAAGACAGTCTTAAGGCAGCTGGCCAACTGCCAACGGCCAACTGCCAACCCAAGATACCCCTGGGGTGTGCTAGTTTCAAATACCTAAAATAGTGGGACAAAACATGACTACACTTTCATAATCTCTCATATTTAATTGGCTACTTGTTATTTTTGGGACGGAAGGGGAAGCTGCAACCACCAGCAATCGGCATTCGGCTCCAGGATCAATGCTGGACGATAACAAGAAGATCGGAATCGGTCTTTGTGGCATCGGCGTGTTGTGCGTCACCTTGGGTATTTTTTTGCTCTTCGACCGCACGCTGCTGGCCCTTGGCAATGTAGCCTTTCTCTTTGGACTAGCCCTACTTCTTGGTCCCTTCAAGGCGGGCTTCAAAATGGTGAAAGAATTATCATGTAGGCATTGGAAGAACTTGAACTCAGTGAATTGAATTTAAAAAGATGAGCTGCTATTTATTGCCGATATTTTGAAAACCCTGAAGGCCTTCAAATTCTTCTTCCGAAAGGAAAAGTGGAAGGGCACTACAGGGTACTTCTTGGGCATTGCGATCATCATTGTGGGCTGGCCGTTCTTCGGCTTTCTCACCGAGATGTACGGCATTTGGAAGCTTTTTGCAGCCTTTTTGCCGAATGTGCTAGCTTCCTTGAAGATGACGGTGCCAGGTGCAGCAACGGTGCTCAACATGTGGCCACTTTCGTCTCTATGCAACTTGATCAATGATCAACGCCGACTACCAGTGTGAGAGCCTGAAATTCGTAGGCCAACACAAACATCATCAAAACATACGTGGTCTTTTTTTCACCAGCAATGAAGCAAACGAATCTTAAAGTGGGCATTTCTTTTTCAATCTTGCCGCGCTGCTAGTCTCAGCAAACCCTTGGCGGGCCGGCTAGGGATCAAACGCGACCGCTGATTGGCTTTGTCCCGAACAGCAAGGAGGAAAAGTCTGGCGAACCTGCCCTGCAAGTGCTTTGATTTGTTGCAATGAGGTTGGCAAGATTCATGAGAGCTTTCAATCTTTTAACTGTAAACACATTGGACGTCCAACATTTGTTGATGTATCTGTATGATATCCCACATACACGATACACGATACACGTGCATAAGTAATCATAAATACACACCATTGGATATTGTATATATATATATATACATATCTAAGTGTGTGTGGGTGTGTCTTCGCTGAACTGCAAACCTCTTGAGATTTTTTGACTGTGCGAGGCGATTTGCAGGGGGCTTGGCTTTCTGTTTGGTCCAAAAAGGTATCCACGGCAGAAAAAATATGGTAAAATGATGATGAGCTGATGAACCATCAGATGTTGGATACCCTATTTTCAGATGAGATTTGACAGAGTTCCCCAACCCTCTGAGGAAAAGCCTGTGATGCGCTGTGTGGTACAGCCACCGTTGCCCGAGGCCCTTTAAAAGCCAAGATGCTCAGGATCATCTGGTGAATTGAATAGTCATTTATTCGTATAAAATAGTGTAGATTCATACTGTAGATGTACTATACCACATTAATCCAAATTAATTATATATATATATAATTTATACATATTTAGAGATAGCTGATTCACTTATATCCTCCGATAGCCATATGTTAGAATGCTTTAATCATCACCTTCAGCATCTCAAAACGGACGAAGCTGCCTTGTATGCTGGAACACCTTCGGTCAAATATTAATATGATTGGGTCCCAACCAGAACAGACAACCGTTTTGGGGCCGCATCAGCAAATTCAGTTGATTAACATCTTCATAAATGTTGCACTCATTAAATTAATTGGGCAGCTTTAAACTGACTTAATCAATTGTGTCTCCTCTTTTGGTTAGACTTTGGTGCCATTGCGAAACCCTACGGCAGGTGCCGGCCCGCGATCGTTAGAACCTGAGATCTCAGCAGCACCAGGGATTGTTATGTTGTTTTAAAAAAGGGAGAATCTCAATGGTGGTGGTTGAGTTTTCTTTAACATACGTTGCAGTTTGAACTATAGTCATAGCATGTATGTGTTTGTACATATATAGTTGCACTTGGGTTTATGGATGGTCACCATCCGAGTTTGGGATGGCCCAGGCGATCCAGAAGTCTGCAGCGATACCAGCAGCCGACCCACGGAAGTTTGTCAGTGTCCGCGAGGCGAAGTTTCTGTTCGGAATGAGGGAATCGTTGATGGAGGATGTTGAACGGCAAGCTGAGTACCTACCGGTACTGCATCGTACTGCAGGATGCTAACTGATCTATAGAGGTTTAAAGCAAGCAACTTTGGGCCAGAGTGATCTTGGTTTCATACTGCCGCGTGTCTTTTTCATATTGTGTTTTCTCCCATCACAAGTACGACGGTGGTCCCCAAATTGGTTGTCACACGGATATTATCCGTTCCCATATGCCTGGGATGATTAAACCCCACTTGACTACCATGGAGCTAATCTGCAGAGCTGAGTTTGCCGTTGTATTTGCAAAGTAGCAAAAGTATGCAAAAGTGATTAAATCTTATTAAACCCTGACTAATCATTACTAATTCCTTCCCCATCCTTCTCCCCAATATCAATCATGGCCTGGTTTAACCACTTGGATCCGTTCATTTTAAATTTTGCGTCGGCGAAAAAACCCAAAAAAAAACGCAAGGAGCTCGAGAGCCTGGACTTGCTGGACCTCAGGCTGAGCCATGGTTTATCGTATTTATCATCATGTTCTCAATTGAAAAAGCCTTAAAAGGCCAGAAATGGAGATGCATCCCCCCCAGAAATAGACAGCTCCAAGTATCCCCAAAGTGCCCTGCATCCGATGTTTGCATTGCGCAGGGGTCAAGCACACCGCAAAGTCAATTGACCATATCGCCTCGTGCACAGCTTAAAGCATAGCTCATGATGCAAACACCTCCAAGAAGGCTGGTAGGCAATCCAAGTTGTGATGACAAGTTCATGATTTCCAAATTGTGCCGTGCTTGTTTCTGACAGTTGTACTTATACGGTTTGTTCTTTGATGTCCTTTGTTGATTTTGGTCAGAAATATGTCGAGTTGCGATGTGCTGAAGTATGTCCATCATTTTGCCGGCAGTGAAGAGTTTGTCAGGTTAACGCCAGATGAAACAACCCATGTATCAACCATCCACTGGTTCAGCCGCTTAAGCGGTGGTATTTTAGGACACGGCACAGTGAGTCACGGAGAACCAACCGCTTGTGGGCCCAGTATTACCCCAAGGTGCGCCGTTCCCCTTACGACTTCTTGACCCCTGAGGTAGTTTATGCGAAGAAGCCCCCCAAAAGTCGGAGCGGCGTACGCCCAAGGCGCAGGAAGTATATAATAGGATGTGGGTTAACAACATGTTGATGAATTTGGATCAACAGGTAGGTTCATCCATGTAAATTTCAGAACATTTTGGTGTTCTGGATCAATCAGCAAGAGAAATACCCTATCGAACTTCACCAATGAAAATCAGGATTCAAGCGAACCAATATTCCAGTTTTTTCTAAGTCACATTTTTGCAACATCAGAATGTTTGCATCAAAATTAGGGTTTGGCAAATGATGGTGGGGGCATCTATTTAGCTGATACAATGAACCAGATTTGTTCTCTCCCTATTTTGAAGATGATCTTAAAGCGCTGCCTTTTCGGTATGGATTCAAACTACCGACCTTAGTCGAAGTGATGGCGGACAGTTTCCATGTTATGTGCTGAAAATTCCGGGCCCGCACAGGCGGATGATGCGGGCCAAACAGGCCGAGAAGGGGCGAGTAAAACTCCGTGGGTTGTTGGTGTGTCAACGTGTCCATGCACTTTGCCATGGGTTGTAGGCGAGCACAAAACTTCCCAAAATCCATCAAAATCCAAGATGGTTTTGAAAAAAGTAAAAACATCATGTGTTCCCAATCAAACTAGAATCCAATTGGCCATTGCCATAAATGTGGGTGAAGAAATCCACCCACGAAACCTGGTCCCCAGCTATCAGGGAAGCCATTGGAGCTTCAGAGACGCGCCGTGCCTTGCCGTTGATGGCTTTCCCTAATGGATCCTAATGGAAGATGAGGAACTTTGAAATTCAATGAACCTCCTGGTAGATGTTGGGGCCTTCCAGTAGTTGTCCGCTATGCCCTGCTCAACATGCCAAGGCAAGCTTGGAAGTTCCACCAGCATCGTAAGGGCCTCGGGTACCGGCTCATGGTTCCTCCGAATTGGTCGATTTTGGTTGGAAAGCCAATGGGTTTTGGGTACTAATGACAACGACCCCTTTCGGGGGAAGGGGTTGATGGTACAAATCTAAGTTGGTGTTGATTTTGGTGTTTCTAGGATTCATTCTTGAACATCTAGGAAAACAAAAAGAATGCCATTGATTGCAAGTGATTTCAGACGAACTGGATAGGGCTTACCAGTCGTGACATTGGCTAGCGATTCCTACATCGCTTTTGAAACATATATATATATACATACATATATACATATGTATGCTACAAATAAAACACATATATATATATATATACGTATATATGTATTAGATTTTGTCAGTTTTCAATTTCGCGTTTGTGTTTGTGTCAACTGAAAATTGGGACTCGCAATTTAGTCATGTATTGGGAAAGGACCGTAACAGAGACAAGCAGGCAAACATACTTGAACAGCAACCAGGAGAGCAAGTGAGCAAATCAGTTGAAAAATGCTGTTGCATAAAAATATGTATATAGTTGTAGTCGTTAAAGCTGGATAGAGAAAACATGCATAATTATCGTTTGAGTATGCTTTCAAAAGTGGTTGATCTGTTTTTTTTTGTGAAAAATATAGAACTAGATAAGCCTAACAAGTTGGATTTTTTTGGTGCCTTGATTGCTGACGAAGAGTATTGGCAGTGTTAGCAATAGTAGCAGTAGCAGTAGCAGCAGTAGCAGTAGCAGCAGTAGCAGTACAGTTCCCTTCCAAAGTGATAATATGAGATTGCAAGGGCCTAGATTGACCATAGTTTATCCAATAGTATTTTACATGGCCTTTGAAGAAAGCGTCTTCTTCTAAATGGTACCAAAAAATGTTTCAGTTCAAATACAGTACAAATCGGATCAGTTCTCCTTTTTGGGAGGCAAGATGCCCTGCAAAAAAAACATAAAAAAACATTAAAAAAAACACAACGTAAAATCCGATTGGATCAACCTGGACAATAGGCTTGGTGGCATATGAGAAGTCGCAATTTTGCATTAACTCGGTGGGTGATAGGTATAACCTGGGTGTCTGTGTAGTTGTGTATGTGTTTTTTCTGTGTGAGAGTACCAAACACAATAATTATATACAAAGGGAGTGAACTGGTTCTACAGGCACTTATCATATGGTCAGAATCATGTACACAGGCACGCACTTTGTAGATAGGCACATGTGTGGTCATGTTGGTAGTGTGCATTTGGTTGCCCTTACATCTGTTGCTGCACATTCTACTATACATCATATTGATCCCGAAAAAAAACGCCAATCCTTTGCCAACAGCGTCTTTTTTTGAATGCCTACGTTCTATTCACTTTTTGCCCCAACACCTCCGTTTCTCGAGTAACAACTGATTCATAAGAAAATTATTGGTGAGGACAGGTAACAAATTGTAGTTCCCAGGCAGAAGCAAACAATCTATGCTTGTTCATGCTGGAGCCTGCGTCGCGTACTTCTTGCTTTGAACATTCATAAGTATCATGTTGCTGTCATATTTTTGACAGGGCATGCAAGTTCGTCACCAAAAGTTTGTCAATGGACCTCGATGTTTTGAAAACAATTACCCTTGTGGAGTAAACTTGCAAACGGACGATCAGGTTTGCTCTGCAACTCCTGAGCATTTCGCAACCTATATATACGCTCTGAATAGTTTTCGGTGATTTGAAGTTCATCAATGCATGATCTCGATAGTCGGTGACCCTGAATCTGCTTATCTAGTGAATTTTTTATGGGGGTGATGATGATCTGACTTTCTTGCTCACGTAAGCAACAGTTTTCAGGGAAACAACTAAATTGTCGCGGAAAGTCAGCCAGCATTTCTAAAAACGCATTTGCAAACTGCCAATGTCATGTTATTTATCAATAGAAATACAAGTTGGAAGGGGTTTTGAAACAGACCTGTCGAAGCGAGCATTACCCATGTCTGGGAAGCGATTTACGCGAACGCTAGTACTGCTGTGATAGCTTACGTGACCATTCCTACAAATAAAGAACCTCGTTCATGCCTGCGTGGAACCCTACGCGCACAGAAGAGGATTATTTTGGCCATTGTTAAACTGATGTCTCATTAAGCAAAAACACTAAGGAACGCCAAGTACGGTTCTCTTGCTTCAGCGAATCCGGAATTATAGGCATACACTTGGAGTTTACTTGGGAGATGTCATCCGATAAACATTGATGCTCAGCCAAAACTTGTATAAGGTTTGAGTTCAGTTTGTGGATGTCTGGAAAGAAACAACAATAAAAAAAAACGCTGTAAAAACCAATTTGGGATTATTCATGTCTACTCCTTCAATTCCTTGAGCCTCCCCTGGGAGATGCCCGGAAGAAAGTTGGCTACTGGGCTGCCACTTTCTTCAGGTGATCTGAAATGTTTTTGCATTCCCCCACCTTGCGAAAAATGAATATGGTTCTTATTTGTGATTTCCTGAAAATTTAAATAAGATTTTCATTGGGTTTGCACACATATTGGCATGGCAAAACGTACACAAAATGCCTCTGGTGCACCTTATTTTTGGGTGCCATGTTCCCACAAGTGTCACTGTTCATTGGGTTTGCATGGTGTAAAGGTACGCACAATGCATTTTGCGCATTTTTGGTCCCCAAATTCTCATGGAAACCACAAGCTTCCAACAATTACCACATGTCTTGGATTATTTGCCATACTGCATTGATATCGCAACGTAACACCGATCTATTAGTTCGTTGGTTTGTCTATAAGTTTTTGATGGTTTACGTATGTCTTAAATTTATTTATTTCTCTCTCTCTGTTTCGATGCAGTGAGCTGAAACTTTGAAGCGAATTCCACTAAACTAGATCCTCCCACGTAATGTGGGTAGACCCTATATCCAGTACATGTAGACCAAACTTCGCATGTAATTTGTCAGTAGTGTTTAAACCGTCAAGAAAGCGCAGAGGAGACATGGGAGAAGCTAAAAACAATCATCATGCAGGTACATGGTCACAACAATCAACTACCCAGTCTGAACAGATCTCACAAGTTAACCTTTGCCAATTCAACGACTCCGCGGGCGTGTCTTTGAACTCACAAGGATCGTCAATGAATCGACAGTTTCATCCCAAAAAGTTCGTCAATGTTCGTCAATTTCCAACAAAGTCCGTCAATTTTCCGAAAAGTTAGTTAATAATTGTTAAATAATATTTTTTAAAGTTCATCAATTTTCCAAAAAATGTCCACTTTTTCATGTTTGTCAATGTTCACAAAAGTACGTCAATATTTTTTCAAGTTCGTCAATTTTCGCAAAAGTTCGTCAATATGTTTTTATGTTCGTTAATTTTCCCAAAGTTCATCAATATTTTTTCAAGTTCGTCAATTTTCTCAAAAGTTCGTCAATTTTCCCACAAGTTCGTCAATATGTTTTCAAGTTCGTCAATTTTCTCAAAAGTTCGTCAATTTTCCCAAAAGTTCGTCAATTTTCCCAAAAGTTCGTCAATTTCCCCAAAAGTTCGTCAATTTTCTTAAAAGTTCGTCAATTTCGCAAAAGTTCGTCAATTTCCCCAAAAGTTCGTCAATTTCCCCAAAAGTTCGTCAATTTTCTCAAAAGTTCGTCAATTTCGCAAAAGTTCGTCAATTTCCCCAAAAGTTCGTCAATTTTCCCAAAAGTTCGTCAATTTTCCCAAAAGTTCGTCAATAATTTGTAAGTTCGTCAATGTTCGTCAATTTCCCAAAAAGTTCGTCAATATTGACGAACTTTTCCCTGGGTTTTTTGCATTTATTGACGAACTTTTTGGTGAAATTGACGAACATTGACGAACTTACAAATTATTGACGAACTTTTGGGAAAATTGACGAACTTTTGGGAAAATTGACGAACTTTTGGGGAAATTGACGAACTTTTGCGAAATTGACGAACTTTTGAGAATATTGACGAACTTTTGGGGAAATTGACGAACTTTTGGGAAAATTGACGAACTTTTGGGAATATTGACGAACTCTTGGGAAAATTGACAAACTTTTGGCAAATTGACGAACTTTTGGCAAATTGACGAACTTTTGGGAAAATAGACGAACTTGAAAAAATATTGACGAATATTGACGAACTTTTGGGGAAATTGACGAACTTTTGGGAAAATAGACGAACTTGAAAAAATATTGACGAACTTTTGGGAAATTTACGAAGGTAAAAACTTATTGACGAACTTTTGGAAAAATTGACGAACTTGAAGAAATATTGACGAACTTTTGGGAAAATTGACGAACGCAAAAAAAATTGACGAACTTTTAGGAAAATTGACGAACGTAGTAAGAAAATATTGACGAAGTGACGAACTTGAAAAAATATTGACGAACTTTTGGGAAAATTGACGAACATTGACAAACTCTTCGGGACATTGAGGAACTCTTCGCGCTATTGACGAACCTCTTGGATTCACAGACAAAAAACCTCATGGATTCTTAGACGATTTTTTTTGACTCATTGGCCATTAAGTAATTCCTGCATGGTCCATTTACCAGTTAAATGATATTAAATGATTAATAATGGTCATAAATGGGGTTATAATTCCATAAATGGTGTTACAACTGACTTATAAACTGGTAAAGGGCCATCACTGTGGTCAAATTTTGATTTATGGGAAAAAAATCCGCGACAGCATCCACCCAACGATGTGCCCACCCGCACAGCAACATTGCAACTACTGAAGGGCTGTTTGGCTTAAGATGGCACAACATGCCTAGGGAGGGGGAAAGGGGCAAGGAGAAAAAGGTAGCCCAAATCCGGAGGCATTTCAATACATTTCAATGCGACTTTGATAACCAACTGTACTGTACTTCATTAGCAAATGGCAGAGGACATTTGCTTACTTATACCTGCCTACTAGTAACTAATATACTTGCTTATCAAAACCTGTTATTTGTTATTCGGGTCAAATTGGAAGTTACGAAACCTACCGTAAATCGCACTTCGGCATCCGTTTTAACGCATTGACTGTGACAAACACTCGGTATTTTTAACTTCTCTCCTGGGCACAGGCAAGCCTCATAAACTTCATCCCCAAATCCAAAGCAATATTCAAGCTTGGGTGCTCATGATATCCATATGGATGCGTGTTCCCTTCTTGTCCCCGTTCCAGAGATGTTTTATTTTGTATACTTTTTGCAAATGGCAGCTTCAAAGCAATCTTCAAAACTGAAAAACAAATTTGCAAAACGGCCTGAAAATCCAGGATATTGGTCCAGGACCAAACAAGTCAAGCGCTCGTCAAAACCAAACATGTCTATACTGGTATTTTTCACCAAGAAAACTTTGATGATCCCCCAAATGGCGAAGCAGGCCTACAAAACGGCATTCAGGTTCAATTTTTTGTAGGTATGTAATGGTATATACATGAATTCTGGGACGATCATCTATCGAAGCTATCCACGTTTCATGTGTTGCCCACAATGGGGCACCAGGGGTCTCAGCAGGCAAACAATCATGCACCAACCATTTGTGTAGAGGTTGGGTTGGGCGGTTTCATTTTTTGTACTGCCGTGTGATTCTTGCAAATAGATGTCGTCGCAACTAGGTTGTGAGGGAGTGTTTTAGCCATCTTGTTGTGATTTTGATACGCTTTTGTGAGGGTGTTACATTTCCAGTGGGGCTCGCCCTGATCTTGGATTTCGCATTTTCATTGTTGTCCCTATCCTCGCAATCAGACCAAACCAATGGCTACAAATATAGTGGAGTAGCCTGTTGAGGCAGCCAAGCATGTTCTAACCATCTCAAGCCCTTTTGTATTTTTGGTTAAGCTATTCCATAGGTTCTTCAGTGATCTTTTTGGGATTCCTAGTTTCGATGGTTGCCTTTATCGTTTTAACATTCATGCCATCAATTTGCCGACAAATCCTGTGGATGTTCAAGGCTGTGTGGCGTTTGACTAGGTGTCCCCATTTGCAGATGCTTGTGTGGCTCGAAACAAATCCCCTCCAAATTTCGTATGTTGTCAGTGCCGTGACTCTTTGTCTCCTCCCTCTCTTCTTCTCTCCCGTAGAATATGGAATGTTCTGATGTTTTCTACATGCTGTTGTTACGCGCTAACTGTGTGCTCCTCTAACTTGCTTTTTGTTCAGACAATTTTGTTCTTCAACAACTACAGCATGTTTACACCAACGAGGTTGCACATATTTGCACATCAAACAGCTTCGAGCAACCCACTCCACCAGCTAGTTTTCACACAAATCAGTCTTCTGACCAACCACCTTTCTACACCAACTATGGCAGCTTTCACATCATCCAGCTTTCCCCCTGGCCAGCTTTTATAGCAAACATCTCTTGCACCAACCAGCTCTTACCATGGTTTTACCCACACTAACTTTTACGCAAACCCATTTTATACAGAGAGCCAATTACATCCGAAGGAACTCTGACCTGTAGGCTCACAGGCCACATATAGGAGGCTGTTGATTCTCTTCGAAAACGGATAGACGTGGCTATAATTTGAAATCCACATGACCATTATGGTAGCGCGTAGTGCTCCCAAAATGGAAGCGCGTAGCGGTCCCAAAATGGAAGCGGGTAGCGTTCCCAAAATGGAAGCCCATAATGCTCCCAAAATGGAAACCCATAGTGCTCCCATAACAGGGGTGCCCATGGGTGCCCCAAACGTTTTTTTTGTAAATAAAGAAAAAAGCTTGGGGCACCCCCCCGTAAGGGTTCTTGCACATCATTTTATGACTATTTTATGAACATGTGAAAAAAATCTAACGATTATTTGTTCATCATATATTCATAAATGTATCAGTTTTTTAAAGCTGCTGCTCTAAGTGGTTTATTTTGATCCCTTTCCTCAAAACGGGCCAGCCCTTGTCTCCCAGAGGGAAAACAGAGCAAAACGGGGTTTCAAAAGAGTAACCAGAATGGCATTAGCATCATTAGGCTATAATTATGGTATACAGTCGCCCACTGGCTCAAACCCCAAATTATTAAAGGAAAATATGTTTTAAGTTTATGGACTTGTGTTGGTGACAATAGAAGCTCAACAAAATTGCACTGTGCTACACTTTTTGTTGGTTGTAATCCCATGTTTTTGCTTATAACCCATTGTTGCAGGGACACATGTTTTTTAACAGTTCAAAAAAAAATATATCAAAATCACGTGTCCTTTGGTCCGAAGGCTCTGGAACATGTCCACCCGTAAAAGTCACTCCCCCGAAAGGGGTCGTCGTCATTAGTAGTTTTGGGGATCCCCAGAAAGATGTACTCGTAGGTGAAATCATGATAAATAAATATAAATAAATATACATAAATATAAATAAGTATAAATAAATATATAAATAATGTGAAATACCTGAATAAGATGTGGCTTCTTCTCAAGTTTTCCTATCGGGGGATAAAGGTGGCTGTTGATCCCGAATCGACAACTGGCTGTGCCTAGGTTGCGAGGGGCCAAGGTGGGTGGAGGAGGCTTGGAACTTCCACATACGTCCGCCATCGGCTGCTCAGAAGGTGATGGTGACTGCCCCTCAAAAGTTTGCTGTCAAGATGGAATCCTCTCAATTGAAGGACCCAGGATGTTAGAAATCTAATGTTAACACGGGCTTTTGTTTCTAGATTAATTATAGCTTAAACAATAGAGAGAGTGCCAGATATTGTCAGATGATTGCCCTAGTTGACCGATGTGTCAAACATGTACAAGACGGGTCTGCAAGTGTCATCCAATGCCAAGGTTCTGGGGCAATTGTCAGCCCGACGTTTGACAGAGATGTTCCACATGTCCTGCAGGATGATACCAGGGATGCAATCAGCAGTTCGTTTTATTTGTTTATCCACTTGGAGCCGCTTGGCCTTTTTCATGCAATTTGTATATTTTTGTAGCCTGGGCTCAAAGGAAGGCGCCCAAAAACCATGGGCAGCGGGGCCAGCAAAAAGGCGGAGGGGGCGGCGGCCAAAGAGGCGAAAGAGGCGAAAGCAGGGCCATTGGGTGAGCCCAAAGAGCCCAAGGCCAGCCATGGGCGGCCTCCGCTGCCAAAAAGAAGCAAGGATGAGGCACGGGCCCCAACTTTCCAACATGTTTCATAGATGCCCAATGATGTCCTATGATTGGCTGATTTCAAGGGGCCCCGGGGTCATGATGGGTTCAGCAAATTTAGCTCCTGACATGTTCGATGTAAACAACCAAAGACATGTGGACCCAACTGCAAGGTCGCAGCCAGTTCAGCGGCTAAGCATCAACCCCTTCTAGATGCAAAGGTGGAGAACGAGGATGTAGAGGAGGCCATGGCCGAAGCCATCGCCAGTCCCAAGAAAGGCCATAGCCACAGCAGCCATAGCAGCCATAGCATCCCCAGCCAGCCTATTGAGGTGTCACAGGTCTCACAGGCTCCTAAGGTCGAACCTGAAGGACTTGCTGAAGAAGAAATTGCCCAAATCGCAATTGCATGTCGCATGGGGGAAATAGAAGTGGTGAAAGCCTTTGTTGAAAAGGCAGCTGCTGAAGCCAAGAGCCATGAATCTGCACACTTGGAAGGTCGACTTCCATGTGAAGCTTTGTTAGATGAGTATGGTGAATCCTTGTTGCATCATGCAGCTCATGGAGGTCATGGTGAGATCGTGCGGATTTTGTTGGAACTGGGCCAGGTGCAGCCAGATATCCCCAACGCCCGCAATGAAACCGCCCTGTCCGTGGCCTGCCGAAAGGCAGATGAAGCGGTGGCTTTGGAGCTGCTCAAGGCAGCGGCCAATCCCAATCGCTGCGCTTCAGATGGTCTCACTCCTTTTTTGGCAGCGGTACTTGGCTCTGCCTCCCTGATTTTTGCAGAAGATGACGTGTTTTTAATTGTTTATTGCTATTGATGTTTAGTTCAAATGGGTTATATAATTATTTCACCTTGATGGGGAATCGATAGTGGGTATATGATGGTGTATATATATAATATGTGTGTGTGCATGCATGCATGCATGCATGCATGCATATGGTTGTATATGCAATTGTTTTTCTTGGGGTTGCATTTTCAGCAAACCCAAGGCCTCTGACAACCTTTTGGATGCGTTGCTGCAGATGAAAGCTGATGTGAATGCCCAAGACCACCGTGGAGTTGGAGCATTGCATTCTTTAGCCCTGAGCGGTAATATGCAGCTCATGAAATGGCTGATGACACATTCTGCAGATCTCGATTTGCAGACAGAACATGGCACAACTGCCCTGATGCTGGCGTCAAAGAGAGGTTCTGAGGAGGGCGTCGCAATGCTTCTTGCGGCCCGAGCCAATCCGAATCTCTCGAACAAAGCTGGCAGCACGGCACTGGTGCAGGCCTTTGCATCAAATATGAATGTCACTGGCTGTGTTCATTCAATATTCGTTATGTTCAACCTTTTTTTTGGATGACCCCCAATGACCCACAGTTCTTAGGATGTGCCAAGATCTATCAAGATATGTTTAAACAATGTTTAATCATGTTTAAACTATCAACCAATCAGGTAGCGTTTTTGCTCATGGAAAATGGCGCTTCAGTTGACATCGTAGATTCAGCTGGTCGAAGCGCACTGTTCCACGCAGTGATTAGTGGAGAAGAGGCTGCCATTGAGGCTGTGATTCGGAGAGGTGGCAGGCTGGGCTTGGGGAACATAGGCCATGTATGGCCATAGATTTGGAAGGTGAATGAGAAACGGATGATAAACACCAGTCGTTAAAAATATGTAAAAATTAGGTACCACATTTTCCTGACAAACCCATCTCATCTTCAGTTGCTTGGGGGTTTTGGAAGTCAAAGCATAACCCTCATCTCTGAAAGATTGTATATTTGCCATGGTCCAATGTGTTTTTTTTTTGCGAGTTGTACTTTCAAACGCGCAGCCACGTGGCAGGGTGAACATTCTGGATGAGGACTCCCGAACTCCACTCTACCAGGCGTGCTTAATGGGTTCTTTGCCCATGGCCAAGATGCTGTTGGCCGCCGACGCCGACCCAAATCTGGCGGGCCGTGGTTCATCTCTGCGGCCGCAGGCTGAGGAGGAGATGGAGGATGGTGCGGCGAAGGCTGGGGTGTCCTCAAAATCCTCAAAATCCTCAAAATCCTCAAAGGAATTCCAGTAAGATCACTGTAAGATCTATCACATCAATGACAAACCTCTAATTGCACGGAGTAAATATCATGATAATCATGATAATCATGTTGATGTTGCATTGGGGAAAATGATTTGCAGATGTGGAGATTATGAGTGGTGGCTCCAAAGAGGAAATTGCAACCCCTACTTGGAATCGTGAACTCCAGCTGACACATTTTGGGGATGGGTTTCAAGTGCCTGTAGATCGTTTATATGTAAATATGTAATATATTGTAATATATTATAATATATTTTTCTATATTCTGATAGCCTATATTGGAATCCCATGTGTTGTTCACCTGCCAAAATGATGCACCCTGAGGTTTTGCTGGAGGAGGCCCGCACCTGCGTACAGGTGAGTGCTATGTTGGCTCAAAACGAGCTGCTACTGTGCCTCCTGGACCACCATGCGGACATCAACTCGGCTCCAGGCACCTTGGGATGGAGTGCTTTGCATCTATGCGCCCTGGTGAACAATGAGGAGGGCGCTGAAAAGTTGTTGGCCCATGGTGCTGCCATTTGCCACTGGTGCTGCTTTCAGACAGGCATTTTTGATGTTTCAAATGGGATGCCCAACTGACTCTTGTTGTTTTGATTGAGGGCGCGGCTCAATTCCAAGTTTCGGATCAAGGGAAAATTGACAGTAAACCCGCACAGTTCCATCGAAAAAAAAAACACTGGTGATTCATTTCCACCCCAAAAACTGTCCCAAACAGTCATCAAAAGCCATCCCAAACCTCCTCAGTTTTCTGAAAAAATTCCCCAGGTGAAGATGTGGAGGGGAACACCGCCAAAATGTTGGCGGAACGTGCAGGGCATCACGGCTTAGTGGAGCTGCTGAGGGATCGCTCTGCGGCCCCAGCAGATCTGAAGGGCCAACTGCCACCCTTGGGTCGTCCAGGGGCGGAGGAGGCGCCGGAGGATGCCCCAGAGGAGCCCTTGGAGTATTTCAAAGATGAGTGGGAGGCAAAATCTCGAGAAAAATATGTGGTTTTATGTTGTTTCATATTTTTTGTAGAAAAAGATCAGTGAAATCAGGTTGATTGAGTCCATCCATTTCAAGGGTATGGGTCAAAAATACGAAACCTGTCCTCCAAAAAAATATTACAAAATGTTAATTAATACTAACAAAGTGTTAAGTTGCTGGTGCCACAAGTTTGATCAATACTCATGTAAATAGATTTAGACCCATTCCAAAATATAAAGTATGACTTTTGCAGCCCTATTTGGATTCGACATTGACCCACTTTTTCCGGTCACACGCTGACCCTGCCAACCAATTTTCCAGTGGTTTCATCAAATAAAACAGGATCAAGAATGAAACCCCCTTGGCCATGTGTTGATGTTGTGCTCGGTATTGTTTCAGGGCCGAATTTGAAGCCTTTGGATCCCTTTGAGGCCAATGTCTCGAGACCCGCCAACGACTCACTTCTGGATAGTGTCTTTGGACCTATGGTTCATGATGCCATGATGAGCCAACAGTGGCGAGATCGGTGGCAGGCTCACATTTACATCAGCAGCTGGCTGGCACTTATTGGCGGTTTCGCATAGAGGATGTTCCATCAAAAAATTATGGGATGCGGATCAAAAGTATGGCTGCTCACATCAAAACTGATCCCTAATGATTAGCCGGATTACGGATTAAAGGTTTGCGGTTTATTTTTGGTGCCAAAGATCAACGGTTTCGTTTGCTTACCGCGGGGTTACATTGATGTTTGCTTCAACAAGGGGTATCAATGAGTATTGTTGATATGGGAGGTGTTCATTTGATGTGGGTATTGCCAAAGCCCTTGGGCTGCACAGGGGTGAGGTTGAGCGCTTCAAAACACTTGAGGTTGATATTGCTTTCAAAATGGGCACCGTTATTACTTGGTCGGTAAGATTATGTATTGGGGTTTCTCGGTCAAGAATGTGTGTACTTGGCGTTCCTAGGGTGGTCCCAAAATGAGTGCTCCCCAGGCAGTACCACTTCGTTTTGGTATCACCAGTGCCCTTCCTAGCACCCCCTGAGCTTGGAATTTTTCTGTTAGCTTGGGCACCACAAGCAGTTTCAAGGTTGTAGGCAAGTCGCAAGGATGTGTTTGGCTTTCCTTCGTGCAAGGTTTGCGCGCGCACTGGTGATTCCAAAATGAGTGCTCTCCAGGTAGTTCCACTTCGTTTAGACATCACCAGTACCTTTCCCAGCACCCCTTCAACTGTGCAGATTAGCTTGAAACGGGCACCGCTATTAATTGGTCGGTTATAGGCACGGATGTGTGTATTTGGGGTTCCTCTGTGAAGGGTTTGTGTGCGCACTGGTGATCCCTTGGTATCACTAGGGCTCTTTCAACAAGCTGTGGCTCGATGACCTGTGTATTTTCAAATGCCCCCCAGCAAACGACAAAATATCCGAGGGCCGCACTATCAACTTTGTTTTCTTGCATTGGTTTTCCACTCATGAAAGGTTGCAGATTACGGATGAGTTTTGCGGCTTGCCGGTTTCGATGTGAACAGTATGGCGATATCAGATTCTTACTTTTCGTCCCTGAAAACAGGAGGATGATCCCTATGCTGTCCTTTTCAACCATCCCAAGAAATAATAGAATAGGATAACGACTTAACGATCTTTTATTAATCTGAATGTGCCGAAACAGGGTGGTATGATGGAGCAAATTGACTGTCATATTTTTGTCTAACTGTTTGAAATTTGAAATCCCAAAAAAAATCTGGCAACGAAAATCCCCCCATTGATAGATAAATTTCCCATTGAAACCTCCATTTGGAATATCCTGGAAAATCCTATGTTCCCACGATTTTCCCATGGTTTTTCCATGTTTCCCATGCAAATTTCCCAGGCAGACGCTTTGCCGGACTTGGCGCTTCCGCTGGTGACCTGGTGCAAGCGGTGAGTCAAGCCACGTGCATGGCCACGCGGGACAAGATGCCCAAGGTGCGTCATGTTTCAAACTGTCTATGGTTGATATACCTATGACATCCTATGACCATATATGTATGTAATCGTTTATATCTAGCAAAATCTAGCCAAAATATGGGTATATGTATACTGTATACTATATGTATATATATATATATGATGTGTGTGTGTGTATCCGTATCAGTGTGTGCGTGTGTGTAATGTACGGATGTATCACTGTTTGAGAATGAACCACCCTGATTGAGCAACCACAATCGGGGGTTGACATTGGCGGGTTTTATGTCTACTAGCCAGCAGAACCAGTCCTGAACAAATTGTAAGGCTTTTAGTGTTGATTGGTACGTGTTTGATCATTTTTGCAGTGCTAAACTCCATGGGTTGGGTTCCCACATTCAATGAACTGTGGAAGTTGCGCAAGGTGTTTCTAGCATCCCTTTCACTGCTAGATGAGCTGCTGAGCGACAGTCGTGTGGATGAGATTGGCCCAGAAGATTTCCTGGCACTGCTGCAGACAGAGGAGGGCAACATGATCAGCCTACTCTTAGATCAAACTGATGCCTGGATTTGCTGGAGATCTTTCATTTTCCTTCTACTTTCTTCAGTTGGTTCATCCACCATTTGGGGGTCTGTTGGTGGCACCAAGTAAGCGAAGCAACTCCAAGGATGTGGGTGGCGGATCCAGCAATTCAACGTCTCCCCAGCAGGCGGCAGCAGGTGCCCTGTGCTCCTGCGTGTTGCATGGCCGGATCTCGTTGGACGACGTTGCTTTGCCCTTGATGCTGCGTATGGACCAGCGGCTGTGTGCACTGGCCATGGCCACGGCAAAGCGAGAAAAGGAGCTTTCATCCAAGACTCCAGTGGCTGCTCGCTGGTGGTTTCATGTTTTTTTTCTTTCCAGCCCCATTTAGATGATGCATGATGATGCTATAATTGCATTGTAATCTCATATAATCTCTGTGTTAAATATCCCCACAGGATATCAGCGACCCCATAGGATGAAGAGGGCACCAATCCATGGATTGTGGGTGCATGGAGCATTTTGAATGTCCACCAGGCTGCCAAATGTCTTGCCTCCAATTTGAAATTGGTGGGTCGAATCATCGCCAGCTTTGGCTTGCAACAGTCGGGCCTCTTCCGGCGAGCCTTGGTGCTGCCTTTGCTGCTGAGGGCATCTGCCTGTGAGCATTCCAAAGTCAGGGCAGCGGCTGGTGATTGTCTACTTCAACTGCTGGGCCTCAGTGGAGGCCGAAGCCCCATGAAACCCCAACTTGTACCCCAACCATAGTCGTTTTTGGGAAGATCATCTTGGGATGTCTTTGCTGCCCCATTTTCGAGGTTCAAGTGTGAGGATTTCAGGATGTATGCAGTGTAGTCAGTGTAGCCCATAAAGTCGGAAGCCCCCGAAACGAAGGAAACCATGGTTCGATTTGGGGGATCCCGGACTTTGGGCCACATTGTTTTGCCGATTTCCCGGCAGGAATCGAGGAGCGTGTTTTCAGCTTGCTGCCACCTGGATTTGCTGAGTCGTTGACTGCCCATTCTACTGGCATGAGTTGTTTCATGTTTCCATGGCCCGCTCAGCAACCAGTTGTGGAATGTTGTGGAATCTATATGCTGAATCTAAGTGGTCATGTTAATTCTTCTAAATCTATGTATATATAGTGTATATATATATACTTAGAACATATGCGTTCGGTGAATGGAGCTGTTGCATGCTGTTGCGGGCGTATCTTTCGGGCGCTGCTTGGTCCAGCTGGTTTTCTGGGATATATTGTTGGTTTGTCCTTTCCTTTGGCACTTGGCTTTTTGTATCTTTTTGTCCCATGGCCAAAAGATTGATTATATAATTATATACATTTATATACCCATTTCTTTTATGGATCTAAATGCTAATTATGTTTGGATTCTATGGGACGGGTGACGATACCACATTCATCCCATCAAACTGAAGGATTTTTCCATGTCCCCAAGAACCCGAGGCCAGGGAAGGCGCAGAAACGTCTGCAGAGCTTGGCCGCAGGACAGGAAGGCGTTCCCTTACTCAGTGCTGTGGCCTGCGATGAGGATGCCATGAGCAAGGAGGACATCGTGGCTGAGGACCGGGCCAGTGTTAACCATGGAGTTGTCCAATGGTGATTTGACCCACAAAGAAATTGGGATGCTTAAGTTTCTACTATCAAACATGGGGAGATTAATAAGGACAAATGAGGGATTTAGCCAACAAAAATGATGAATGGGCCACTTAGAATGGGATGCAATCGGTACAATAGGAATCTAACGGGGGCTGGATGACCTGTGTTGCAACCATCGCGACGTCACTGGCATGATGGTTAGGATGAGGGTATGCCCCCAATGGCCGAACTTATTCATAAAATTTTGGGGAATGAAGTAACAAACCAGGAATAAAACCAAACATAGTGATCAATGTGGATAGTAGTATATTGTAGTTGTATATGATGGGAAGCACAACCCACCATCTCTGATTCGATTCGAAATCAGCGCCTTGAGGATGGTCGAGCTGCTGATTTGTGGTGTGTCTCTGAACTGAACGGCACAGTGTGGGCATCACTTCAAGCAGGCCGCGGGGTGGAAGCAGCTGAGTCTCCTAAAGCTTCCGCCGCAGTGGGATCCATGGCTTCGCTGCAATCGCTGCAATCCCTGGACGATGCGGCAGCTTTGGACGGCCTTGCCAGCAAGAATTGGAAGCGGCGAGCTGAATGCATCAGCAACTGGATATAACATGGGTATAACTTATAACAGTATAACATTGTGATAACATGATACAACTGGATGGTGGGTTCAAGCATTTTTGGGGCTGTTCGATGCTTTTCCATTCATTTGTGCCTGGAATGAGATGGGGGTCCAGCAATCTCATGCTTTTCGGGCAGAGACTGAAACCGGCAACGAGGTAAACTCTTCACTGATTTGGCCACGGCCAGTGAGGGAGTGAAGTTGTTGAAAGACTCCGACGAAGATGGCGGACCCTTGTTGTCCCAGTATGTCCTTGGAGACTTGCGCATCTCCATGCTGCAGTCACAACTCTCTACCTTGCTGGTCGACACCGTGACGGCAGTTTTTGTCAATGCAGCTGATTTGTTGTGTCTGATTTGCAGCCAGGTCCCTTTATACATCGCACCTCTCTTCTTGGAGCCTTTGCTCCCAGCCCTCTTCGGCCGCTTGCTGGACACCAGCCAAAAGGTTCGGCAGAAAACCGCTGAAACCACCTTGGAGGTTTGCAGCCTGCATAGCTCCGCCTTGAGCGAAATGGTGGCACAGTGTGTCTCCAGCAGCAGTGCATGGACCTCTTCTGACCGCAGTGGCACAGATCGAAGCACTGGACCGCGACTACAGCTGTTGGGTCAGATGGTGAAACGGATGCATGATCGTGACTCAGCCAAAGTTTGGTCAGATGAGACTTGGAGCACCTTAGCAGATTATGCCTTGAAAGCATCTGAGAACAAGAGCGCAGAGGTCCGCAAAGAAGCTTCAAACCTCCTGGAAAACATGGCAGCAGTAGGCGGTCGTGCCAGTGAAATCGCGGATCAAGCAGCAACTCAGATCAAAGCCATGGCAGAAGAAAGGGCCAAACAAAAGATGAGGCCAGGCACAGGAGTGAGACCTCTGACGGGACGTCTTGGAACTGGTGGTTCCAGGCCCAGCACTGGCGCTCTGGGGGGTACTGGGCGGTTATCCACTGGTGGCTTCAATCGATCTGGCAGCTTTAGACCAGGCACTGGCCGACCCGGAACCAGCCTCAGCCGAAGTGGCACCATGACGTTGGAAGAGGAAAGTGACAACTCCCTTCATTCGGACGCGGAGATTGAAGCTGGGGAGGATGGAGTCAAGTTCTTTGATGTCAAGTGCCCTGGTTGGATTATGATTTATGATCAAGCATCAGAAGCCGAATTGCGTGGCCAGCAATGCTTTTGTTATCTTTTGTTGAAATCCTATATCGAATCATTTGGGGGATTGCCTTTCAATTGTCGGATCCCTTATGGTTGTTCCGGGTAGGATTCCATGTTCAGCAGGAACGCCTGCGGTGGAGCAGATGAAGTGCCCGAGCTGGCGGAAGGTGAAGCAGCATTGAAGGAGGCCTTGCCTTTAGCAGAGGCTTTGGATGAAGTGGCCTTGGCGTCTTGGTAAAACCTGTGGTGAAATATGTGATGATTTTTATGATTTTTATGATTTTATAATGGGAAATGTTGTGAAATGGTGCAGGAAACTCAGTACAGCATGGTTTTTTGCGTCTTATAATGTCTTATATTATCGTTACCGGACATGTTTTTCTTACGATGGTTTTGGCAGTCCGCGGAAATATGTGTGTGTGTGGGATTGATATGGATTGATGGATATTGATGGATGTTATTACTAATAAGATCTATATAGTAAGCCAGGGTGGCATTGCAACAACAGGTGCCATCTTCAAACCAGTGGGTAGATTTCTATTTTGGGTCGCCTTTGAAATTGACATCTGCAGCTTGGGGTTGGCTCCTAAGGACTTTGTCGCCCCGTTGATTGCGCTTTTTGGTGAGGGCTGGACGAGATGTTTTTATAGCCGAAACTGGCAGTGCAGAGTTGCTGCATTGACGCACCTCTCCGCTATCATGGCACAGAGGTTAGAGGACCTGCCGTGGTCCACGGGTCGTTGAACATCGTTGAACCGCTTCGAAGCCCAATGGTTTCAATGGGTTGATGAAACAATCTAAGAAGCAAAGTGAATCATAGCACCATGGACCTTTGTGTGGCGTGTTTCTTTGTTTCTCTGTTTCTTTGTTCATTTGTTTGTTTCATGTTCCATTTCAAAACTACAATTGGTCACAGAAATTCACAGAATCTTGCTGGACCCACCTGGGGAGGTGGGAACCTTCCTGAACAGGACGTGAGTGATGCCCCACTCGCGGAACTATTGGATGGCTGCATGCGCGCCGTCCATGAGGGGCTGGGGGACCAAAATGTGCGAGTCTATGCGGAAGCGTGTATGGCTGTGACAGCAACTTGCCCAAGAAATTGTGGAGAGGAAGCTGAAAGACCTGTTCCTTTTTAAATACACGTGTATTGAAAATAAAGCATCCAACGGTTTTCAAACTTTACAACTGAAACCACCAAAAAAATGACTTCGGATTTTTTGCTCAGCTTCCCATCCATACCGTGGCATCCCATATCCAATGGCAGGCCATCGTTCCTTCCTTCTGTGGAACCGTGGACGGTCGTCTGCTGGTGGCCCATTTGGCCCCCTTGCTACGTCAGCTTTGCGCTCGCATGGGCGATTCCAAAGAGGTGGTACGGACGCAGACCACACAGGCCATGTTTCGGTTGCTGAGCCCACCCACAGGCAGCTTGACTGATCGAGTTCCGGGGGGGCCTTGGTACTTTTGTTTTTGGTGGTTCTTTAGGTAGACAGAATGGGGGCAAACAGCAGACATCGTGTTGATATTGTTGGTTTGCTGTTGTTGTTTTAGTTCGCGGGAATTCATCCAAGAATGATAAGGGTTAACGTAACAGATGGATACAGATGGCGAAAAACATTGTGATGGACCAACAGTAGCGAGGATTCGTTACTAGGCCATAGGTGATGGCCAAGCGGTTGTCCACACAAGGGACTACAGTAGATTCATGTAGATTCGTTGCAGACGGTTGGCAGCTTCACATTTCAAGCAGTTCACATGTTTTTTTTTTGTTAATCCTTACTGGGGGAAGATTAGTCTTTGGACATGTTTTGTGGATTCTTTTGCTGTTGATGGAGACCAGGAAACATTGTGAGCCCAGTGGCCATTGCCATGCTGATTCTACGGCACCTGATGCCAAGCAAGGAAGAGGGCGACTCACCCTTGGCATCCGTCAGCAACTGCTTGGTGTTTTGAAGAACCTTTCATTTGTCCATCCCCAAAAATGGATAAACATGGAATATCATGGAATGATGATCCCACATGATTCTTGAAAAATAAAAAGAGAGATAAAGTCCTTGTATATAATGGCGTATATATATATGTGTGTGTGTGTGTATGTAATGTAATGTAATGTTATGTTATGTTATGTAATGTAATGTTATGTAATATATGTAATGTTATGTAATATATGTAATGTTATGTATGTATGTATGTAATGTATGTATGTATGTATGTATGTATGTATGTATGTATGGTAATGTAATGTAATGTAATGTAATGTAGTGTAGTGTAATGTAGTGTAATGTAATGTAATGTAATGTAGTGTAGTGTAATGTAGTGTAATGTAATGTAGTGTAATGTAGTGTAATGTAATGTAATGTAATGTAGTGTAATGTAATGTAATGTAATGTAATGTAATGTATGTAATGTATGTAATGTATGTAATGTATGTAATGTATGTAATGTATGTAATGTATGGTATGTATGGTATGTATGGTATGTATGGTATGTATGGTATGTATGGTATGTATGGTATGTATGGTATGTATGTTATGTATGTAATGTATGTATGTATGTATGTATGTATGTATGTATGTATGTATGTATGTATGTATGTATGGTATGTATGGTATGTATGGTATGTATGGTATGTATGGTATGTATGGTATGTATGTTATGTATGGTATGTATGGTATGTATGGTATGTATGGTATGTATGGTATGTATGGTATGTATGGTATGTATGGTATGTATGGTATGTATGGTATGTTTGGTATGTATGGTATGTATGGTATGTATGGTATGTATGGTATGTATGGTATGTATGGTATGTATGGTATGTATGGTATGTATGGTATGTATGGTATGTATGGTATGTATGTAATGTATGTAATGTATGTAATGTATGTAATGTATGTAATGTATGTAAAGTATGTAATGTATGTAATGTATGTAATGTATGTAATGTATGTAATGTATGTAATGTATGTAATGTATGTAATGTATGTAATGTATGTAATGTATGTAATGAATGTAATGTATGTAATGTATGTAATGTATGTAATGTATGTAATGTATGTAATGTATGTAATGTATGTAATGTATGTAATGTATGTAATGTATGTAATGTATGTAATGTATGTAATGTATGTAATGTATGTTATGTATGTAATGTATGTAATGTATGTAATGTATGTAATGTATGTAATGTATGAATGTATGTAATGTATGTAATGTATGTAATGTATGTAATGTATGTAATGTATGTATGTATGTAATGTATGTATGTATGTATGTATGTAATGTATGTATGTATGTATGTATGTATGTAATGTATGTAATGTATGTATGTATGTATGTATGTATGTAATGTATGTAATGTATGTAATGTATGTAATGTATGTAATGTATGTAATGTAATACCCTCAAGATCGAGGGGTCTAGAATCCCTCCCCCCCTGGGGTTCCCGTTGAGGGTTCTAAAATCATCACCACTATGATTTTAGAACCTTCAACGGCTAGGATTTTAGAACCCTGAAAGTTTGGATGTATGAGCGTTGTTGTGGTATGAATTGATTCTATCAGACCACAAGAAAGGTCATTATTTTGGAGTGCAGAAAAAGGAACCAAGTCATGATGAGGTCTCTGCACGAAAGTGCAAAACATGTTTGGAATTAACATCCCTCGTTTTGGTCGATCAAGATTTGCATTTTCAAAACCAGGTGGTTTCAATGTCGCTTGGTTTGAAATTTCTGAAAAAAGGAGCTCACACGGTGTTGAGCAGCTGCAGCAATGTGCAATGATCAACAAGGTATTGATTTATATCCGGCAACATCCGCAATTAAAAAAACAAGCCTCACCATTACCTTCAACCTCCCACACAATGCCAATGTTGTTTGGAAAATGCAAATGCCAGGTCAAGTTGTGATGAGCAACCTGCAGTGATGCGCCTCCGTGTTTCCACCCAACACCTCCATTCTTTAGATACCAACACTTTGGTTCAACAAGGCCGGTTGGAAAAAAGGACGCGGGTCTATTGTCATCTTCCCCAGGTCAGTGCGTGTCAAGTGCTTTTGTGGAGCTTGAAGGCAACCATTCTAGACCCCCAGGTGCTGACTGATGGCCAGCTATAAGCCAAGCCAACTGATCCGCTTAGCCATCCTTTGACACCCCTTCTGCATTCTACATCCTTCTGCACATTCTTTAGATACCAGCACTTTTGGTTCAACCAAACCATTTGGAAAGAAGGAGGCGGGTCTATAATCATCTTCCCCAGGGCAATGCGTGTCAAAATGCTTTTGGAGAGCTTGAAGGCAACCATTCTAGAACCCCAGGTGCTGACTGATTGCCAGCTGGAACCCAAACTGATCCGCTTAGCCATCCTTTGACACCCCTTCTACATTCTACATCCTTCTGCACATTCTTTAGGTACCAGCACTTTTGGTTCAATCAAACCGTTTGGAAAGAAGGACGCGGGTCTATAATCATCTTCCCCAGGTCAATGCGTGTCAAACTGCTTTTGGAGAGCTTGAAGGCAACCATTCTAGAACCCCAGGTGCTGACTGATGGCCAGCTATAAGCCAACTGATCCGCTTAGCCATCCTTTGACACCCCTTCTACATTCTACATCCTTCTGCACATTCTTTAGGTACCAGCACTTTTGGTTCAACCAAACCGTTTGGAAAGAAGGAGGCGGGTCTATAATCATCTTCCCCAGGCAATGCGTGTCAAAATGCTTTTGGAGAGCTTGAAGGCAACCATTCTAGAACCCCAGGTGCTGACTGATGGCCAGCTATAAGCCAAGCCAACTGATCCGCTTAGCCATCCTTTGACACCCCTTCTACATTCTACATCCTTCTGCACATTCTTTAGGTACCAACACTTTTGGTTCAATCAAACCTTTTGGAAAGAAGGAGGCGGGTCTATAATCATCTTCCCCAGGGCAATGCGTGGCAAAATACTTTTGGAGCTTGAAGGCAACCATTCTAGAACCCCAGGTGCTGACTGATGGCCAGCTATAAGCCAACTGATCCGCTTAGCCATCCTTTGACGACCCGTTCTGCATTCTACATCCTTCTGCACATTCTTTAGGTACCAGCACTTTTGGTTCAACCAAACCGTTTGGAAAGAAGGAGGCGGGTCTATAATCATCTTCCCCAGGGCAATGCGTGTCAAAATGCTTTTGGAGCTTGAAGGCAACCATTCTAGAACCCCAGGTGCTGACTGATGGCCAGCTATAAGCCAAGCCAACTGATCCGCTTAGCCATCCTTTGACACCCCTTCTGCATTCTACATCGTTCTGCACATTCTTTAGGTACCAGCACTTTTGGTTCAACCAAACCGTTTGGAAAGAAGGAGGCGGGTCTTTAATCATCTTCCCCAGGTCAATGCGTGTCAAAATGCTTTTGGAGAGCTTGAAGTTTGAAGGCAAATATTTTAGACCCACGGGTGCTGACTGATGGCCAGCTGTACCCAAACTTAGCCATTTTGTCACATCGCTTCTGCATTTTACATCCGTCTGCAACACATTTGATAGAGAATTTTCGGAGAACGAAGAAAAGGGAGAGACTGATGGCCCAGGAAGGTTTGAAACTGGTCATGGGCAAGGCAATCTTTCCTTCAATGCGATAGTCTTGCCAGACTCTAATGCGGTAAGATATGTTAAAAGGAAGAGGGTGATTTCAAAAGATGACTGGACGACGCAGTCTTTGTGGGGGGAAAGGGGGTCAAAAAGTTGCAATCGATTTTTGCATCCATCCCGACCTTGCTTTAAAGAAAGGTGCTGCTTATATTTTCCGGAAAAGGTGAGCCTGACGCGGCCTTAAAAAAAATCTTTCAAAAACAGAAAATCCAAAACATTATGATGACCTGAACCGTGCAATGCGTACGGGAGGACAAAAATCTGTGTGCAAATGAAATGCAAAATTTTGCTTTAAATCATAACAAGGAGCAGGTCTAGCAGAAAAACCGAAAGCAGTGTGATGACCCGAACTGCACAATATGTGGGGAGAGAAAAGATCAGTGTCCATTTGACGTGCGAAATTTTGACATTTTTTTTGCCAAAACGACAATCCAAAAAACATGATAAATATTACTAATTTTATAGCTACAGGAAAACGATTTTAGAACCCTACCCCTCCGTACATGCTGGGGTTCTAGAATGGTCTCCGTTCACAAATTGGGAAACCTTGGGTTTTTTAAGGAAATACGATTTTAGACCCCAGATTCGGGGTTCTAAAATGTCGGACAAGGGGGTTTGTTTGATCTTGAGGGTATTGTATGTATTATTGTATGTATGTATGTATGTATGTATGTATGTATGTATGTATGTATGTATGTGTGTATGTATGTATGTATGTAATGTATGTATGTATGTATGTATGTATGTATGTATGTATGTATGTATGTATGTATGTATGTATGTATGTATGTATGTATGTATGTATGTATGTATGTATGTATGTATGTTGTATGTATGTTGTATGTATGTATGTATGTATGTATGTATGTATGTATGTATGTATGTATGTATGTATGTATGTATGTATGTATGTATGTATGTATGTATGTATGATATGATGATCCCAATTCACTAATACTAGTAGTTTGGTTCCAGTTTTTGTTGACTGTATGATGCATATTTTGGAGTGGGGATTCCCCACAGCCAGGTAAGGGTGCCACTGGGAAAGGAGCTGTGACGGGATGGTTATGTCGCCTCAGTGCCCTACGGCAGCTGTGTAAAGAATACCCCAAGATGATTGTGCAACAGCCCGGCAGTTCCAATCCAGGGGAATGGCTCCGACTTTCGGATGGTCTGAAACATGCAGATCCATCTGTGAGACATCAAGCTGTTCGCCTTTATACCTTGGTTTGCAAGATGCATTTGAGATCTTTAGGTGACGAAGAATCCCAGCGTCCTGCTCGGGAGACCTGGGTGGCCAGCCTGCCAAAGGATGTGCCGGTGAAGTCCATCGGACAGGTTCGGAGGTATTTGAAGCTGCCGGAAGTGGTGCCTGAGGAGAGTCCTGAAGTCAAGAGGTCGCTGGGTATGACTGGGATGACCATTGCATGCATCCCTTGGGACGTCCCAAGCAGTTTGGCTGATTGGGCTGGTTGCAGTAGTGAGATTTTGGGAGTGTTGTCGGCTCCAAGAAGGGGCGATGAAAAGCATGTGATTGCAGCATTGAAGGCCCTTGGCAAGGGCAACTGTGGAAGTTCAGGAAGTTTGGACGAGGCATTTTCCAACATTTGCAGGGCAATTCAACAGGCTTTGGCTGCACCAACCGGCGCAGATCGCTATGTTTTCCTTTGTGCTGTAGAGCTGTGCCAGTCATCAGTGCAGCAGTTGGGCACTTCCCTGTCAGGGCTTGACCTCAACATGGCACTTGGGAAAGTGTTCCCCACCTTGCTGGAGAGGACAGCCTTGTCCAGTTTGGCTGGTGATGTGAAGGTCGGGGTGGCTTCAGATAAGTTGGTGCAACAGCTGGCCAAACATCCAAAGGTAGGATGTGAGGCTGTCACCAAGATGGTCATTGCTTCCATCTCCAGATCTGAACATCCTGTGAGGCAACTGGTGCTGTTGCGGACCTTACTCAGTGACTTTGGCTTGAGACTCTGTGCTCAGAAGGATGTAGTGGCACTGCTGCTTTCAGCCCTGGGGGGCCAACTGGAACGAGTCCATGAAGCCAGCAAGGAGGCAGGTGAGGCCATCAGACCCCAACTCATTGGAGTTCTGGCCACCTGCAAACAATTCTCCAATGAAACGGTCCGATTTTGCCTCAGTGAAGTGGACACCTCCCAGCGGAAGTTGTTGTGCGCCGCCTTGGCTGAGGCCCCAGACCCGCAGCTGATGGCCCTAGGTGCCACCGCAGCAGAGCAGGAGAGCGCCGGCCGGGCCTTTGCGGTGGGCAGCGCCATCCGCGCTGCGTCCCGGAGCCGTGGCATGTCGCCGTTGTCGGAGCCTGGGGAGAAGCCGCGGCCAGCGGTGCTGTCCAGACACACCAGCAGGTCCAATCTGGGGAAACCTCCTGAGGCACCCAGTTTGCGAAGATCGGATTCCCAGAAAACCGACAAAAGCGACAAAACAGAAAAGTTGGAGAAAACGGAGGAACCTTTGACCAGAGAAGCATCCCCAAGGTCAACAAGCACCAGACGAAGAAGAAGAATTGATTGTTCACCTCAACAACCTCCCAGAGGGCCCAGGACAGGGCTTCAGGCCGCTTACTTTCCGTATATTGGAAATTGAGGAAACGTCATTTGATCTCTCATTATGTATAGCAACCCCAAAAAGAAATAGAACCGTTGGAAACCTGGCCATTACGGGGACAACATAATCAATACATATCAACACCATCCTGGAAACACGATTCTATCTTTTTTGGGGGTTGCTGTACCATAATGTAGCAATTTAAGCATTTAAGCACCACATGTTACTGTATAGGCCTCCCTTGAAACCTGCAGGAGTTTGACGTTAAATCAAGGCGGAGTCTTGTCGGAGGCTTCAACCGCGGCCTCCACGGACTTTCCCTCGGAGTCACCTCGGAAATTCGGCAGCAGCCGGACCACAGCGAGCACGCCCAACCTCAATAAGAGTCTGGAAGGGTCCCCTCGACCGTGGCCTAGTGCAAAGCCACCGGTTGCTTGGTGAGGAACTGAAGGCAAGAATTTTCTTGCATTTTTTTCTTGAGCCCAAGCTGTACTCATGGAAAATCATGAGGCGTATCGGCGTATAGTATAGCATACTGGTTGACATATTGTTTGAACAGGTCGTGTTTCCTGTGATCTCAAGCTATCCGAAGTCTTGTTCAATATGTTGCATGACTTTGCATGTGTTGAGCTTGTGAAACTGAGGCTCCCATGAGCCTATCTACTGCATTGAAGGGTGACTCGGCTTCTTGGAGATTTCGAGATGAATCCAAGGGCGAGGACGCAGCGAAATAAGCTGCACAAGGCGTGGTTCAAAGATTAGTTTCTCCGTTCTTTGGTAACATGGAAAGAGGTGGAGTAATTCGACACAAAAGTACATGTCAATGTAACTGATGGTCCAAATTGCCTGCTTTTTGTCCAGTGAGCGGCATGCACGATGTTTACCTCTGCAACTTCGCATTGCAGGTCACAAATGGTCACAAGATGGCTGAGCAAATGTCCCACAGGGCAGAGCAACACAAGTGACAACATAGCGCTATAGGGGCCTTTACTCAGCCCCCGAGGCCAAAGTCTGTTCAACAGGGTTCAGCACGCTGAAAGTTCCAGTGGATAAAAGATGATAAAAGTGAACACGTAGTGCATTTGGATCCAGTTGTTTCATTTTGTTTCTTCGTTGTATCGTTTCAACATTAGAGATCATTAGAGTTTGCAGTTGCTCTGCGCTAAGTTTAAACTCCTCATTTTTTGCAAAGGGGCCGATGCACTGGCCAAATCCGGCTGGCCCAATCAATCAGCTGCGCTGATTGAGCCTGGCCGTGTGCACCGACCAGGTTCGATTTCCTTTGCTATGGAATCATATGGAATCTACAGTAGATCTTTTTGGCAAGATCCAAGCTACCAGATTTACTCAGGGGGGCAGAAAATCCGAGAAGCCCAATTGACAAACTAGAAACATCTAGAAACCTAGTTTGGATACATCCCCACAACATCCCCACAACTCCCCATCCAGCAGGAATCCAGCACATTCTCATTGCATTTTTTGCCATGTGGCATGCCGAATTCGGTGGCTTTAGCTTCGGGATGCCTTAAGGCTTCCACAATCCATATGCAAGCGTTTCACCAGAATCACCAAATATCCAGCAACATCTTTGCACATCTTTGCACTGATTTCCCTGAATGCAAGAGCGAAAAGCTGGCAGGACCTTGCGGCTTGAAGCAATTTGAGATGTCCATTTAGTGACCCGGAGTCAGATTGCCACATTGATTTATCGGCCCCAACTGCTGCAGGTGTGCGACCACCAAGTCGGAACCTCTCAGCAAAGGAACTGGGTTGTGGGTCAAATTCTGCAACCTCAGGAGCCTGTAGATGTTGACAGAAGTTCTGAATGTTCATATCACACCAAACAAACAAGCGTCGGAGAGATCCCATTTTGCAGAATCTAAAATCCATTCCTGTCATGTTCTATCATGTTCTATCCAATAATTACGGCACCCTCTATTAAGCTAATCCCAAAGAGTCCCCTCACAGGCACCAGCAGCACGACCTTTCCCTCGAACACGCCACTTGGTCTGTCCTAAGGGATCCTAAGGGATGCGCCCGTGGTGATTAATGACCCCTTACCAGATGTCAATATGTCAGGTGTCAATAATTGTCCAGTAGTGCGGAGGTGATGTATGGCCAATTTTGGGAGTACCCAATTGCCAATAGCTTTACTGCCAAAAGAAACTCATGCGGGACACAGTCACTTGGCGCTTGCAGGTCAAGTAGCAGCAGCAGTTCAGCTATGACAGGCGCGCAGCAATGATTTTGCAGACATATCCAGACTTTTTGTATACCGTAAGTTGGGAAAAATCGAAACCCCAAACCTGAGCCTTCAATGTGATGCTGAGCTAGCAGCTAGTAGAGAGGGACGGCGAAACATACAGGAACCATTGTGGGTGTAGTCGCACATTCTTGCAGGAAACGCCAGTGTATGTCCCTATACTGATCTATGCTGTATCCAGCCGCACCCAAGATGTGCTTCTCATAGCAGGAAAACAAACGCGCCGCATCATCGCTGTTCAAAGCTCAGAACAGTGTGGTCTAGTGGGACATTTTGTTTGAAGTGACATCAAGTGACCCAATGATACCATATGATCCATATGATACCCAGGGTATGTCTTATTGCGCGTTTGTAGTGTGATTATTTAAGTTTCATGTGATTCAGTTGGACCCCCAACAAGAAAATGCAATAGACATACTGTAATAAACCCGTACTGCCTACTGCCCCCGTACCCGAGTATACCCCGCAAGCCACTGCTGGAAGAGTGCAGGCGGTGACGCGGGTCACGTCAGAGCCCTGACTTCTGAAGACCTGAGCCAAAAATTTGCTGCGAAATGGATGGCATCACACACGACCTTTTTGAACCAAAAGATTACGCTTTATGATTTATGACGCTTCGATTTTATATAACTCTATATGTATATGTATGCATGTATGTATGTGCATATATATATATATATGTGTGTGTGTGTATGTATGTATGTATGTATGTATGTATGTATGTATGTATGTATGTATGTATGTATGTATGTATGTATGTATATGTATGTATGTATATGTATGTATGTATGTATGTATGTATGTATGTATGTATGTATGTATGTATGTATGTATGTATGTATGTTTATACCACATCGTTCAAGAGTACCATGTGGTTTTTATATATGATGTGGTACTATATTAATTGCAATTATATGGTGTTTCATAGGTCTTTAAGTATAACACGGTTTGATATGGTTTCACCTTATGCCCTGTGCACATGGGAAGTGCATTTCTTGAGATCTCCAAGGCCCAGATGTCGGGCCCAACGCGAGGAGGCTGTGGTGAAGAAGGCCCCCAGCACTTCGCCCAGGACTGGGAGACCCTGATCTTCCCCACAGTCATTCCAGTGTTTGAATCCCATGGGGAATGATTGAATGGATGCTGTTTTAAAAGAATAGAGAGAGAACTGCGAACCAGATTAATCAGTTTAACCATGTTTAAGCGGGTGGGATTTCGAATCTTCAGATATCTTAAGGCTCCAAATCCTCAATTTCTAGTGGTGAATCATGGTGAATCATGGTGAAGTCCCCTCTTTACATCATGGAAATCCATGGAAATCCCCGAAAAACCTGGAGGAGCACCGTGGCTGTGCGCACTATCTCCACTACAGTCCGACCTCAGGTGGTTCCGTTTTCAAAACAGCACGACGTTGGTGGTTTCAATGACGCTTTTGGATAGGATGTTGGGAAACCTTGGGAAACCACCAATGTTGGGAAATTTTGGGACATTAAAATTGTATGAAATTGTCATGTCATTGATATTTTTCAATGTCATTGATATGTTGGGATATTTTGGATGGGATGATGATCATGTTTGGGAAACATTGGATATGTCATTGATTTTTGGAAAGATTTGGATGATTGCAGTTGACTAAGTGACTGGTCACAAGTAGAGCCCGGACAGGGAGAGTGGAAGTTTCCAAGAGGAGAGGCAGCCAAAAAGATAGGAAGATTTGGCATGAGATTTAACAAAATACTGGCAGGGTGGTATGGTTCCTATGATGGATCACAAGAAAAAAATGTGATTTAAGAGAGTTTTATTTTCATGTTCAACCGCACTTGTCACACTGTATATTTCAGGCTGTATATTTATATTTGGGATGACGATCCACATGGCGGACGATAGTTATTTTCAAGAGGGCTCTGAAACCACCAGCCTGATAAGCATTGGTTCAATCATTAATTATACTGTAATAGATATATAGTTTCAGAGTTGGACGACGTTTTCACTTTTTGGTCCCTTTCTGTTTGTAAGTTGTGCCAAAAGAACAGAATTGCCAAATGGGCTCGAAGCTGCATCATGCTGCATCAACCCGCAGCATTTGTGGCACAACCCAACAGCTGCGAGCGCTCAACGGGGTCCTGCAGGATCCAAATGATGGCACTATCCCTATGGTCGTTGGCTGCTTTTGCTTTCATAGGACCGGGATTTGTAAACTTCCATTGCACTGCCCCTTGTTCTGCTTGTTGAGACACGTTGAGAAGGAGGAATGCGACAGTGGTTTGGCGCAGTCAGCAAGAATCCAAGAGAACTACAGGAAGGGCGATATTGATCAACTATGACAAACTAACATCCCCAGCTAAGAACCTAACATGACCAGGTAAGGAAGTTGGCCTGCCAAACAGTGGCGGAGGACTTCAGAACTGATTCCTCAAAGCTCCTCCTCAATGTCAGCCTATCTACGAGGGAAAGAACCGAGGTTCCAAGCCACAACCCCAACCATCCCAAGTCATCAACGACTTGACTTGGAACCCCACCCAAAAATACCCAAAATACAATGGACAAATTGGACAACCAAAAACACCATCAAAAACACAAAACAAAAAAAAAACACTGGGACTTGCAGTGCCTTGGCAGGAAGCCATGCTCTGCAAGTGGGTTTGGTGGGAACCTGTGGTCAGCAGCCATGCGTGGCAGCAGTTGAATCCGCCAGTGTTGCAGTGGAGCCTTGGCCACTGGATGTTCCCTGAACTTGGGAGGTGAGGCACGAAGGACATAGACAAACATAGACATAGAGTTCAACTCTTCTATCTGTTAATCTTGGGCTGGTTCTGTAGAATTATTGTAGATGGTGGTTGGAGATCGTCGGAGAATCTTGGAGAATCTTGGAGATAATTGTACCGCCCAAGAGACGAAAGTATGGATCAGCATCCCTGCCTGGACCTCAGGAAATCAAAGGAGCTATTGCCACGACCAAACTTCAGCAGGTCTTCCGCAACTTGATTAAATTGATTGGTTCAACTCAAATATCGGAAGACTGATGCTCCAGAGATGTTGGCCAATCTTGGCCATGATTCAAATTTCATTCAACATTCTGCGGTAATGATTTTGGCTACCCAATTTGGACCTACATGCCTCTAGATTTTGCTACCATTACATGCCTCTAAATCACAGATTGTGTCCACAAGGCGGCGTTCTAAACAGCAAGGGCAGCTTGGTCAAAGTTGGAGGCCGTGGGAACAGCATCGCTGCATCGTTCATACTTTGAAAACGTGTAATGGAAGGCTTTAGTAACTTTAGTACGCAGCCATACGCAGCATGTGTACATGAGGGAAAGTTGCAATTGCCACGTTTGTTTGCCTGGGGTGCGCCACTGTCCGAGGAGAATCGAAGATGAAAGACACCTACTTTGTGTTTCCCATCCATGCTGGAACCATCGTCACAGGCTTCACTGCGGAAATCAATGGCCGTTTTCTGCAGGGCAAAGTCATGGAGAGGCAACTGGGCCATGTTTCAGGATGGTTTGGACCGATCCCAATGTTGATGGTTCCTGGAGAGGTAGGTGTGGGTTGTGAAGTCAAGTTCACAAACCCAAAGATGAACTGGAACCACAAACTGAAAACTGAACTGATTTGCATTGCTTGTGCTGTCTCGTTTGATTTGTTTGGAGGCTAGGTGGCTAGGCGGAGTTTAAAAAAAAACTTGGACATGTTTTTGGTTGTATTTTGCCCCTCGGAAAGTGCGTTCACCCTTGGTGGGGCCTGATATCCTGAAGCATGGAAGAATCTGCACCTGGATTCAATGGCTGTCCCAAGGCATGAAGCACAGCAGGCCTACCAGACGGCCATCAAAGAATCGCGCTGCGCTGCTTTGGCTCAGCATGGCTTCAGCGTGGCTGAAAATGGGATGGACCTGCAACTCTGGCAGCATCTGGCAGCTCCATGTAGCTGAGATAGTGTCAATTCTGGGATAAACCCCGGTTGATGAATCAGGGGGGCTCCTGCAAATAGTGAAAATTGCCATGAATTCCCTACTTAAATGGAAACCCCTTATTGAACTTAACAGCCTAGGGGTTTATTAATCCGGGGTTGATATTAAACGGAGATAAATTATAAGGGCTTGCAACTGGCGTGGAACTGGGGAAATTTGGGCGCAGAAATCACAAACAAATTTGGGTGCTGTTGGCTGGGATTTCTTATGAGCAGAAGGTGCCAAGAAAGATGGGTAGTTTCAAACATCAGGCTGTAACCGAGAAAACCAAGGGTGAGTTTAATGGCATTTAATGGCCACAAAATAGTCGTCAGAGCCATACGCATGATATGCTCAAGATTTCCCATACCCTCTGGTAATTTAACATAACTATGGAAAATCACCATTTTTAATGGGAAAATCCACTATAAATGGCCATTTTCAATAGCTATGTTAAATTACCAGAGGGTAAGTGACCATTGACCGTGCTCGCTGGTCCAACTGGAAAGGCCACGACCTCAGGTACCGCATCTCCCTGGGAAACCTTCCCACGCGGCAGCCGGCCTTGGTCAACTTCTCCTTCGTTCAGGAGCTGCCTCTTCAGGCTCGGAAAGCCCTTTTTTCAAGGGAAAACGGATTCTTTTCCAAAAAACCATGGGAAAAACATGGAAAAACCATGGGATTATGATGGATTGTGTCTAACACCTTATGTCTAAATATGTCAAACACCATTCCATAGGGGGGGAGGGTCCATGTTTGGTTTCCAACGGCTCAAAATCTGGTAGTTTCTGTGAGCTTTCTGCAGGATTCCGACATGAAGAACCAGGGCTTCCTTCGGCTCCTCCTTCCTGCCTTGGTGGGCGCTCCCAGCCGCTACTCACCAGATGACCCATCTGAGAAATTGCTGCAGGCCTTGCAGACCTTGCAGTCATCCCAGGATCCAAGGGGCTGCTGCCAGTGGGAAAACCATGAAAAATGAAAGCTCCTTAGCCGTTGTCATTTAGAAAAAAGTATGAAGAAGTCACAAACAGAGGATACCCCATGATATTCATGATATTCCATGATATTTGGTTTGTAAGTGAGTGATCCTGATCCCTTTTTTTCTCTTAAAAACCGTAGCCCGCGGTTTTTCCCGAATGGCAGGCAGCGACACACCAAGCGCCTTCCGTGAAACTCGCCATCGCCATTGAACCCTCAGCGACGGTGTCATCTCCATCCCATGGAGAGCTGCTCAGTACTGCCGGGAGCCCCAAGGCCACCCTATCCCACCTGGAGGTTTAGGAACTGACCATGGACCCAATTCATTGATGATTTTCCCATTAAATTATATATATATATATATATATATGTATACATACATACATATATATATATATATATAATATTAAAAGCACGTATTTATATACTGTAGATCTATTAGAAAAGATGTCCAATTGCCATGTTGGATGTTTAATTGGCCGGAGGGTATACATATGCGGTTTGAATTTGACCAGCAAAAGTTCACGTCATTTGGATTGAAGATGGTGCGGTTCCCATCCTGACCCTTCGACTGTGCAACAGTCATGAGGATAATCTGACCCACATACAAAGAACGAGAGAGATAGGACTGTATAGTACTGATTGATATTATATATATAGAAGAATGTGTGTCAAGGTATACATAGAATATATAATATGCAACCAACAGTATATAGTTGGGGTTCTAGATTGTTGGTGGTTGCAGTTTGCGTTGTTTTCGATCCTGACGAGGGATGCATACGAAAACCGAGATTGATTGGCAGTTCTCCCCCTTGCCGTAGTCAAGAATTTGCACCGAATCCCAAGAGTTGGATGACCTGCCTAGGAACATACATCTCAAACCGTGATTAACTTTAACACATATAATATATATATATATATATATTATATTATATTATATAATTATATATATATAATTATATATATATAATTATATATAATATACATGTTACACTGCATTCTTCTTTGTACATCTATACATTCTGTACATATATGTATCTAACTATCCACTATATTCCACCTTGATGGTAACTAATCCCAGAGCATTGGCTGGACGTACCATGACGTGCCGGACGTGCCGACGTGCCAGGAAGGCGGAAATGCTGCCGATGTGTCTAAGACCGTGGCTCAAGTCGAGATGAGGCGTGGTCATCACTGATAGGGACATCAAAGAAAGCTAGAAAAGTAACTGCGGCAACGATAAACCACAAGATATATGCACCGTTATGCACTGCATCGGTGCATCTACTTATGACAACATGATTGAATGTGCATCTACACTCTACACACCATGAGTAATTACAATTAATTACATATATACTACTGCGTGTGCGGATGGAGAAAATGTCTGCGCATGTGATGTGTGAACACATGTGACGGCTACTACATTGTGTACAGTATATGTACAGTAATTTCAGGCTGCCAGGACATGTCAATATTTTTCCATGTTTGTTTCGATTGCCTTGTGATCATGTCACTGAAGTCCTTAAGTCATCTTAAGTCCATCTGAGTTCACGTTCTGCCTTGGAGGAAGTGGCAGGACATCTCTAAGGATTTCGTCCTTCACATCCATTTCTCACAGGACTGGGAGCACGTGGCGGATAGGAAGAAAGGTTAGGAAGAACTTGTGGATCATGGTTTGTTTTTGGGACCCATTAGCGATAGCAAGGTGCCTGTTTCCGGCATGGTGATTTGAAGGAGTTGGTCGGTTTGTTCATGCCACATTTGATAGAAAGAATTGCCCAGCAGTTGCAGTTCCTGTGGCAACACCTTTTTTTGATGAGGACAGGAGCCTCTTCAGACCTCGGGCGGTGCTGGAACAACATCCGAAACTGAAAACTTGGGTGGCAGTGGCCGAACTGGCGCCTTGATGACGCTATCAACTCCGGTTTTTTTTGACGCCCACTTTGCTGATAATGAGGTGTACGGTACGGCCCCATTTTACAGTCTTCTTTGGTAATTAATTTGAACAATTTGACATAGCTATTGAAAATCGCCATATCTAATAGGGAAAGTCAATGAAAATCATCTACAGTATAAGCCATGGCTTTCACAGCAGTAGCTATGTTGAATGACCAGAGGGGAATTTCGCGGACACGCAAGGTGCCGCGCTTCTCATGGGACCTGCTGACCAACGTGGACACTTGACAGAAAAGCCGATGTTGCGGACCCAGCGGATCTACGTTGGATTATGTGTAGGGATGTAACGAACAATATGTTGATTTGGGTGTGTCTAGAAAATTCTAAAACTGGGTAACACCCCCAAAATGGCAATAGCATTGGAAAAAAGATTAGATTTGGGTGGGATATGGCATTGTTGACCATTGTGGCGTAGCACAGTCCAATGGTGAACTATTGTGATATTCTTAGCGAATCACAATCCTCTGATTGTAGAGGTTAAATCATAGTGCGATTTGCCATTCACAAATTCTTGCCGGATGTCCCTTCACCTGCAGGAAATCAGCATCTTGGTGGATCGCAGTGGATCTATGCAAGGCCGTAAGGAACTCTTTGCCAGGCAGGCTTTGGAGCACTTTGTTCGATCCTGCCCTTTCCAAGCGTTGGTGGACATCATAGGCTGGGGAACGCTGGGGCCCACAGGGGGGCAGCAGCTGGGCAGATTTGGAGGATGATCTTCAGCTTATTGAGGTACCAAAAGTTCAAGCGTCACTAGATGGGTTACAACATGGCTGGGCTTCAATGGCTTCAGCACGTCCCCCAAAAAAGGTTCTCCTCTCCCACCTTTTGAAAGTATGATCACCCCACTTGCAAATATCTTTCTATTCACAGTGGATTGGATGCCAACAAAGCTGCTTCGCCTACCATTCGAAGTGCCTGCGCTTCGCACAGGTTTTGGCAACTCATATGAGAAGCTTTTTCCTTCCCCGGTGCAGCTCGAGGGTGAGCATTTTCACACGGCACTGGCACATGCCCGGACCTTGGAAGCCAACCTGGGTGGCACAGCAACTTGCCTCCAAAGTTTGCGGTGGATTTGAGTTTTGGAAACAATTTGGGGTCCGAAGAATGGGATCAGACTTGGGGAACCCACCCAAGAACCGAAGAGAGGAATTCTTCGAGATGGTGGAAGACACGAGTGAAATTTACCAGTGGGATTTTGACCCATCCCTGGCTACCTGGAGAGGATTTGGTCTGCAGGACATGGTACAGAAGTTGGTTTGCACTCTCCCAACAGGAAGGTTCCTACGATCCCTTCAACATTTCAACCAAGTCATGGATAGAAACGGCAAGTTGGGTTTGATCCAGCGCTTCCTTAGGAGCTGGCTCGACCATTGGAGTACGTCCTGTCCCGGGAGTTGAAGGATGGTTTTCATCGTCGCGTCCTGGTTCTGACTGATGGTGAGGTTTGGAATACCGACCATGTCATTTCAGTGGCAGAGACCCTCGGCAAGATCGGGAGGTCGTGGGATGGGGACGATGGGTTCGGTCGAAGAATTCCTGATCCTCATGGTCTCGGCGCAGTACAAAGTGTCAAGGCAAGAGATGACATGAAATGGTGAGCCTGCAATTTCTCATATCATGTCAAGGCACTTCGATATCACGGGTTTATTTAGTAAATGTCAGTAACAATCAATGAATTTCCATCCATTTCCATTGCCATCCAATTTCTGTTCTCGCACATGGATCGAATTTGCCTTACATCCCACCGTTGATCAACAGAGACACGCCGCGTTTTCAGCGCCGCCTTGATGGCCGTTGCCAGCCTCATGTCATCCCCGGTGCTGCGGGCAGCCCTGGCTGATCCGCTGTTGGGCCCGGATTTGCTGTGGAAGTTGGATGCATCCTCCAGTTCAGACACTGTGCCCAGTACACCACGACTCATACCAGGCCGTGGGATTTATGATCCTGGAATGCGGCGAACTGGAAATGCATGATCTTTCATATATGGTTAGATGTTACGATCAAGTGGGTGGATTTTGGGAGACCCCCACAGTTCTACCTTTTGTCTTTTCATATCTTTTCATGTTCCTGGACGTGGGCATGCGTCAAAGTGATGAAGCTTGAATAAGCTTGGAGTGGATACATATAGAACTTGATGAAACTTTTAGCTTTCCAGGTTATACCATATTTGAACCTTGCCCCATTCCTTTCATCGCCTGATTTGTGGCCACCATCCGCCCCCCTAGATGAAGAGCTCTTGCTGGTGTACGGCCTCGATGAACCCGATGAAGAAACGCCTGCACATCAAATCACGGCCAAGACAATGCCTGATCCAGCGAGTCCAAGGGGAACAACTGCCCCACTGGGCACTCCAGCACGAGTTCGAGCACCGGATGGAGATGGGGCTATGATGACCATGCTGGAAGCCAGTTGCTTGGAAAAACACCAAGGTGACCAAAAATTTTCCGAAAGTTTGCAGTTCCTGGAGTTTACTTTAGGATGGGCAGGAAGGCAAAAAGAGTACCCGTGTGCCGTTTTTCCTGTTTTTTTCTAGGACCTTTAATCAGGCCTCTTTTGTGAAAAACGGTGAACGGGTTGCAAGTTGAAGCCTTCAGCTGAGGTTTTAGTTGCTGAACTTCTTGATGAACGTTGGTCAGTTCACCTTGCCAGTACTTTTTGTTCGCCATGGCTGGTTTGCCATCCTCCTGATTGCGTTGGGCTCTGCACTTTGCGCCCATACAGCGCTTCTGATGTCGGATGCTTTGGTGCAGTTCACTGGGCATAAGCGTAGTAGGTTTTGGTACGTTTTGGCATAGATAAATACATGTTAGTACCGTTGCCACTAATACTGTCAAGTGGGTGATTCAATTTGTGCTTTAGGCTGTTCTGGGCCTGGCTGAAGGGAGTGTGCAGATGTACTTTACCGGACCCCTTCATGGATACATCATGGTAGATCATGGTTCACTTAGCTACGACCATTTGGCGAGGCGATCGGGATGATAGTTCACTAGACAGATTCGAGATGATTTAAGGCTTGCATAGATTGCGCGTGTAGAAAAGTATGGTAACCGACAGAATTATGGAAAAAAAAAACGTTCAACTATTAGACAGGCGGCGCCTGCGTCCGATTTTTCCATAATTGGATTTTTCCCCATAAGGGTTCAAAATATCCCGGAAGTGATCCGAACCTTTTTTTTTCCATAATTCTTGGAGGTGGCCATTATTTCCATAATTGATTTTTCCTGTGAAATCAGGGGGCTAGGGCAGATTGACCGGTTTTTCCATAATTATGTTTTCCATAATTAATGTTTGGGGCTCCACCTGTTGGACATGTCATGTTTGGGAGACCTGATTTTTCAGCGGCGGCAGTTGATTTTTGGATTTATTGTCGGGAAGCTAATGGTGAAATGGGGTTTACATGTACATACCCGTATACATGATATTATGTATATCAATGGCAGGCTTTAGGGGCATATACCAGATCTTTAGACACATATTTTCTATAATTCAATATTCCCCCTTAAAATGCATTCAAATTGCGAATCGATGGACATACAATCACCGACAGAATTATGGGGAAAAAAATATGGAAACAATAATTATTGAAAAAAAAAAGTTCGTAACTTTTCTATCATAGCGGCGCCTGTAAATTGAAACGTTTTTTTTTCCATAATTCTGTCGGGTGCTGTAGGTAGATATGGGTTAGCCATAATTCACGGTTAATTGAATCCATTGAACTTGATTGGATTTGATTGATGGATTGCAATCAGCTATTGAGGTGGTTAGGTTCCTTCGTATATCATCTTTACAACCTAAGGCTGATGCGCAGGGGTGTGCCCACACCAGACTATGCTGAGCTGGCCATGGAGGCAGTTGGCTTAAAGTTTGCCCTGCTGGCGCATGGCTGTAGCCTGGCTGAGCTCCTTACCTTCAACTGCATGAACTTGATCGGCCTGGGCAAAGGGGTGGCGTCCGTCTTTCCAGCGCTCAGCATGGAAAGTGCCATGTGCCTTTGCATCGCCATATGTGTTGGGCTCAGTGCTGTACCAGACCGACAGTTTTCATACATTGCCTTGATCTCAGCCCTAGCAATCTTGGCTGCAGAGGGAACCTGCTTCCTGGGTGGCCTGGAATTGTCTCAGTGGGAGCTTTGTCTTCAGAAGATAGGTGCTGAATGGCCTCCCAAATCAAACTGCAACTAGAGATTGAAGAATTTTTTTGACGGTCACAGTCCCTCGTTTAGGACAGCCTTGGCCGTTCATCAGAAAATTGCAGCACAATCACGAGCTGCCATTTGTCTCATTTTGCGTCCCTTCATGTGTTGACCAACGGCTCATATCTCCAAACACACCTGGCAAACATGGTCAGGCCTTGTTGATGCCTTGACTCAGGAAGAGCCAGCACTGCTCTTTAATAACTCCCTCCAGATCCCCAGTTCCTTTGCCCTCATCATCTTCGCAGCTGGCACTCACCCATTACTTCCCTGTTTGATGCACAACACCCGGACACGGCGCGAGTATCGGAGCTCCGTAGTGGTGGGCTGGGCCATGTTCACAGTGATCTCCGTGGTGCTGGGAGGCGGGTTCTTCTACATGTTCGGAGCCTTGGAAAAAATCAGGCTGCTGGAAGTCCGGAGGCTATACCACTTGGATCATATTCATATTGGATCCGAACGGATTAAAATGAATGGGGGGCTGAAGATGTCAGAAGAGGTTGGAAGATGTATGCCAATTGTGTGTATTTGGTGCTCGTTCTTCTGCGATTTGCTGATGATTGATATGATTGTTGATCAATCATGATAAATTGATCCCTGAGCCAACTGGCCAAGCAATGCCAAGCACGTCCAGGATTTTCGATTCAACCGTTGATCACCGAGAACACTGGCCGTGATTTGTCACTCCAAACTGTTCCAGGAGGCCGCGCGCTGCAACGGATGTCTGGGACACCTTGGCAAATCTATTTTGATTTCTGTAGGATATTACTAGGATGTACTAGGTGTTCTGTCATTGCATGTCGTTCCTTTCTTGTTTTGTTATACCAAGATATACTAAGGCTATCATAAAGCTTTCTTTTGTTTTCATTTTTTAATTGGTTCTCTCTTGATGATATTTGGGCAGTAGCCGCGACGTCAGGATTTGGGTCTCAGTGAAGCTTCTGGGCGCCATCGTGCCGGTAACGCGGCCAATTTCACAATCTCTGGCAAGGAAGGCAGGAGTTCAGCTACCTGCTGGCAATGGCGGTTGGAGGCACAGTCGTTGGTGAAAAATGAGTTGTGAACTGTGGGTCGTGATAGGTCGATTTACAGATACTTTTTACAGACTGAGATATCAATTGAGTACATGAGTACAGAAACTTTTTAATCATTTGGCCACCCATTTCGGCAGCTTTACTCCCCACAGTTGTGCCTGTTAAAGCCAGGTCTGTTTTGCTCACATTGCCAATCTTGACGTTCATGCTCGTCAGCGCTAGCTTCATGCAGCACTACATCGAGATCTTTGAGAGTTTAATTGGCGGCAGCGCCATGGGTTTTAATGCTCTCACGTTTCCAGCCATCACTTACCTCCAAATTTGCGAGCCAAAGAGGTTGGAGCAGCGCATCAGTGCCCTTGCAATTTGTGGATTGGGACTGGTGCTGCCTTTGCTCGTGGTGGCATGTCCATGATGCATATATTTTCCATGAGGTTTGTTGTACAGAAAAACCCACAGCCTCATTGAATGCTGATACTGATATGCATACAGATTCTGGAGATTTTGCAAGGCAGATTTGGAATAATTAGCCGGGTCCTTCTGCAAGCATGTGTAAACTACATACAAAAATTGCCTAGGCATGGTAAAACAATGCGCATTTGTGATTTCAGATGCAGCTGTTTTCCAAATCGCCTCCAATTTCATAAGTCCATTGCTTGCTCCATTGGCAATGGGCATTGTCTCAGTGCGCGGCACGGGAACTAAAGAGTGGGAGCAGGTTGCCACGAGGCTAAGCTCTATTCTAGACTGCGCCTGCGATTGCCCAAAAAGTGGCCCGTTTTGCTCAGCAATCTGCTTCTGAAGATGTTTTATTTTGGTCAGTGGTTGTATTCATGTTTCATCATTATTTTTTTGGAAAATGACCCATGTATAGATAATCTATGATGATTTACCCTTTAGCAATGGTGATTTTCCATATCTACCTCGCCAGCTGGATCGCATGAAACTTTGAAAAACTCCAGGGTTAAATCCCTCTGGAATCCCTATCAACCAACTAGTTTCATGTCACATGATAAAAATCATCCAAAGAAAACATATAAAAACCATTAAAAAGGTTGATTTCAACTGATCTTACAGTTACCCTCTGGTAATTTAACATAACTATGGAAAATCACCACTTTTAATGGGAAAATCTACTATAAATGGCCATTTTCAATAGCTATGTTAAATTACCAGAGGGTAGAATCTCAAGAAAATGATCCAAAACTCCCCCCAGCCTCGAGGCGTTGCGGTGCCCGTTGCGAGCTGCACACCTTGGGCCTGGGCTCCGGCGCCTCCACAGCGTTGCTGTTGCGCCTGGCACGGAAGGGCCATGGCAGCGCCCAGTTCCTGGCAGATGGAGCGCCTGACGGCAGGGAAGCCATGGGAAATTCCACATTATTTGGGGGGAATCCGGGGAATCCATAAAAAAGGCATGAAAATCTACTGGTTTCATGTGGTTTTTTGGGACGTTTAAGGTGGGTTATAGGGAAGATTGGTCGTAGGGGTTTCAATATGTTTTTTACCATGAAGAAAATGACGTATAATCCAGAAACTATGGCTGGCTGCTGATAAAAAATATGGAAAATGGATGTTTAAAGGGTCCCAATCAAAGCAAAACTGAAAATGGTAGGCTGACAAGTTTAAGCAACCAAGACTGGAAGGTGAATGGTTTCCAAATAAAGATAGTAGAGGTTTAACACGTAATATCACGGGATGTCAAAATGGCAGGTTTTATCAACCAGAGACAAGTATGTGGATTTTTACCATTTGGCAGGGTCTATGTTAGCTGGGGTAGAATATGAGAGTTCACCAGAAAAGTTTAATGGACAATGGAGTGGATACGGTTCTCAGAGGTTTGCATGAATTCAATGAATTGATCATTTGTCATCCAACTAAGTCCCGGGGTTAATCCAGTTGTGCCCAAAGACCTTGAGAATTCCCTTCTTGAAGAGGCAAGTAGTCTTGAAATAAACCATTTAGGCAACGCCCATGTCATATAAACTTGAGAGGTTCCTTTGCGATCATCTAATTTGGGGGGGATCCAGGCGAAAATGTAGGTATAAGGTAGAAGTAGTGGGATATGACCGACAATGTAATTCGTGAGTGTTCAGACATGGGGAAGGATAGCAGATAACATTGTTCCCTAAATTGATGGCCATGTTTCCAAGGAAAATTGAAGGTGCTCTAACAAAAGCACTGCATTTTGGGGATTCCAAATTCTTCAGACAGGCCCAGTTGGGAAAACGACGCTCCCTATAAACAATGTTGAGTAAGGGGAATCTTTTTGATTGGCTGGACTTTCAGGTGATTCCAGGTGACATTCAGTAACTTGTCCTGGGTCGTAGCCATCCCAGAAGGGAGATAGTTGAAATGCCATGGTCATCGGGGAAAAAAGTGAGGGGCCCGGCTCAAAAAACAGGGAGATCAATGATGAAAACGAATACTAAACGAAGCAACCAAGGAATTACCCCAATCAAATATAGCACCACAGAATCCACCATTGAAATCCATTGAACAGAATCAAAAAAATGAATCATTGAAGCATACTGAATGCTCGGGGAAGTTGAGGTGTTGCATGTCACTGCTGCTCGTTTATTGTTGATAGTAGCAGTACCAGGAGGGTGAATCACTAAAAATGGTGGTGGAGATCGGTAGATTGGTACCTGCCCTGGCAAGTTTCCGAAGGAGAAGAAGAAGCGCTGCAGGAGCCCACCGTTGTGACTGGGGCCAACGTGCCCACAAACTCAGTAGCAGTAGGTGTCATAGTTTGAATATTGCCACATGTTGCCACAGATGATGCATATGATCGTAGAAGTAGCAATTCCACTGCTTCTTAGATTCTTGTGGCTGGACCAATTGTATAATCTCAGATCATTATGTTTTACATCCGCAACCTCAGCAAGGGTTTTGAATTGAAATGTTCATGCATCCCTATTCGTCACTCCAAGTGCCATCACAACAGCAAATGTGGAGCCAGAGGAGTCTACATTCATCAAGCTGCTTCAAGCTATTCAACATTATTCAACATGATTCAACTGTTTGTTGATGTTTCGCAGTGTTTCGCAGGTGGTTCTGGATGTTTCTATGGCCATGAGATGGGTATCTCCAGCCTCAAGGGCCATCGCGGCGCAGGAGACGGTTGCGAAGGTGCTGTCCGCAGCTTTGCAGCCACCAGTGACGGAGCTCCAAGTTCCTTGCATCGCCGGTTGAGTGCTGGATATTGCCGGATATTGCCGGATATTGCTGGATATTGCTGGATATTGCTGGATTGTTTTTTGGGTGTTTGTGTTTTACTTGGTTTTACCAGCAATATCCAGCAATATCCAGCACCATTCAACCAAAAACAATCCAAATGACCACTTCGCAATCGCTTGTAGACAGGTCGAGGGTTGACAGCTCCTCCGAGGTCCATTGGCCATCCAGTGGGTCGCAACTCCAAGGGGAAGAGACAGATGCGGCCATCCACAGCGATTCTGATGGAGGCCCAGTATGAAAAGTTTCCATGTGGTAAAGCCCAAAAAAAAGGCATCCCCACTATGACCAGAAAACTGCATAAATGGGTGATATGAACCATCCTAAACTAGGGGGTTATTATTCGGTTGTCCACATTATTGTCGTTGAGGTGTTTTTCTACTGATAAGTGACAAGAGTGGGGATAATGCCAACTAGAATAAGTGAGAATAGAGATGAATGATGATGAATATAGATGTTTGGTTGTGTATGCGTTGCAGCGATGTTTGAGCACTTTGCATGAGGAAACATTGGTAGTATGATTAGTATGATTGAAACGACTAGTTAACTGATTTAAATGGCCTGGGACACTGTGGAACATTCTGGAAATGGGTGCTGGACATGGAAAGAAACATACTCGTAATATCTCATTTCGTTCGCACACTTTTCGAAGGAATAGCATATCCGTCATATAGGTGCCTTGCAGGAGTTAGTGCAAGTCAGGTTGCCGTTATCATCGTCGTGTTGTTTCACGCCGAGATTCATAGCCACCGCAGGAATCTTTCAAGAGGGCGCTGTGCCGAGCCCGTCGGAAATCTTGGGACAGAGCAGTTCGGAAGAGAAGCAGAAACAAAAAGAAGAGATCCGTATGAAAAACGTGCGCCGCTTTTCGGAACAAGGAGGATTTCAGCTACTTGGTATTGGCACCCCTGCTTTTATCAACTTTTCTAACCCGATGTCAACCCAGAACTCCGGGGAAAAAAACTGTCAGATGGAACTCAAAAGTTGCCACGGGCTCAAAGATTGTTATTTATCATCCTGCTTCGCAAAACAGAAATCCCCACCGACGTTCATGTTTTGTGTGTGTGTATTGAAACCACCAATATAGCGTAGCAACCTAGAAAAACAAAGGTAAGATCTTTGGTGTTCATCTTTTTGGGGGTTACATTACACATACAAATAGATTCATAGATTCAACACACACATACATAATATACAAATATACATATATATATGCATATATATATTATATATATATGATATATATATATATATATCTGTGTGTGTGTGTGTTATATGAATGTGTGTATTATATATATATATATATATTCCATTATATTCCAGGTTGGAAAGCCATGGGTTCTGAGGCGTTTCGTGCAGGCTGGACGTCTTCCAAGGGTTCGCAGTGGCCAGCGCTGGTGCCCTTGACTTGGATTTAAAAAAACCATGGATTTTCTGGGGTTCAACTACAGAAGAAAATAGAATTACCCTCTGGTTATTTAACATGGCCATGGAAAATGGCCCATTTATAGATGATTTACCCATTAAAAATGGTGATTTTTCATAGTTATGTTAGTTTACCAGAGGGTAGTCTGTAAATTTTCTGGGAAATGTTTGATACCTGAACACCAGATGCTTGGTTTTAAAGAAAAACTGCGAATTTTCCCCTGAAACCTCTGGTAAGTGTTTGATCAGCTTACCGTAGGGGTGGGTGCTCAACTGAGAATGTTCAGCCGTTCGGCTAAGGTCAGCATATGCCTTCCTTGGCTTGATGAATGACAGTCACCTTCCCGATGAAATCAACATGACTGGCAAGATGAATGGTCGTGAATTTGATTTGCAACTTGGGGCAGCTTTAGAGGCAAGTGTCATTTTTGACTGCCACCCTGCCATGCTTTTGGTTGAGTTGGCCAAAATTGTCGCAACCAAATTACGTGATTTTCTGACGGGTCCGTTGGTGTGCTGGGATTCCACTGGCTTTTAGGAAACTACCTGTGATCCGGTCCAATGGGACTACACTCCACGCGCTGGCTGCACCTCGCTAGAGGGTGATGGGGTACCAGTTTGGGTCAGCTGAGGATGTGTGTACCTGATTGTACCTGTGTAGCAGTTTATAGAAAACCCCCCAACAGATAGAACAGTCAAATCCTATTAGAACGGTGGCCAAAAAAAAAGTGCTCAATTTTTTGGAAGTAATCGTCTATAGAGTCTATAAATTTGAGACATGCCAGTACGAAGCTGAGCCCCTGGAAGACCCCAGAATTGGGATGCAAAGGATGAGAAAGGCTCAGATTTGGGCTGTTTGGGCACAAGATATCCCCAGGCCTAAGCATAACAATATGTATCAATAAGTTGTTTTTTTTAAAGATAGGGAATCCCCAAAACCCATGGGTTTCAATACTACAAAATGGTCTATTTGTGGATCATTTGGGGTACCCCAATTTGAGGAAACCTCCATATGTTGGTTAAGATATACCCATTCCAAATGGGACATGTGGTTCCCCTGTTTCGTTGAGGCTTGGCACATGAGCGAAACCTTGAGCGTGGAAGGTTCATGGCCAGAACTGGCAGATGGACATGGCATGGGCTGGGAGGTTCTTCGGCCTCAACTGGTCCAGTCTTCCAGGATGGTTCGGTTGATTCATGTTGATTCTTTCAATCATGTTACCATCAAACATGGCGATTGAACATGGTTTAAGCACCCTAAAATAGAGATCCTAGCGACGAAACTGGCTGGTGGTTTCAAAAGATATTGATCTTTGCCATCCCAGCTGAGTTTGATTTGTGGGATGGGTCGTACCCGTTTGTATGTCCCAGATCTCAGAACTCTTTGCTGTTGGGGTTGTGACCCCCACTCGTAGGTAGAATTTCAGCTTCTTGTAAGACTTCAAAGTAGCATGAAGTGGCCCATGTTCTAAGGATTTAGACTGGCAGATTGTGGCTCTTGGCATCACATACGGGATCTCTACCAGCAAAACTTCCTGGATTGCGCTGGATTCCGCCGCCTCCGGGCTCGGATTTTGATGTGTCAATTGTTTGTTTTTGGGTATCTCCCAACATGATCCAAAAGGGCCAGTTTAATTTGGAAACTCAGGTTCAAAAATCTATGGCCCGTGGGCATGTTGGGCCAATTTGGCCACAGGAAAAACCAACGCCATGCCGCCATGCTCCCCTTGCCCAGCTGCATCTGACCAACTGAGGCCAAGCTTTACGCAGCGGAGGTTACATCAACTCCAAACCTGTCCCCATCAACTCAGATCGCCCACTCCTTCGGCTCCGGCTTGAGCATGAGGAGTTTTGCCCGCCTGGGGTCCACTCTGAGTGTGTTGGACTTCGCCAGTTTCTGGCTGGTGGTTTAAGATATGTGTCATGTTCATCTCTCATGCTTTTAACCAGAATTGGCGGCACCAATCACTGGATTATTGTGACATAATATTCCCAAGTTTGTGAGATTCGTTCCCATGATACCACCATCCTTGTTGGCTGCAACCACCTGTAGTAGCCAGTTGATTACTTGATATGATTGGTTTATCTCATGCTGATATAGCTGAATATCTCAGTTGAAGTTGCCTAAATTACATGTTGGCAACCAATGTGGATCGATGAAATCCCCGCCCCACATGTTTTGTTTAGTTGAAATGCCAAGTTTGAGTGCTGAAGTCCCAATGTTTGATGATTATAAACCATGTTGAGTCGCCATGTTTATCCATGTTTCATGGTGAAATCCTGATTTTGCATAGGCTGAAGCCCCTGACCAACCAGGTTTGGGTTCCAGCCTCACTCTTCGGAGCTTCTGCAGATTGGGCTCCACTAAGTCCGTCCTGGACATCAGCAGGATGTTATATGGTGAGCCTTGGAGGTCCAAAGGCACTTTTTTTGACGTCATGGTCATTGGATGCCATTGGGTTTGTTTGAAAATGAGGTAGCCCGCAATAACATTTTTTTGGTCGGAAAATGATGATAGACCATTGGAGTTTGGTTTTTGTCTATTTTCAGACAAACCCATTTGGTTCTCAAATGGGATTTGGGGTTGTCTGAATGTACTCCGGACAACCCCAAGATCTCATAATTTTTCAGTGGCCATTTCAGGAACCTAAATTGGAGGTACCTACCATATGTAAGGGCTATATAAGGCCTATTTAAGGGAATATCCCCACAAAATATGGTCTTATATGGTACAGTACCTCCATTTTAGGATCCTGAAATTCCCATTGACTTTTCATGACTTTTCAGATGGTTTCCCGGCATGAAAATTGCAAATGTGTGCATGTTTTAAGTTCCATGCCCACCGGAATGCTCTGTTGTTCAAGAGGGTGCAGCCATTTTTGTACTGTAGCAAGCCTTTGTGAGGGTATTGTTGGGGGTCTAGTTTGCACCCTATTATTTTTTGGGGTTGAGGCAGGTTTGCACTGTGCGCATGTCCCTGTTCATTCTTCACGCTCATTCGCAGCCACATACATCATCCAAATTTCTTGATCAACATGGCCCGCCCAAAAAGATCGTGAATTGCACTTTTGCTTGGGACTTCCAACATCTTCCAACATTGTGTTTGAAATCTGTCGGAACTATATTTGGGCATATTTGGGCCGCTTCCGGAGACCGCATGAGCCAAGGCAGCGTCGCAGGCATCAAATTTCCAGGACTCGACTTTAACGTTTGCACGGCTGGGCGCCTCGCAGAGCATCGATGTTGGCCTTGATGTTGGGCAGGTTGCAAGTCTGCCAAGTTCAAGCGTTTCAAGTAAGCGCTCAAGTGAGGTGTCACTTGGCTGCTGTATCTTCCCCATTAGAATTGCTGTGGTAGACGGGCATCCGATGGTACCCTCCGGAAATCAAACTGTAACATTGCTAGCTGGAAAATTCCTCATGTACCGATGATTTTCGAATAAACCTTCCATTTATAGGCAATTTCCCATTGCGATGTTCGATGACCGGAGGGCATCCCCATGTTCAGACACGCCCATGTATCCACAGTTGAACTTGACATGAGGATGTACATTTCGCTGAAAATCTCGAAGAACATCTCCGTGCCTATCGCCATGATCCACATGGTTTCTGAGATCTGCATGAGAAACGGAAACACTCGTCCTACAAATCTGGAGTTGAAGATATGGGAATGATATGAAATAGTGCTAAAATCAGATAAGAAGCACCGCAAACATGCAAAGAGAGTCAATCCTCCTTGAGCATTTTGTTTGGTGACCTGCACCTTTGAAAATAGAATTTCAGATTGTCGATGATTCCAACGTACAAACGATCCATCTTGATCCGTGAGTTTCATCTGTATTTCCTGATGTGTGCAGCCCACCGAGGCAAATCAATCACCGGAGACACCATCCTGTTCCCTTGCGATACTTCGAAATAATGTCACTCCCATGGGCGCTGTGCTCAAGAACATCACAGGCAGGAAATCAGGACCAGTGGCTTTCACCTAAGAAAGAGGATAAAAACACAACATTCTCACTGGTGGTTTCAAAAATTTGTCTTAGTTGTTTTACAGCCCCGGCTGCATGCTGCAGCCACGACCCTGCCTCAATGTTCGATGTTGGCTCACGCTGTCCATGCCCTCAACGTCCTCAGGTGTTGGCATCGGCTGCTCTTTTCCAGGGCGCTTTGGGTTGGTAGACCTTGCTCCTGCCACGGATGTTGCGGATGTCTTGGAATCCATCCGCGTGATGCCAAATTGCACCTTGCAGTTGGGCGCAAGCCAGCCTCACATCAGGCGTGGCGCGTGTTTCTTTCTTTCTTTAAACTCGGTTGAAACTGGCAGTTTCGCGTAGTTTGACCCCACGATGAAGCCAGCCCACCTTCCTGAAACGATGAGAAGCAGCAGCTTCCGAGTTCCAAACAAACAACAGCACTTCTCTTATCATTGCCTATCCGAATCCGATAATTTATCCCAGTTGCAGTTGCCGAAACAGAGCCTCTTTTCCCATCGCTTCTCCTAGGCTGAAGGATCTGAACGTGTCGCACCTTCGAAGTCAATTGGATCAGACCTTGCAGCTGGAGCCGGAACTGGCCGAGCTGCTGGAGATGGACGTCAGGAAGTGGGGCTGTCCCCAGCTCCTCGGAATTTCGATGTGGCCCATGTGATTTTGGGGACTCCAAATTGGATAAATGGCGGATTTTCCACATGGATCATATATGTCATATGTATCCACATCTGTATGGTCTCATAATGTCTCATATATTACGACCTCTTGCGATCTTTCATGGCTGTTTGAAGATGGGAAAATGGTGTTCATTGATTTTCTGATGCGATGACATGGGGATTCAACTCTTGCAACTCCGTTTGGTTGCGGGTGATGCAAGTCGTAGCCAGGGTTGAGCTATGAGATGACTCAGCTCAGGATGAACAGAGAGACCTACTATGACCTACTGGATAGCCAGCGGGCAGATGGTAGCTTCGATTGGCCAGTGAAATTCTTACAGCGCTTGGGTCACCAGAGTCAAGAGCCAGCTTCATGGCCACAGGTGGTGGGTGGGCAAAGGCCGTTGTCCAAGAGCGGTGATGGTTAAATCCACCCCTTCAATATAGATGTGATGTAACCGGTATAATTTCATGAAGACTTCGTTTATAGATTCTATATTATATATGCCAAAGGGAACACAGTGAGACTACATGTGTAACATACACATGATAAACGCTCGGGACGCCATTATTGGCTCAAGACCCACTGCGTGACCAAAAGAACGCGCTCCGCCGTTGCATGGATTGACTGCTCCGACTATCAGCTCACAGGGAACTCCAACTGAAAGATATCCGAGAACAAGGATCAAATTGCTCACAGGTTATCAGCCGTAAGGGCTCACTTCTTCCGTCGGAAGAGGAGTACCTGCGTGCTGGTAGCCGGGCCGTTTGAGCTTAAGATTGTGGACGCAAAGGACCAATCAGCTCATCATCGCAAAGATGCAGGGCGGCAGCGGGGACTCGCACAACGCGCAGTTTACCTTCAATGAGAACACTGCTATGCCGGTCGAGGAGGTCACTCAATCTTCCCCTGGCGACACGGCAGACAGTGGTGGGATACGCTCTACCCGAACTACACAGTCCGGATGGCAAGTTACATCAAGCAGACGAAGAATATCCACCCAAAGTACACCAAGATCTTCTCGAAACAGTGCTCGAAGTGATGTTGTCCGTCAAGGGCATCGACCATCTCGAGGACGAACTACCCCAAGGGACAGATCCACCAGGGCCGTAACCGACCGAATTGGTGAGAGGACCGGGGACACTCGTGTTAAGAGGAGATCAACGGATACTTCTGTGGCTAGTGAACCTATTGCCATGATAGAAGAACTACGGGCACAATGTCCATCCTTACGTAGTCAGTTGAACAATATGGAAGCATATGCTGCATCAAGAGATCAACTGATTCATGACATCGAGATCAGATTCACTGAATATCTTCAGGAACACAACCAGAATGTGTTTGATGAGGTCAATGCACTCAATCACAGATTGTCATGTTCCGCAAATGAGGTTGCAGAGTATCAAGCAGAACTAATGGTAGCATCTCAGGAAGATGAAGGTGCAACAATACGCATCCAAGACCTTGAACGCCGAGGTGCCCTGATGGAACACGGTGCAAGACGGATCCATCAACGCGGTATGGAGATCCAGGAAGAGTACAAGGATGAAGTACATCACCTTCAAGGACTATTGGGTAATACGGAGGCAAGACTGCAACAACTTCATCAGACCAATGTCTTAACTACCGATATTGCCAACCGATTGTACACTGAAGGTCAAGAAATGCAGACGGATTTCCAGAACTCAATCATGGAATATCGTAATCGATCCGAAATGGCATCCTTCTCAAGCAATCAACTTGAAATGATTAGCCAACAACAATCAATTGCAGTTCATGAATTGTCTGAACGGAATCAGCTATTAAGTGAAGCTCTAGTTCAGTCTCGTAAAACGGCCGAGTTGTATGAAAGCAGTATTGAAGAGATCACTAGAGAATCTAGAAAGAAGGTTTTCGAGGCAAATCAGGCCAAATTGGAAAGTGATCTGAAGCACCGAAACACTGAACATGATACTGTCAGAAGAATTGCATCATACAGGAACCACGAGGCCGAAGCGATATCACACCTGAGGCTTGAATCACAAGCTAGTGCAAATGCGATCGCAAGGGCAGAGCACTATGAAGAGCTCTACGCCAACGAGCAGGAGATGAACTGTGAATTGAAGGATGAGATCAAATTGCAGAACGTGAAGTTGCGAAGATCATTGACTCAGGGCACTACGACCGACGGTCGTGGCCCTGATGAGATGCTTGTTGAAGATCTACGGAACCAAGCCAAAATCGCTCAAATCAGGGTTCAGGATCTAGACCATGAAGTTCATGAATGTTTACAGGAGAACATGTTGTTAAAAGAAAGATTGACTGAGGTTGCGGATGTAGGGGCGTCGTCCTTCTCCAATGCTGAAGTCCGAACTTTAAGATCTGAATTAGAAAGTGAGCGTAAAATGAAATTGGCTAGTGGTGTTCAGCAATATGAGAGATCATGTATGTTCATGGGGGAAATTCAGGATAGGGATGAAAAGATTGGTATCAAGAACTCTGAGATTATTGACATGAAACGTCACATAGACGAACTGAGAAAGAGTCTCAAGGATTCTGAAACATCTATGTCCAGGGTCAACCCTGATGCGCTTCCCTATTCGGCAGGTATCCCCAACTATGATCTCGCATCAAGACTGGTCATCGACAAACTGGAGAATGAGGTGAGTGAGGCTAACTCTGAGAACGCTATCCTAAAATCTTGGGTATCGCAGATCGACAAGGAGTTGACCTACGAGACAAATGCTGCTCAATCCTATCGCGGACATGCTGGATCTTCTCAACAGCAACCTTCTCAATCGAACAAAAGAATCACCGATCTGCTAAAAGAAGTTGACAACAAGATCGCCGATGGAACTGAGAAGGACTATTACAAGCCTCCGAGCGGATGGGGCGGTCCGCCTGACCCTGATGGGCCTCCTGATCCTTTCGGGCCCAACGGTCCAGGACCACCTCCGGAACCTCCTGGTTTGCCTTCGGTTCGAGGATCACAACGCGATTCAGCAGATGATATCTCCACAGCGGCGTACACAGCAGAAGAAGTACCGAGAATGTCAAGGCGGGAGGCTGACAAAGTTTATGTTAGCCCATGGCCGAAGCAACAGAACCTTGGGGTTTGGCAGTCAGATCTCATCAAGGGTGTTGTTCTTGCCGCGAATGATGGAGACAAAGCTGCATGGGAAGCGTGGCTACAGCCGGCTATTCGACCAAATCCTGACATCGAGCTACTGAATGACAGTGGTGGGCAACGATATCAGTCAATTGACGCCAAGTTGTCAATCGCATTGTCGAACGTGATAGCCCAAGCCGGTGATGTTGCTCGTCATGTAGCAATTAAACTGAGATTGAGAACACAGAGTCATAGTCGAAGAGGGACCTATGTTATGGGACGAGAAATTTTGGCTATGATTCTGGAACACTTCAGGACACCAGGTCAACGAGAGACAGCCTTCACCATGGAGCACATCGTATCGATGAAGTATCTCGGTGACTCCAACCTGGAAGTGTTTTACGAGAAGTGGATGGAGATGGTGTCAAACATGATGCCGGATGATGTACCTCCTGATGATTGGCTTCGTGACGCTTTATACAAGAAGATTCGAAATTCGAGTCTCATGATGTTTGATATCAAGCAGTATGAGTCATGGATCGAAGGTGATCAAAGACGAAGCTATCGTTACCTGTTGGACGTCATCGAGAGACACATATCCAGGATCAGAGAAGACAAGCATGTGGCTGCAAGAGAGAAGTACGCAAGAGAGTTTGCAGGTGGTGGCAAACCCACTACTCCTGCACCAAACCCAACTGCTGCTGCACCGGATGCCAATCCGAAGGCGAAGGCTAAAGCCACTCCCAAGGAGAAGGCAGCACCTAAGGCGAAGGCCAAGGCTGATGCAGCTCCAGTTCTACCATCACCTCAACCAAAACAGCATGCAAAAGGAAAAGGGAAAGGTCAAGGGAAAGGAAACGGACGACCAAACAGCCGAAGTGCTAGTCCCAGATCCAAGAAGAAGATCCCATGTCATTTCCACTTCATCAAGAAAGCATGCAGAAAGGAAAAGATTGTGAATACAGTCACGACCAAAAGGTGTTTGATGCGAACAAGAACACGAAAGGTAATGGTCGAAAGCCAGGAACTCCGAGAAGTCAATCTCCAGCGAATAAGACCAAGAAGATTGATGAACCATGCTGGCACTGGGCCAAGGGCAAATGCCGATACGGAGACAAATGCAACAAACGTCACGATCCTCATCTCTTCAACACTGCTCCGAATACCGAAGCACCAAGCTCAAAGGCTACTCCTGCACTTGTCCATGAATGGAGTGATGACGAAGGGACATTCCACAAGGTTGCATCGAATGTCGTCAAGAAGAAGGTACGATTCGACGAGTCTAAGACTTGCATTCAGACGTACGTGAAGAAGGACTTCGTGAAGTGCAGCCGGAAATCCCAGACCATCCCCAAAGGTCATGGTAAAGTCGGCAAGCCCACCGATCAGATAAGGCAAGATGAGCAATGGTCTTATTCATGCAGACTAGCATCGAGCCGAGGGAAGGCAATGGCTATCCTGATTGATGAGAAGGGTGAATACAGTGACATTGATGAAGTCCTAGTCATCGTCGGCCCCAGTCTGGACATTCTGATCAGGTTCGACATCGAGGACGGTGAGGTATCCAGAGAGGTCTTCGTGGAGAACTATGTCCAGCATGTCGAGGGTCGATATGGCAAAAGGGGAAACACGATGTGTATCACTGTTCCTGTTGAAGAAAGAGATAAGAGATTCATATTGGATTCTGGAAGTGGTCATGATCTTATCTCATCAACACGAATAAGTAGAATGGATCTCCCAACATATGATGATAAAGTCGTCAACTTCCATACAGCAAACGGGGTAACATGTTCGACCAAACGATCAAGTATCAAGTTCGAGGCATTCAACGAACCAGCAGAAGCCCACATCCTGGAAGACACTCCTTCCGTAATCTCTATGGGCAAGCGGTGCGTTGACCTTGGCTATTCGTTCGTATGGCCGACTGGGAAAACTCCTTTCATGTTAGACCCCAATGGCAACATCATCGAAATGACTGTCAAAGACTACATTCCTTATGTGAGTGTCGATCAAGAGAAGAGAAAGCTAAGATCATCCTGCGTGGAAAAGATCATGGCAGCTCTTGATGATGGGTGCTCAACGTCAGAAGGCGAAGGTCTTTTGGTTATTGATGGAGAGAGTGGGGACGAGCTTGAGGATCTTTCTGACGCCGTTGGACGATCCGATGGTGAATCTCCCAAGAAATCAATAAAGAAACGTAAGAAAGCAAAGTTGAGAGGTGATCAACATGAAGTAGCTGTTGGAAGTGATGCAGGTGATGCTGAGGAAATGTCGTGCTATGCCGACGACTATGCCGAGTTTGGTGATGACGGGTACGAGCCCAGCATTGCACCGGATGATGTCGATGAAGATCATCAAGTTGAGGTTGAAGAGATTCCTGAGGATGGGGGTGGTGAAGATGACGACGATGTCATTGATGTTGATGAGGAAGATGGAGGAGTCCGATTGAGTAAGAGGGGAACTTTGAAGAATGAGGCAAGATCAAAGGTTCATCTTCTAACTCATCGCTATAAGAACCCATACTGTGAGTCGTGTGTGCGTGCCAAGATGAAGCACAGGAAGACGTTCAGAGGAGCATTTCAGCGTAAGCTCACGAAGTTTGGGGACCTGGTCACATTCGACTACGTTGACAATCGTCGTATCGCTGAACAGGACTATGGCGACGACAAAACCATCTTTGTCATCAGGGATAGATTCACGGGGATGCTTCAATCTTACCCTTCTGCTAGGAAGGATACTGACGCAGTCATCCGGGCGGTCAAACAATTCATGGGCCGTCGTAAGATCAGAGAAGCATACTCCGATGATGCCCCGCAGTTCGACAAGGCTATGAAGATTCTGAAGATCCCAATGGACACATCATTGGCCGGAAAGACCAAGCACAACTCACTTGCAGAAAGAACTAACCAGTTTGTGCTCGTGGCAACCACGACATGCCTACTTGAAGCAGGGATTCCACCGTGCTTTTGGATGTACGCTATCAGATGCGTAAGCCACCTGCTCAACATCGAGCCCAACGATGATGAGGTAAGTTCTTGGTGCAAACTTCATGGAGAAGAATTCAAAGGGAAGATGATACCTTTTGGTGCCCTCGTGTACTTCAAGCCCAGTGGTTCACGTGAACGAGAACAACAACACAAGTTTGACCCCATGGGAATTCCAGGAGTGTTCGCCGGATACTCCATCGGTCCCGGGCTCCATTGGTCGAGAAAGTACAGGGTATGGGCGTTATGTGATTGGAGTAAACAGAACTTGGCTTATGACGCTGAGAAACCCATCGCCAAATTGAGGACTCCGCACTACACCGAAAGGGTAGAATTAAAAGAACCTCTTGAATTCCCATGTAAGTCAGAGTATGAAAGGATTAATGTTTCCATTGAGGGGCTGAAAGTAAAAGATCGTCTTGAAGGAAACCCCGAAATCCTACCGCCACCTCCTCCGGACGATGGTGATGACGATGAAGATGGAGGTGATGACGATGGTCATGGTGGTGGTGGTGTACCTTCGTCGAAGGTCCCACAAGAAAAGACGGAAGGGGAGTTGGAAGCTGAAAGACTCCTTGGTGAAGTATCTGAAAGAATGGGACCACCGGGTATTGACAAGCCCGCACATCCAGACCTTCATGTTCCAAAAGGAGGGCCAGAACACTACTCCATTGGGAAGGCCGGGGATGGGGTTGTATACCTGAATGACGATGGTGAATGGGTGAAGCTCAATGCTCGCGGTCATCCATATCGTATTGACGAACGTGGTTTTCGCAGAATATCAACTACTCCTAGGCCATCGAAATATACCCCTGACGAGTGGAGGAAGATGTCACCGACCGTCAGAAAGGGCATCGCCAAGGCCGAAGAGAAGAAGGTTGAAGCTGAAGAAGAAAAGAAGAAGAGCGAGGCGAAAATCAAAGAGAGTGAAGAGCGAGCAAAGCGAAAAGAAGAAAAGAAGAAAGAAAAAGAAGCCAAGAAAGCCAAATCTTCCAAGAAAGACGACAAAGATGATCATGTTTCTGGAGTAGCCATGTCACAAGACCACGTCCGAAGAGGCAAAGTTTTTCAATATGGTAAAGGGTCCACTTCTCTCGCCGGGAGAGGGATTCCTGCCACTGCTCCATGCAATTCTGATCTATCAGACACTGATGTACCTGATGATGATGACTTCTTGATGGAGTGGGACGAATGGTCTGAGATCGAGAATGGCAGGGGGCCGAAGGCTACTTGGAACAACGACAAAGTGTATGACTTCAACCAGGGGAAGTGGTGGCTGCTGCGACCTTGCACAACACCGACGAAGTACCCCAAGACGCTCGTGGCCTCAGTGATGTTTTCCATCCGTTTCCATGCATGCCATGCATTAATCATTGTGATGATCATCGAGAAAAGATAGTATCAAATGGTGATGGAATCAATATCAACAAGATGTTCAACACTGCAGTTGCAAGGCCTGTTGGTCGAAAGGAAATGATGGAAAACGATGAAGCACGTAAGGCCATGAGGAAGGAATGGTTAGGTCAACATGCTGCTGGAGTCTATTATTTCAGTGTTATAAGGGAATATGATGACGTTGTTCGAGAAGCAAAAGCGAACAAGACAGAGGTTCACATGGGCAGAGTACATGGAATTTGTGTTGAGAAAAATTACCAGTTGCCTGCAGGAAGCCCTAGTAGAAAGTTCAAAGGCCGAGGTGTCTTACTCGGTAATCAGGTGAAGAACCAATTCTGGGAGGCTGCTTTCTTCCAGGACTTGGGCAATTCTCCAGCTACTTTTGAGGCATCGAGATGGGCTGATTTCTATGGGTGTCTTCCGGGCCATAATGTAAAACTTGCCGACGCTATTCAGGCATACATTCAGGCAAAACTAACCGGACCACCATGTTGGGTTGAGCTACCCGAAGATGCTTGGCCAGACGATGTCGATATTCGAAAATTCCGTAGGCCAGTTGTAAGGTTGGTTAAAGCTTTGTATGGCCACCCCGATTCGGGAACAATGTGGGAACAACATTGTGATCGGAAAGTTCGAGAACTCGACTTCGTTCCTGTTGGAGAAGAATGGCCTTCTATGTATTTTCATAAGAAACTGAAGTTACTTCTTGTCATCTATGTAGATGACTTAAAGCTGGCAGGACCGGAAGAGAACCTGACTAAGGGTTGGGAGATGCTCAGATCAAAACTCAACATCGAGCCCGAGACTGACTTGGGGCTCTACCTTGGTTGTGTTTTGAGAAAGGGATCTACCAAACTTCATGATGGTACCCCGGTATCAACCATGACCTATGACATGGAAGGTTTGTTGAAACTGTCGGTTGAGAAGTACTTGGACATTGTTGGAAAAGATACGAAGCTGAAACACGTATCCACTCCAAGCTTACCTGAAGAAACAAAGAAACATAAGTCGAGAGCACCATGTCCCGGGAACCCCAAGAATAAGAAAGTATGTCCATGGTGTACTCATGAATTTGATCCGGACGCTCCATTGTTTTATGAACAAGGAACCCAAGGGGAAGACGTCTCGCCTGGGGAGTCTGAGAGAGGTGCATTAGCGCCACACGCTGCCAGCGTGTTGATGAAGCTGCTGTACGCGGCGAGGATTGCTCGTTTCGATCTGCTTCGTTCCATTAATTCCCTGGCCAGGAATGTAACAAAGTGGACCATTGATGACGATGCAAAGTTGTATCACTTGATGTGCTACGTGAATTCCAGCCTATCTAAAAGAATGACCGGATGGGTTGGGGACAACTTCAATGAGTTGACATTGTCTTTATTTGCTGATGCTGATTTTGCAGGGTGTGCCCAGTCTTGAGATCTACTTCAGGGTCTCATATGCATATTCAGGGTAACCACACACGGTTTCCTTTGTCCGGGGGCAGCAAACGGCAAGGATGCGTAAGCCATTCAACGCCTGAGGCTGAAATCGTGGCAGCCGATGTCACCCTCCGTACTATGGGTTTGCCCGCTATGAGCATTTGGGAAACGCTGACGGGAAAGTCGCCCAAATTATTGTTCCATGATGACAATCAGGGCATGATAGGTGTAGTCAGGTCGGGTCGTAACCCCACTATGCGGCATCTTGAGAGGACCCATGGCATAGCCATTACTTCCCTCCATGAACATTTTACTCGGGAGAACTACGTACTCATGTACGAGGTGACCTCGAAAATGGCCGCTGACATTCACACCAAAGGTTTCAAGAATCCGTTGGCATGGAAAAGAGCATGTATGCTCATCAATCTGTTGGACCCTGGTGACATCGGTACGAAAGATCTGCTCGATATGGTCTCACCCACCACGGATGTCGATACCACTGTCCGACAAGTGTTTCAAACCAAAACTCAAGATGTTCCAAATTTTCCATATACCGAAATACCTATTCTACCACCTGAGGTGTATCAGAAGGGTCTTTCTGGTAAAGAACAAGTACAACAACTACCTGGCATGGATCCCATACTGGTTGTTAAGACGCCAACCTTTTTTAGAAAACGACCACCTGGTGTATCATTGCCCCATGACTGTTTGAGAAGTACCTGGATACTTTCTCATGGCAAATGGATCAAGGTTGAGGATCGAGTTCCACCCGTTCAGCAACAAGACCGTTTCGATCAATGGGTAGAACGAGCTTGTTTCCAATACCATCCGTGTCAACCTAGTATATCGCCGTCGGTGATTACTAGGCAATCAGCCGGCATTGTCTCACCGGGACACCCGGCGTCAACAGCGCGACAAGGGCTCCATGCTGCCGCGGTGCCGACTCGTCAGACTCCAGTCCAGAAGTATCCTCAGTTAACTGTGGGGGTGGGTCAACTATTTTGTCATCAATCCCATGGAAATGAACCCACAACCATTCATGCAGCTCCTTGTGGTACTGCTCGGGTGATCAACACGCTTCTTCGAGTTGTTCATGGGGGGAGTTCTGGATGGGGTAGTCTTCCAATGGGATTTCCTCCGTCGGGGGACCCCAATGATGATCCATATCCCACAGAAAACAAAGACCCCAATCGACGACGAATTATCTTTGCCGGTGGTGATGTAATTGCTGGTAGAGTGTCAAGGGACAAAGCTTATAACCCCATGACTTCGTCAAGGAAAGGAAAGAAGATATCCAAAAGTGAATGTGATCAAGACGAATGGATATGGAAGGATGAAACTACATTGACGAGAGTGCACAAAGTACCGAGAAGAAAGATGTTTACCCCCAAAGAGGCTGACTTCCTACCTTGTAAGCTGAGACGGTTTAAAGATGAACGGGAAACCAACCAAGTGTTTCAATCAAGTGGGAGGTTAATCCACGACTCATGGAGATTGGCGGGGAATAACATCGAGAAGACCAATAAAAGAAATGAATTCTGGACGGGGACCACTACCTTCAAGATCATATCCAACGCAGACATCAATGATGTGATGGACAGCGGGTCTGATGTGGAGGACAGGGCATCGTGCCAGGACACTGTGGTCACCTGTATCCTTGATGGAAACACGAAAATCATCCCTTTAGATGACATGTTTATAGTCCATTATAGTCCATCATTACAAGCTAAAGCATGAGACCAGAAAACAAAATGATTGGGAGATTCAAATGACACTCCACCGAAAGAATGGGAAGACTCTGACGTACCATTTCAAGCAATCTTATGCTGATTTTCTCGGAAAAGTACTCGATGACATTGTCATATCACTCAACCTCTATGAGATGAAAGATGATGTCCCATGTTTGCTCCTCATGTGTGCTGAAACGCAAAGTATCATCACAAAGATTCACAGACAAAGTCGGTTCAAGATGATGCATGTGGTCACAATTACCGAAGATGACAACCTGATGTCCAACTACGGAAGGGCGAAATGGAGACGTTGCATCAGGGGTCCTAGTGACTGCGTGTTCTTTGCGGGACCTTGCACCGGTGGTTCACCGTGGAATCGTTTGAACAAAAACGTGAGTGAGGTCACAGCACACAACATCAGAATGAAAGCGTTTCTGTATTGGGAGTTATGGGAAGAGTTCACATTGTGTCTGCAACGTGTACATGTCTTGCATGCTATGGCATTGTTGGAACTACCTCGGGGATGCGACTATTGGAATGATGAGAGAATGAAGTTTCTGATTAGTGGGACCCAATCAACTGTGCATGATTTTGACGGATGCATGTATGGTTTGACATCAAAATTCAAAGATGTTGGGACCGCCATCAAGAAACCATGGAGAATCGTATCGTGGGGGGTCGAATTCTTTGACCTGCATGCAAAATGTGATGGCTCACACACTCACGGTCAATGTGCGGGTAGAGAAACACGTGCAACACAACTATATACCGAGAAGATTGTCAGATGTATTCTTCGGGGTATCACGAATCAAATGCTGATCAACAACGCTTATGGAAGGAGATATCGACCAAAGGTATTGGATGAGGTAGATCACCATAAGTCGAAGTCATGTGCTTGTGTCATTGTGAACGACTATGAATGCGACGTTAATGAGAAGACCATCAATGAACAACTATTCATTAACTTCATCACTCAACGAGGCGGTGTGAAGGTGAAGCTGAGGCTGTATCCACGTTGTGGATCGCTATTGGCGGATCCGGATCCCGTTAGAGGTAGATTGAAGGTGAAGTTAGGCTGCTACCTGCGTCGTGGGTGCGCCTTGACGGATCCGGATTCTCCTTGCCTCGTCTCGGTCTTCGCAATGGCCGGAGCCGACCTCGTGATCCCGTCAGCGGCCAAAGGTATTGGCTCACTGAAATCAACTTTGTCCCTCATCAAGGAGAAGAGCCAAGAGCATAACCTTCCCGCTCCATTCTCCACCTACGAGGAGACAAACTTCAGGGGTTGCAGGGACAAGGACATTGACGAATGGTTGAATCGAGTGAAGATCTCTCCTCCCGTTGTTGTGGCCTTAGCCTTTGTCATGGACAGAAGTGGCAGAACATTCGTGACTCATGCAATCAGGTTGCTCATGAAAATGATGTCAAAAGTGACCAACGAGAATGAGTTGAAGATGTCTGTCACTAGCTTCATTGACAAAGGGGCCCGACTATCAAAGTTGGTGGAAGCGGCCGCCCGAAATCCAGATGAGCAAAGCATCATGCAGCTCTTGTGCACCTTCGAGTGCGCGATTAGAATAGATGAATTGTGGGATACCCTCAAAGACCACTACACCGGGCAGAACAGCATGATCACCAAGGAGATCACGGTTAAGGAATTGCGCGACAAGATCGCGAACACAAGCCCCACGAACCTTGGGTCCTTGAATCAGACATATCCTCCTTACGGAAGTTCATGTTATCAAATCCGGAAGAGAACGAACTTCGAGGAGATCGCCCGTCGGAAGTGGGAAAGCTGGTCATTCGACGCGATGCGGAGAGAGGAACCTGATCGAAGTGAAGTCGAATCTCGCATCAAGTATCTGGTCAACATCATGTACGAGGAGAGCTATAGCCTCGGCTACGCACTCCGACGTCACAACGCCAGAGCGACCAGCAGCCAGGGTAAGACCATCATCGTTCAGAACGTCCTGGAAGACTGGATGTCAATGAGTTATGATCTCAGCTTGGAGCGGACGGCAGCCGTTGTCCATCTGCAAACCATCCTCATGGTTTCCAAGATGTTACATGAGTGGATGTCAAGATTGGAGAACTTCACCCACATGTCATACTTGAGCGGGGTCATCAAGACTGATCTGGACAGAATGAAGCTGGCCATTGACCTTCGTGACGACCTGTGGGAAGTGGGGGGCTACAACATTGAAAGGGCCGACCAGGGCATGTTTGAGGAGGTGGAGAAACGAAACAGGACGTTCTCCTGTATTCGCGACTATGTGACGACCACAGCCACCACCCAGATGGGCCAAGGGGCCACGGAAGTCTCCCACATCGATGGCTGGGACGTCCCGCTGATGCCGAGAGACGGCAGAAACCCTCCAAGTCAACCAGATCATCCAGCCTGGGATCCTTCACCAATCAGAATGATGAACGACCAGCAGCAAAGGGAAGCCGATGCGCAGCGGGCGCGACAGCAACAACAACAGACTGGACCTAGCAGTTCCACCGCCGGTGGACGCGATGGTTCCAGCTCTGCAGCTGGGAGCGCACCACCACCGAAGGCTCCACCTTCGAAGCCAAGGCCATCGACACCTCCTACCAGAAAGGACTGGGTAATTCCTCGGGTGCCAAATGGGTATCTTTTCAGGACATCCTCAATGCCCGACCAAAGGAATTCAGAGTTCATCACGTCTGCTTGGATGGACGAACGGGACAACTTTCTGCTATCAATTGTCCAAGGCCCCGCAGCTCAGGCTGCCAGTACATCGGGATCAGCACCTTGGGCACAATACTTGAGGAGAGTGACGGCTTACGGGTGCATGGTCTTCGGAGTCTGCAATCCGGGGGTCGTGACTGAGGACACAGCATCCACGATCTCTGAGAAGGATTGGCTTAGATGCTATAGCCACATCGTCCGCAAGTACATGTTGACGCGGACTGGATGCTACCTGTCAACGGCAGGAATGCTGATGATGCTTGGACACCATGACGTGAACATCGCAAACCAGTCCGAATTGGGCCGAATCAAGAAGCTGATCACGAACCCGCTTGCATGCAGGATCATTGAAGCACCGAGCGGCCCAAGGGAGGTTGACTTGTTGGCCGGTGACTTCCGGGCTGGGACAACCATCCTCATCACTGATTTGATGTTCCGCGTGGGAACCCAACGTGGGCCGCATGGCATTCAAATGGGGTTAACTGACATGGGATGGGAGAGTGTTGAAGTCTTCAAGATCCATGATTCCGAGTTTGAACGACCACTTCAACAATTTCTCGACACGCTTGACAAGGTCAAGCAACATCTCAGAACGGATACCATCGATGATGGCCAGATAACGGTTCATCTTTGGTTGTCACTGCAGTTCCTCCATGAACAAAAGCTACCCCACTGTGTAATGCTCGAGAATGATTTCAAGAACCAATTTGTCAAAGGAGTGACTGACCTCGATCAAGTCACATCCCGACCCTTGATGGTCGCCATCAACAACGACTCCATGTTCAACGGTGTGGACTCCGTCACATCAAGAATCGCAGTTGAGCTGATCGAGAAGATGAGGCTCCAGGGGATCTTAGTGACGTCCGACCAGAGAATGTGGCGGTCGATGTATTCCCAATATGGAAGACAGTTCTCAGTGTTGAGCACGACCAAAAGGGGGACCCTGGGAAAGACTGCAATTTGGTCTGTCATCGAGAAGAACTTGTTTCGCCAAAGGGTTTTCCTCATGTGTGCCACAAACAGGGAGTATGTATCCGTACTCAATGAAGGAGCATTCAAACCTGAGGAGTCCGGAATCGACACAAAGGTGTTGGAGGACATGACTGGCCCAACTGAGGCATTCAGAATCGCAAGTGGCGAAATGACCCCAGGCGACTACGCGACCGATGACACAACCATTTTCCAACGAGGCCCTGCAACCGCCATCAACAGATTCACGAAGGACAAGAGGTTTAAGACCCGATGGGTTGAACCAGTGGTCGGCACTCATGAACTGGAACCCGTTGTGTCAGATCGATGCATGTGGTTTACCATCGACAATGAGAGCTCTGACATCATGTGCGGCTCCTGCAGAAATGCGGTAACGATGGATGAGATCGAAACATGCCAGCTGAAACCGACCCACTGCATCAACTGCTCTGCAAACACCCAAGATCACTACAAGCGCTCCGCTCCCACATTGGAAGCCAGGAAATCCGTCTTGCTCCTGGCGGCCAGATTGAAGGTCGCATTTGAGGAGTGTGGCATCGACGTGGTCGATATCAACCAAGGATTTCAGACATGGCTTACTTTCACGGCATCTTCTTTGATTTCAAACGCTTTATTGCCGTATGGGGAGCACTTGATGAAGTCTCTTTCGCACATGGGGGGAGTCAGGGTATCGAAGAGACAGGCTCTGGAGATCTTCCGGAATGGACGCGGCAAACAGTTCAGCATCTACCGCGAAAGAATCTATGATGAGGTCGCGAAGAAGTGGCTCCTGGTCTTCAGGGTCACGAAAGATTGCGGAAATGTCGCGTACAAGGACTTCTTCGAGCAGGTCGCTGTTCCTGAGGTGAAAGAAAGGAACGAAATCTTCGGATTCTCCCGTGCATCGGCCGAGAAGACTGGGGACATCATCGAGTTTTGGCTTGGTGTCTTGGATGTGGCAAACATGGCAAAAGGAGTTGTGAATGTCTTCAATGCCAGCGTTGACCCTGCTGAATTCCTCAACGGCTTGGAAAAGGCATTGGCCCAATTCACATCAACTTCCAGAACTACAAGCACCATCAACGACAAGAGACGAGGATCTTTCGACTGCACCCTGCAGACTGCAGAAGCCGAAAAGGTCATGAGGATCATCCACGCAATCCCCGGATATGAATCGTTGAGTAACTTCAACTGTCTCACGGAGTGGGAGAAGGATCAGGTCATCTCTCAGTTTCGAAGAAAGCACCATATCACAGGGGACGACACCAACATGGGCGCTGATGCTGATGCCCAACCAGGTGACGAGTCGCCGACTCACCCTGGGGAGGAGGAAGCTGATGAGCCAGCAAACGACCCTACTGATGTGGTTAGGGACTCAGAGATTTCCGGAAAACAACAACTCCTGGATGCGTTGGGAAAACTCTTCACTGTCTCTGAGGATGTCAATGTGTGTTTGTACTGTGGTAGCGCCAAACATGGTCATCTCGAATGTGAAAATGAGAAGAAGGATGAAGTCAGAAAGGTGCTAAAGGCCGTCCGAGCGTCGCTCGAGGCTGATAGTCCTACATCTGATGACGTCGAGATGGAACCACCTGAGCACAGAAAGGACGGATCAGGTGCTACGAAAGGGTCAGGGCAAACGGATGAGCCCACAAAACCAAGGTTTGGTGAATACCAGTGGTACGACAGCATCAGGACTATGTCCGAAGTCGGAGACCTGGATGAATATGGTAGGTTTTGTATTGAAGGGCGTGATGTTACCAAGCTGGGACCCCAAAATATCGTTGATCTCAACGAAGTGATCCGGGACGCCATTGTCAGAGGAGGAGGTGACACTTGGTCAGTACCAGAGTTCCTCGCAAACTACTCCGACAACAACATCAGAAAACCCTTCTACAAACGGATCGAAGCGCCGCGAGATGGTTTCTTGAAAATCATCCCCACGACGGGAGCCCACTTCTTCAACTGCTTCTACTTTGGCGGTGTGGAGTATGCGGCAAACTATCGCTTCGAAACCGGTAATCGGCTCGACAGCTATGAGGACAAGGTGAGCGCCTCACTGAACAGGATCCTACGACACAATGTGGGGAAAGCCTCGGAATCACAAAGCTTGTTTTGTGACGATGCCGGCTGGGTACCCATTGAGGAAGTACTCAAGTGTGAGTCAATCTGGAGACATGAATACCAGCGTTGGCCGCATGTCTTCCTCGCCCCCAAAGGGAAAGCAAACGATCGAAATGCATGGAACGTGCAAGAGGCGAGCAAACGCATGGCGTTGCTGTTCAAGATCATGTTCCACTGTGCCCGATATGGACGTCGTGTACGTGAACAAATCTTGGCATTCGGGATCAACAAGGACATTGATCGCAACAGCCTGACATGCATTGACAACAACGTCAACGCGGACACGCCTATTCCCGACGAGGGGCTATTGCTCTATCCAGTTGCAGTTCGCGCTCCAACGGGGCACAAGGAAGGATCCTCCAGAGACGACGTCTTATTGATGTCCTCCTTGCTCTCGCATCCGATTGCGCCCAATACCATCATGTCATTGCCGGTTTGCTTCCACATCACGAAGAAGACCAACCTCCGAAGCATTTGGAGGGAAGGACTAATCCGGGAGGTCTTGGAGAAGGTCATCGTATGTTCACGTTCTTCAATCCATACGTGCCGTGGGATCATAGATCATGGACTATCACGAAGAGCGTTGACACGCGAAAGGGGGACTACATCTGCCTCTTCATCCCGACCGAGACCCTGATGGTGGAGTACGGTGGTCGATTGACGGATTCGGGACAGATCGTTTCGCCAAAGATCATCCCGTTCTCAGCGATCAGAGGAGGATGGATTCAAGATCCAAAGGATCAAAACAACAAGACATGGCTCCGGTTGTTCGTTCCGTCGGGCGACGACCAGGTAGTCCGGTCAGGCACTGTCAAGTCAAGAACTGTCGCCACCAAGGAGTCCATTCTGAGGATCGCAAGTCAATGCATCGACGCCGAAAAGCAACCGTATGATGAGATCACCATGGATGCAATGAACATCGTCCACCAATTCAGGAACAATCTCATTGAAGCTGGTGGACAAGAACAATACCTCGCCCGCATCAAGCTGATCGACTACATCGTCGAGCGCAAGAGGGTGGAAACTTCAGGTTGCCGTCATTGCCCTCATTGCCTCAATGAGACGCCGACGAAGTTGGCAGTATGTCTAGGTTGCTGGACAGAGCTTGAGAGCTGTGGAATTCGACCATATAGACTACAAGCTCCTGAAGACGATGAAGACGAAGCCACAAAGAAAGAGCTCGACGAGGAGGTTCGCCGACAGGAAGAATCGTTGTTCGAGGATACGGTCCACCAAGCACAGGAAAACGTACCTGAATCCAACGATTATGGCTTCAATCCTGACGAGGTCGACTACAACGAAGGCGATGACGAGGAAATGGCTCAGGAGGAAGAGACCCAGCAGGAAGACGATGAGATCGTCGAAGAGGACGACGATGATGACATGAACGTCGAACCTGAGAATGAGCCTTCATCCAACCTGCCAGCATGGACCAAGAATCTTGTGCCTGGAGGCAAGGGTTTGCCAGGAGATGGTCTAGTAAACAATGATGTCTCCGAGGCCGCGGCTCACTTGTACGACAATGCCGTGATGTCAAAGATCATCGCAATGTTCAGACTCACCAGAGAGTCACTTTGACCCCAGAGGACTACTATGAGTTGATGACAGCCACCAAGCGAGTCCGACTGGACCTGGACGACTTCTGCCCCTACACGGGCGAAGATCAGCCCTACACGGGCGAAGATCAGGACGGCAAACTCAAGCGACCGACTGAGCAGGAATTGGACGCACTCTTTCAGGAGAAAGGGAAGAAGAACTCATGGTCAGAGGGAGAACTGATGTACTCTGGACGGCCGAGAAACATGATGATGCCTGTCATCAAAACTCTAGAAGTTTACGAAAAGATGATGGAGTTTCTCATCTGTGCCGGGTACACTCCCGAGTCCTTAGGTTTCCTCATGCCAATGACGAAGATGCAGGGAGATGCAAAGGAGAAGCAGGAGATGAGGGTGACCATTAGCAACTTTCTCCGACGATTGATGAAGGGAACCTTTCCCGAATATGAATCATACACCTTCTTCCGTTCCGGGAGCCACGGCTTCCCCAACTGCATTGAACTCCCAGCTTTCTCGGTATATCTGAGTCTGAGAGAAAAGGAGCAAAGGGTGGAACTACTCTTCGCTGCCCAACAATGCGGTATTCCATTACCTCGCAACTTCATCAGCAAGATGGCTTACGCCATTCAACTCGCTGAGTCCGAGGCGATGAGGGGAAAGTCCGAAATGAAAATGAAGATGGCTCCGAACCTGGGGGACGAAGTGGTGAGTGAAGTATTCAAAGCAGTCGGGGACAGTGCTAGCACCAAGCGTGCCGCTGCAGACGCGAAAGCCAGATCATCAACACAGCCTTCACAGAAACCTGAAGATACTGGTTCAGCGTCATCATCTTCGGCCAGTGCACCAAAGGCTAAGGCTATGCCGAAGTCTTATGAACCATCTAAAGCACCACCTGCGAAGCCTCCATCGCCGAAAGCTGCTCCGAAACGCGCGGCAGGTTGGGAGAAATCTCAAACTACACCTCAATGGAAGAAAGTCCGCCGTGAGGAGTAAACCAACAACCTCTGTCCATCCAAGTGATCACTGGACTATAAGATGTGTATCGTCTTTGTGAACAGATGATCAGAAAAAAGACCAATTGAGAGGACTCTGAGCGAGGCAGTAGACTAATTCGCTTAGGTTCCATCTTTTCACTATTCCCAATCTGCACGATTTTTTTTAGCAATGTGCACGTAAATTCGCTAGTTAGCGTCAATAACTATTCTTGGTGGAGCAGTCAACTTCCGTCGTCGATGGAGTGACTCGCAAAGCCGTAATCGTAGAGTAGCTGCAAGCTAGCGACATTTAACGATGTACAGCTCGAACCTGCGCCAATGCATTGCATGCCATAGAGTAGGCAATCCCGGATCCACTACGCTCGTCGGGCGTGGGTGAAGGGAGAGCCGAATGGAAAATGCGTGTACAAAGGCGTAATTCGTGCATTACAAAGAATTTAATTCAAAGTTCCCAATCTCGTGCCTACGGTTCGAAGACGCCGTAGGCACGGGGGGTGCGAAAGGGAACTAGACCATACAGTCACTCAACATGCTGAGCATGTAGGGTAGGAAACAAGTACGCATGTACCGCCAATTACTTTGGCTCAAGATCATGCGTGAGGAAAAAAGATCGGTCTCCAAGTGCCATGCCGTGACGTTGCCCAGCATTACCAGCACAAAGGGTACTTCAATCAAAAAGGATAATCCAGAACAAGGATTAAATTGTTCACATATAGTGGTTTATATCACTTATATCCCTTGATCTATTTTTGGCAGCAAATCTGGCCCCTGCATCGCTTCAGGAGGTGGGGCGGCGGAAGACTTGGAAGTTTGTTGGGATGCTGGGCTGAAGCCAGTGAGATGAGTGTCGGGTAGGACAAAATGGGGAGACCCTCTGGTAAACTAACAGTTTGCTATTGAAAATAGCACATTTAGTTCGTTGATTTATAATGATTTATATACCGAACTTCAAGACGGTTATTTTCCAGTTCGCAAACTCTTAGTTGACCAGAGGGTAAATGATATTCAGGTGGTAAAAATATCACCCAATGCCATAGTCACCATCTCCAAGTCATCACGTTTTTTTTGTTTTTTATGGATGGGTTGAAACGCAGAAACCATCCCCAAGTTTGGTCGGTTATTTTATTATTTTGTTGCCCAGTAAATTACTGTATATTGACGGCTATAGATATGATACTGGTATATGCTGATATGATATGGAATAGATCTTATCTGGGATATAAGTGATATAAACCACTATATATATATGGGTAGAAATAGAGGAATGGGATATGATAGATGTGGTGAGATGAGATGAGAAGAGCTGAGATAAGATGAGATGAGGTATAGATACATAGTGATGTATTGATATATTGATATATTGACATATTGATATATTGATATATTGATATATTGACATATTGATATATTGATATATCGATATATTGATATATCGATGTAGTGATATTTTGATATATTGATTTATTGGTAGCCAGCAAGCAAACAAGATGAGTTTTGGTATTGTCCAAAACTTGGGGTTTACTGTTTACTCACTCTCAACATATGGCAATTTTAGTTGGGAGAATGATGGTGTTACATTGAAATTGAGGGTGCACTATTTCAGTCAAACCCAACATTTGAAACATGTCCAGAATTTTCGGGTACTCTCTGGCGACATTAGGAGTTTTCTCCATGATGGTTGATGTTTTTCCCGTGGAGACACACGGTATTCTGCATTGCCATCTTTGACTCACCAATGCGAATTTACTGTACTTCTCAATGGGTAAATTGATGATTCTAGATAATTATATACAGGTTTTGGAGGGCTCCATTACGATCAGGCCCCTAAAACAATGATTAATCTTAAATTGAAACAATCAGTTTCAGGATTCCTCCTTTATTGCCTACTTATCCCGCAACTTGGAACTGGGACCTATTTACCATGGGCCGTCGGTCTGCAGTGGTGGTTTTAACAGCAATCCTTTTCACAGATCATTCCTGTACTACTTCGGCAACTCGGTGGAGTCTTTATCCATCATTCAGTAAACTCATTGGGACATGCAGACATATGTGGAGTGCATATGTATATAATACATGTATACTTGTGTATATATATATATACACATATTTGTCTCACATAAATCAGATATATACAGACCTTCTAGTAATATACATATGGGGGTTTCCGAAAAGAGGGGTACCCAAACATGGCTGGTTTATTTTCTGGAACATCTATTTGAATGGATGATCGGGGGTACCCCCGTTTGAATGGACACCCAGCTGCCGAGGATACAAGGCATCAAGGACTTGAGCAACTCATCAAATACTATCGAAGCTCGGCAGAGGGATGGTGCCCTTTGCTCGGCTGAGGGGATACACTGGGGATATCATGGGAATATCAGGATCCATAGATTTTTATGGTGACTTCACTGCCCGACAAAAAGGGGGCTTTGACCAACCAGACACTGGGATTGTGTGGGATCTGAACCATGAAGAGTATGGCTTTGTCGAAACATTAGGGTGCAGTACCTCTAAATCCTATGATCGATCATCAATTTGCACATTCAAACTGCAATGATTGAGGTATCCTCCAGTTTTGGACAAATCCAGCTATGGCTGACAAGAATGAAGTGATTCTGGATACTTGCCTTATGTGTGTGTGTCTATATATATATATATATAGAGAGAAATTCTAGATGAACTTCGGTACCTTGGAACGACCTCGCCTTGGTTTTTCAGTCTGGTTACATCCCAGAGATGCTGGGCCGGGCGGGTCACTTCACTCCCACAGTCTGGTGATGCCCTGGCTTTTCTGGCTTTTCACAGGAAATTTCCGATGGATTACCCTGTGGTAATTTAACATAGCTATTGAAAATGGCCAGTTATAGTGGATTTTCCCATTAAACATGGTGATTTTCCAGTTCGCTATGTTAGTTTACCAGAGGGTATCATGGATGTTCATCCCCTCAAACATGGTGATTGGAATGGTCCTAAAACACATCCCAATTGATTTTTAGTTTGTGTTTCATCCTTGGAGATCCCAAAAGAGATGGCTATGGGGCCCCACTCAGGAAACAACAGTGTGATGCATCCCCTTCTTCCAGAGCAACGTGGCCCAGAAACGGCTCGAAACGGCAGTTGGTTCTGTTCTGAACCCCGTCCGGTGAGATGTTTCTGGATGATGGTTTCATATTACCCTTGAACATGGTCAAACATAGAATTATGCAGGGAAGGGTCAAGACATGTCGCCTCTTAGGGTGTTGAGCACCCATTTGCATGCTATTTTGATAGCTATGGTATACCGCCATCAGTACCTAAAATGATAAAAGTCCCCATGGTCAAACCATGGTCAAACGAGTAGAACCAGTCAACAACAGGGAAATAACATGAAATACAGTGGTTGTATGCCCATGTATGTTGTGTCTCCAGAGTTTGATAACACATGTATAGAGACATCTCCTCCAAATTGACCCACATCCCCATGCTTGTTTTTTGTTCGTACACTTGCTAAAATAACATGAGCAACTCCCCCACTGAAATCCCCAATTTCAACCTGTTGGGGTCGGAGATTTGATATATGTCTGGAATGACAGTCCCCAGTTGATAGGAGAAACTTCCAGTTGATTGAACTTCGCCAGTCTTGTTTTTCTGTGGGGCTTTCCATTATAAACATTGATAAACCATCCAGCTATTGGGGATCCCCCATGGAAAACCCCCATGTTCTTCTGGACGCAGGCATTGTAAGCCCATGCTCCTTCAAGACGGAGAACAGGTGGAGTTTCCTGCTCCAACCAAGGTGCCGGCGGGGGCATTGCACCATGGATCTGTTTTTTTGTTGGAAAAGCGGGATTTGAGCACTAGAAATTGAGGATGTTGAGGATTTGTGTGTTTTTTTTTATGTGTTTTTTCGGACATGTTGGTTGACGAAGCAAATTGGTTAGCCTCTTTTGAAGAGGATTTGCATGGGATTTCCACCAGATTCAAAGCAGGGTTTCTATCGAGAAAGCCCACGGCTTCACAGCGGTGGGAGATCAGCTATGTTGAACCATTCCCAGGAATGCCAATGCGTATGGACCGAACATGATGAAGATACCCTCTGTCAAAGATGGCCAGGGGATAGCCTCCATGTACGGATGATGGTCCCAGCTACAAACCTCCATTTCGTTCGCGGATTTTCCAGCCATGTTTGACTATACCGGAGGGTATTCCCATAATATCCCTAATATATTCCGATTATATCCCAAGAATCACCATTAAAGCGCCATTTTGGTTGGTTAAACGGTTGGTTGCAGACGTACTATGGCCAACAATCGTGGCCGTGGTCAGGCACTGACAACTCCCAAATCCCTACGAGGTGCCAGTTGGCTGTTGGGGCGGCCGGAAAGTCTCTATACCCTCTGGTAAACTAACATAACTATGGAAAATCACCATTTTTAATGGGAAAACTCACTATAAATGGCAATTTTCAATAGCTATGCTAGTTTACCAGAGGGTATTCCAGCTGTTTTTTTCCACCAAAACTCCAGAAGATTGACTCCACATGGTTTCTGAGCCACTCCAGGCAGCAAGTTTCGGAAATCCTGGGGAGATGCTAAGGACCGGGATGCCGCTGGAATCGCTGGGGAAAGCTGATCTAACTGGGAAAGGTATTCCATTAGTATCCAACTATCATCCCAGGATGATCCAATAACTATACCGACTATACCATACAATCCAATTCACAAATGGTATCTAGGAGAATCTAGGAAAATTTTAATGGGTCTTCCAGCCTTTTGGCATCGTTAGCCATGGGCTCGCCATGGCTTTCCATTTACCAATCTAAAGTGGCACGGAAATCCTTGGGTTCGCCACATTTGCAGGGGATCAGCGAAGTGCCCATTCTGCACGGTCTTTCCCTTGAGGATGGGGACATAACCCTGCACACTTTTTTTTGAATGTGGATGTTTATCTCTTCAAATATGGTACAGGTAGTCATATTACGCCCAACCCCCCCTGGTTCGCCCACACAACTTTCTAGGGGGTTCACAGGATATTGATTCAGTCTTCCAGATGTTTCAACCGAGTTTCTAGGGAATCATCAACCCCACCCCCGTTAAACTTTATATTCAAGGGTACTTTCAAGGAGTTAGGGTTTAGGCTTAGGGTTTAGGGTTTAGATTGGTTTAGGGTTGATGATGATGATGATGACGACGATGAAAGCCATGGGATTTTCCAACCATCAATCCATATGGGTGGACAACCGATTTGGCGTCCGCTTAAATGGTCATCTCCAGGACAAATTGGTGAACGGCTTGCTCTTCTACCTGAAGGCCTGAAAAATCAAAAAAATGTTTGGTTAATCTTGGAAATCATCCCCAAATGGCCTTAGTTCATCTTAGTTCAGGTTAGTGAAATATTATAATTTACTTCGGTAAATGGAGGTTTTTTTCCCAAAATATCAATGGCGGTCCATAATACGGCAACTTGACCCATCCCCAAACGATCAGATTGTTAAATTTCACGAGGTCTTGGGGTTTTGGGATTTTTAGGGTATATTGGGTTTCAAAGTCAAAATGCATCATTTCGAGCAACCTGCGCGCAGAAGGGTCGTGAGGAAAAGTGTTGAATGTTGTGATTTTTGTTGAATCAGTGGTCCACAGGTCCAACTGGCGTTCCAGAGAAACTGAAACAGTCGGAAGCAGTCGGAAACAGTCGGAAACAGTCGGAAACGGTCGGAAACAGTCGGAAACAGTCGGGAGCGGCCCGGCCTGATCATGCCAAAATTGTCAATCCGCAATTTTTTGCAAAAAAAAACTTTCCGCGCAATCCCATTTTTTTTGAAAGTGCAACGGGAAACAGTTGGAAACAGTTGGGGCTCGTACCTTTGACTCGGCAAAAAACGAGCTATTTAAAACCATTTAAGGTTAATTTTCTTTATAAAAGGGTTTTAAATAGCTCTTTTTTTGCCGAGTCAAAGGTACGAGCCCCAACTGTTTCCAACTGTTTCCCGTTGCACTTTCAAAAAGAAATGGGATTGCGCGGAAAGTTTTTTTTTGCAAAAAAATTGCGGATTGACAATTTTGGCATGATCAGGCCGGGCCGCTCCCGACTGTTTCCGATCGTTTCCGACTGTTTCCGACTGTTTCCGACTGTTTCCGACTGTTTCAGTTTCTCTGGAACGCCAGTTGGACCTGTGGACCACTGATTCAACAGAAATCACAACATTCAACACTTTTCCTCACGACCCTTCTGCGCGCAGGTTGCTCGAAATGATGCATTTTGACTTTGAAACCCAATATACCCTAAAAATCCCAAAACCCCAAGACCTCGTGAAATTCAATAGATCAGATTTTTGGACTTGGCAAGTTGATGATTGGACTGTTTTGCTGACGTATGGTGATTTTTCCTGGTGATTTAATGGTGATTCTACTATAAAACATTATAAAACCATAGGAAAATGGTGGTTTAAGCACTGTAAATGGTGAATTAATGGTGATTGATTTGTTTTGTTGGAATTCACCGATGCCACTGAAAAGTGTTCCAACAGGGAAAATGCAAGGACAACCAATCGAGAATTGGAAATATTGGCCGAAGGCAATGATATACATGGGCAGCTGATCTTAAAGATCAAAGATTAGAGTTTAGACCATGGACATTAGGGTATTTCATCAACAAGGTTGTGGAATCAGGCCGTGCTCTTATATGGAGTTGTTGGGCCCTCAAAGCCACAGATGGACCTGTCAGGGTCACCCTCTGGTAAATCAACATGACCATGGAACATTGCCCATTTGATTCGATGATTTACCTATTCAAAACGGTTATTTTCAATAACTGGCCTATTACATGCCTATTAGTTCCATAGCTATGTTCTATTACCAGATGCTAGTCGCCGAAACCAGAGGTGTTTGAGATGTACCAGTTTGACTCGCATGAGCACCTGAGAGAAACTGACAATGCAATCGGTATGTGTTTGCTATTGACCCGCAACAGTGAATGAACATGTAAGTTAAAGACATTAATTCACTAAGACATTGACGTGAGTCTTCAACAGTGAGTTTTTGCTCATAAAGATTGTGAAGACCATTGAGGAGAGGAGCTTGCGATGTACTTGATGTCCGTTTGAATTTATAAGATTTTATAGCCATATTCTGGACGTTTGGAACCCGTGGATTGCCCTGGTGGCAAAAATCGCTTCAAAAATGGTGGATCCACTGGGTATCACTTCCCAGAAATTCGTATATCGTGTGTGTATATATGTATATTTATACACATATTATATCGCTTAAAATTATATATATTGTATACTATCTATTAATCAATATTAATCACATTAATACATATACGATCATATACACATACATTATGTAGCAACACACACACACACAATCTTCCAATGCTTCCAGCCTTAAGAACTATGAGTGGGGCCGGGCCCAAGAACCATTTTGTGACTGGGAAATTGCGGACTTTCGGACTTTCTCACATGTTTGGTTGGCAACCTGATACCTCCGTAAGTTGACATTCTCCGCTCACATTGCGAAGACACGCGGTTCTGCACCTGTATATAATGTATAGTATATATATATATATATATATAAACAAGACTTGTTCACTGGCAATGATGGTCGTTGATTGATGGTCTTCCTTTAATTTCAAGCAGACCTGTTTTTTCTTGCGCCGGGAACAAACCCTATTTGTCAAACCGCATTTCCTGGAATTGAATTTACACCCAATCCTTTCTCACTGTCATAAGATGTCTCTTCCAGGGTATGTTTTCCCGGCTTTTTGGCTCATAAGTGATCTCTCTATTCTTGAGGTTATCCATAAACAAGTCCGGGGATTTCAACAAAACCGAACTGTGAATACCCCATGGCGACAGGAGGTTGAGGCAAAGACTCAATAGGGTGGACTCGAAGAAGGCGAACCAAGAGGGTCGGGAAAGAGAGTGATGGGATGTGGGGATAAATTCTACGTTGTTTTTCCTTTCTCTGGGCATCTCAATTTTTCATGGTTTCCTTGTTATTTCTGCTTTGTGCCTGATATTTGGGCATGGGCGGCATGGGGCGATCAATCAGTCATCGCTTGGGGCTGAAAAATCCGAACTCACGAGCTGAGATGAACTGACCCCAAAAACAAGTTGGAGAGGTTTATGCACCCCTCGTAGCAACGGTTGATGGTGCTAATAATAGTCATTGATAATTCTTGAAGTCCTTATTTGTGAGGAAGGGTGACTTTTCTTTTCGGGCTACCCGCAGATTTCCGAGACTTGATCATCCGGGTTGGTTCATCACTATGCATGTTAAAGCAGAACATCAGACATGATGTTTGCCGACAGATGGAATTCTGTGTTTCAGCAAGCCATGAATTCCATAAGACTATATATGTATATATACAATTATACATATATATATATATATACATACATGACATGACATGACATGACATGACATGACATGACATGACATGACATGACATGACATGACATACATAACGTGCATAACATACATAACGTACATAGCATACATAACATACATAACATACATAACATACATAACATACATAACATACATAACATACATAACATACATAACATACATACATAGATACATAACATAGATACATAACATAGATACATAACATAGATACATAACATAGATACATAACATAGATACATAACATAGATACATAACATACATAACATACATACATGCATACATACATACATACATACATGCATACATGCATACATGCATACATGCATACATGCATACATACATACATACATACATGCGAATGGGAGCTAGACTACAGCATCACACGTACTCCCATGTATATACCCCTTAATCTTCCAGAGCCAAAGGGTTGCATTCAACGCCCCTTTTGGCTCAAGATCACTGCAAGCTCTGAGAGAAAAGAAAGCCATGCCGAAACTGCGAATCCCGTGTCATCACTGGTGAGAACATTCACTTTCTGGAACAGTCAAAAGCACATATCGGGGAGAGAACCTCCGATTCACAGGTTATCAGCCGTAGGACTCCTACGGAGCCTACGAGCGGGTAGCCGCGGGCCTTACAGATGACTGAACAGGATAGCAGCGATAACGCATTTTCTTTCTCTGGACATGCCGTTGCACCAGCTGCCGGCACGCAGTCAAATTCTTCACAGAGTATCGACACTGGTGGAAGCGATGCCTCAGAACTGAGAACGAGCCTACCCAGACGACCTCTGGTTGCTCCTAGAGGGAGACAAATTTCGACAATGCAAGCAATTGAAGATAGGGACAGCACACCTGGAAAGAGAAGATCATCTGCACGACAATCGTCGCCTCCGATGACTCCAAGGACTAAGGCAAAGACTACGTCGTCGAATCCGCCTTCACCGATTCAGGACGCTACTCCATCAGGGACAGGATCTTATCAGCAAGTGAACGCCCCGTCAAGTGGTAGCGACATCTTCACTGCCTATCAGAGCGAATTAGCTGAATACAAGACATCACTGGAAAAGGCTACTGAAGAAGAATCCGTACTTCAGGCAAGATTGACTGAGACGACAGCATATGCCTATCAACAATTTAATTTCCTGGAAAGCACCACTCATCAAGAGATGATGTCGATGACTGAACAACTCCAGATGCCGAACTTTGAGTTACAGGCTGCACAACAAGAAGATGAAGGTGCAACCTACAGGATCGAAGAGTTGGAAAGGTATCAGACTATGTCAAATGAAGCTGCATCTCATTTGGAATTTAAATATTCACGACTACGTTCGGAATTCGATGAACAAATGGGACAAGCGAACGCAATTATGGTGCATGTGGGCGCTGATGCGAATGCTCACATTAATCAACTCAGACTGGAACTAGAAAACGCAGAGATGAACGCAAAGCAAGAAGCTCTGGCGGTCGGCTATGCTAACGACCAGACATGTGCCTTACAGATCGAGATGCTCGAGGTTGCCAATCAGAACCAGACGATGAAGCACACCATGGCCATGAACGTTAGACGACTGGAAACTGAGCTCGATGCTGCTGACATGAAGAGGGACGAGATCATGAAAGAGTTCCGTAGCAACATAAGATCTGAACATGACCGTTACGCAGAATGTGAACATCATTTAGCTTTGGAGGAATCACAACTTCGATTGCAGATGATTCACAATGAGAACTTACAATCTAGACTAGTGACTTCTGAGAGCAAGGTTTCTGAAGAATCTCTAGCTGAATCAAGTGGCATGCGGGACATGAGGATAATGGGACTACGTTCGGAACTACACATGAAACAAAGTCTTTTAGATCGAATGCAACAACAACTGACTGAATCGAAGAATCAGTATCATGAACTTTCCTGTCAACAAGCCAGAAGATCCTCGCCAAGCAGATCACCGCATGGAGGAGTACTATATGAGATGTACATGCAAGCCGTGCGTGAGCGTGACAACTTAAAGGAATCCAAGGCTGAAGTTGACAAGTTGTACTTGCAAAACAGAACTGAACTCATTGACACTGAGAACCTGCTCAAAACCTTCCAGCAACATTTCGATGAAACTGGTAAGAAGTATCAAGATGCTCTGAACAAGATCGATCACATGAGTAGCAATCCGAATGTGACGAGTAACTTGTTCGACAGTTTGCACAATGAAATCAATGACAGGGATACAACCATTGCTCGCCTTCATACTGAACTTGAAGCCCAAAAGGATTCTCTTGAGCGTGCTCACAGGGATGCAGGTAAGTCCATCAAGATGTTGAACGACAGAAGACTCGTGATCAAAGGTGCGACTGACTATTCCATTCCTGAAAGCCACTTGACCGAGATGCATCAATTGGCTAGTGAGCGCTTCGCCGAGGTAGAAGAGATGTCGAGCACCATTGCTGCCCTGAGGCTGGAAAACCAAGCTGCTTCGTCTTCATCATTGAATAGACCGGCTACATTACTTGGGTACCCCAGTAGTGCTATGCCTCGGAATGAATGTGAAGAGAAGTGTGCCAAACTGAAAGCAGAGTTGGACGAGATGAAGCAAGAGAGGAACGCTGAAGTTCGAAATCTTCAAGATGAATTAAGGAAGATGGAAGATCGGAAAGATTACTATAAGAACAACTTTTCTCAAGCTGAAGATCGTGCCAACGATGAGGAGCAGGAATACCGGGCAGAAGCTGAAGCCTTCGAGAAGCTCAGGAACGAGTACAACACCAATGTCAAGGAGCTGGAGAACCTTGAAAGGGACAGATCGAAGTCATCCGTATCTCTACAGAAAGGGACGCTCTCAGTCCCCACGTTTCTCAGTCCCCACGTTTCTCAGTTCCCACGTTTCCACATGTCTGGACAGACGATGTGACAGATTACATATGAATCTTTGTTAGGAAAAATGTTACGTCTACGGAATTCATGCTTATGAATCTGTAGTGTCACTAACAAGCAGACTTGAGGAACACCTGACTCTGATTATATTTCTAATTCACAGGAAAGAAAGAGCCACACAGAAAACAAACGATTTTTTTTTTTGGCTGACCCCCCCCCTTTACCTCTCCCAAGACGGCCTATAGAGCAAACCCAGATATATTTTTTCTTGTCGTGGAGCTTCTTACATTTGTGTTCTGTTCTTGTTCTTGTTTCTTGCTATTTTTCTTGTTTCTGTGGATATCTCATATGCTTACCTGATGCGTCCTGATAATTTGCTTTGAAGAGTGTTTGCAAACGCAACGGACAGGCGTATAAACTAACAAGGTAGACATACCATAGAAATCCCATAAGAACCCAGTGGAAATCATATAAGAATAACATATGAGACTGTAGCAGATAACATGGCCCAGAGAGCCACCTAGAGCCACCAAGATAGCCCAGCTAGGGGAGGGGAGGAATCATCTGAAAATATCATAGATATAACATAGAATTAGTATAGGTACCACAAAGAAATCCCATAAGAATATCATAGATTTCCCTCAGACATCTCATAGGAATTCCATAGAAATATCATAGACATACCATAGAAATCCCATAAGAACCCACTGGAAATCCCATAAGAATACCATACGAGGCTGTAGCAGGCAAGATGGCCCAGAGAGCCACCTAGAGCCACCAAGATAGCCCATCTAGGGAGACACTGTCCTGTCTCCTATTCTGTTTGATTGGTCTCTGCCCCATAGTAAGCAGACTGGGATCCCCTCCATTGCTTCGATATCCCATGGCCTTGACAAGAAAACAAAAGGAGAACAGGTATAAAGGGAACACGAAGAATAAGATGATAAAAAATCTGGATGGCTCTCTGGGCTATCTTGCCTCAAGCAATGTCATCTGTCTCTAGGTGCCTCTCTGGGCTATTTTGTCTATTACAATGTTGTCTGTCTCCAGATAACTCTCTGGGCTATCATGTTTGCTGCACACTCGTCTGTACCTTGGAGGCTCTTTAAGCCATTGAGTCTTCAGCCTCATCCTTGTCCGTTACACGTGCATCTGTCTCTTGGCAACTCTCTAGGGTATCTTGTCTGCTAGAAAAGTCATTTGTCTCTAGTTGGCTCCCTGGGCCATCATGCATGCAATCATACTTGAATGTTCAACCAAATAAGGATCACGATTCATATTCTGCAAAAGGTCAAAAAAAAATTAAATAACAATATCTATAAAACGCCAATAAATAGAATTATATTCACGATACTTCTAATCTGTAGTTCAGCTGCAACAAATTCCGCTTACTCGCGTCGACACAATCATTTGCAAAAATTAGATGACATGCAGCACCTCAATCCTTGGTCTGCCCGTAAGTCCACTTTGAAGCGAGCCGGCGTGCTGCAGAAGCCAGCCAGCCGCAAATATAAGTGTAGGGTCAAGAAGCAAGCCGTCTTGAAGAGACCCGCACAGAAATGATTTGATGATGTGGACTAGAAGATATTTCCAACATCTTCCCAAACCCAAACTCTTCCGCAATTATTTTGCAATTCCGTCATTCGTTGGTGCAATGCATCAAATCAAAGGTGCCAGAGCGGTTCCGCTTCAAAATCTCTCACAGCTGTCTCGCTCGTCGGACAAAAAAGAGAAGATGCACGCACTGAATCGTTACTGCTTGCTCATGAAATCTTCCACGTCTCAATGCCATAATCAGCAATAGATTGCAACACGCCATACAAGAAATTGTCCATGTGAATACACATATTGTTTAAATATGTATAACCTAGAACTGCTAAGACGCAACCCCTTGTAACATCCAAATAATGGATTTCCATAAATCAGAGAAGCAAAATGAAGCACCGGAAAAAAACATAGATTGACATTAACGTTTCGGAGTCTGGGTACGAAATTTCTTCTTTCCATTTGGTACTTTCTGAACCTTCATGCCTTGGTCCTCTTTTTCTTGGCCTTTGTTTCATCAGGTGGCTTGCAGCTGGTGTTCAGCTCATCTTTCTTTTCGTGATCTTCCTTTCAAGACTCCTGCAACCATATCATATTTGATTCTCTAAGGCACTGTCATATCTCCACTTCTATCGCACTGGCCTCCACTCTATCGACTAGCATTCTCTATATTGCTCTGCCATCCCATTGCAGTGACATACCATTGGCTTTGAGATCCCTTTCCTTTGACACTCCTTTGCTTTGGCATCCCCAATATGTAGCATAGATTTTGTTTCGTCATTATTTGAATTCAAATGCGATTTAGGGTATGTGCCGCAGTATATAATTTTAATAAAAATGTTCATATTATGTCTTAACTTGATGAACTTAGAATAAACTTTGTCATATCTAGAACCATACTTAATCAGTAAGAATTTATTTGAAGAAATAAAATAAATGCATTAAAAATAACAAAAAACAGCTAAAAATGACGTAAAAACTGGGGACCCACAACGTCCCGCACTCTATCTCTAAGGGAAGCCGAAAAGATCAATCTCCAACCCTGGCCTAAGACCACTGAACTTTCATCCTGGAAGGGAAGTGTTGTTCATGAAGTTTGTGTTGCGAGTGGAGATCGAAACTATGAAGATTGGAAAGCGTGGCTAGCTCCGTGTCTTGCAGATCAACCTGACTTGGAGGCTTTGGCCAAAGCACCCGATGTGAGATTCCAATCCATTGACGCCAAACTTTCCAATGCCTTGAGGAAAGTCATTGACAATGCTGGGGACAAGTCCATGCAAGTGAAGTATGACATGTCCATGAAGAACCAAATGTATGGGAGGAGTGGGGACTTCATCAAGGGACGAGAACTATTCGCAATGGTCTTGATTAGCTTCAAGTCGCCTGACCACACTGAGGTTCTCTACAACGCCCATCATTTGTACATGTTCAACTACTATGGAGATGACCAACTTGAGGCCTTCTATAACAAGTGGCTTGATATCATATACAACATGAAACATGATGATCTGCCTTCTGCAAATTCCCTGCGTGACACATTGTTCCGGAAAATTGAGCATTCAAAGCTTATGGCTTTCGATATCAACCGATACCGTACCTATGATGAAGGGCATCCTGAGAAGACCTATGCTTCCCTAACTGGCATGATCAAAGGATACATAGCAAGAGGAAAGCAAGAACGACTGGTGAAAGATAGAGAACGTGCAGTGAAACTGTCATTGTCCTCTAACAAGACAACACCTGCCCTGGAAGATGCAGACAAGCCTGCTGCTCCCGTCAAAACCAAGAAGGAGAATGAAGCAGCTGCGTCGTCCACAGGTGATCATCCCAAGCGGCCTAAAGCAAAAGCGAAGAGTGAAGCTGCATCAGTACTCCCAACACCTTCTCCGAAATCCCATGCCGACAAGAACAACAAGAAAGGCAAAGGTGGGAAGGGGAGATCATCTTCACCCGTTGACAAAAAGAAGATTTTCTGCAATTACTTCTTCAATAAAGGAGGATGTAACAAAGGTGACAAATGTCTTTACAGTCATTCCCAGAAGGTCTATGATGCCAAGATGAAAGGTAAGAAAGGGAGAAGCGGAAGTCGAGATTCATCAAGAGGGAAAAGTAAAGGAAGTTCATCTTCAGCTGGACCCAAAAAGAAGATATGTTGGAATTGGCAAAAGGGTACCTGCACGTTCGGAAGCAAGTGTAAATTCCTACATGCGGATCAATCGCCTTCAGCATCTTCAGAAAGAACCAGCAAGAAGACACCAAAGAAGAAAGCTACTCCCATTACCATTGATTCCTTCTTTGATAGCGACAATGAGGACGCCATGGATTATACCTCACCGAGGATAGCCAGCGCAAAGAAGTCTTCTGATGATCGCAGGATCTTTTGATCTGGAACCTGAAGTGCACGAGATTGCCATTGAGAACTACCAGGAGGGATTACCCAAGCGTATGTATCGTGACCCCAACAAGCAGTATGTCTTCTGGAAAGTCGATGATTTGACCAACGATCAGTCCAAGTCCGACAACACCCTCGGTTCAGTCCGAGCACGGGCCAAAGCAATCATCATGGACAGATGCGGACCTCATCGTTTTGTTGATGAAGTTAGAATCATCATTGGCCCCAAGTTCGACATGTTGATCAAACTGGACGATGATCATGAGGACCTGACTTTCACTGAAGAACTTGTTGGACATGAAGCAGGAAAATCTCTCATGAAATCCAAGAATGTGATGTGCATTTCATTACCAGTACAAGCTAAAGATCGAAGATTCATCCTGGATTCTGGCAGCGGACACGACCTGATTTCTGCAAGGAAAGCTGAAAGGATGAACTTGAAGCAACGAACTTGTGATCCTATCATGTTCCACACCGCCAATGGTTCAACCGCTACCCAAACGGAAGCGGAGATTGACCTGGGAACCTTTGATATGACATCTCATGCTTATGTACTGGACGACACTCCGTCCGTGATGTCTCTTGGGAAACGATGCATGGAAGAAGGATATTCCTTTGTATGGCCATCTGGTCAGATGCCTTTCATGATTACGAAGGATGGAGAACGCATCGATCTGACAATCCATGACAACATCCCCTATGTTGATCTTGGAACATACGAATGCACTTCTCATGAATGCCAACATGCATCGAAGATCAATGAATTACTGATACATTCCCAAAATGGATTCAACGATTTCAACGACATTGATGATGTTGGTCAACCCTCACGAAGAGTACATCTCGATGGAGAAAGTGGTCTTGAGACATCGACTGAGAACCACAATTGTTCCCGATACGTCAAGAAGCTCAAGAAGAAGAAGAAGAGAAGAGCAATGAACCGGCAAAAACATTCGGCAACTCCTGGAGAAGAGGAAGAACCACCTGAAGACGGCGAATATGAACCTGGGACTCCGTTTGACGGGCCTCCTGGTGACGAGACTGACTTTGAAGATGATGGTCATGGTGCTCCTGAAGATGCCGCTGAAGGTGATGAAGATGACATTGAGATCGATGTTGTTGAAGGTGAATCCAGGGTAGCCAAAAGGGGAACACTCAAGAGAGAAGCTAATAGCTTGAATCACAAATTGACCCACAGATACAAGAACGCATATTGCGACTCATGCATTCGTGCAAAGATGAAGCACTTCAAGACTCGTCGTGGTGCATACAAAAGGGAACTCAAGAAGTTTGGCGACCTCATTACCTTTGATGCGGTGGACACATCCAAAGTCCATGATGACGTATTGGTCCTCGAGAAGGAAGTGTTGGTTGTCAGAGACTGTTTTACAGGAATCATCGGTGCTTATCCATCTGATCGAATGACCAAAGATGATGTAGTCAGAGCAGTGAAACAGTTCATCGGCGCCAAGAAGGTCAGACAGGCCTACTCTGATCATGCTCCTCAATTCATTGAAGCTATGAATGAGATGAAGATACCAATTGATCATTCGTTGCCTGGGAGACCTCAAACCAATTCAATTGCCGAAAGGACAAACCAATTTATCCTCACAGCTACTTCTACATGTCTTTTGGAAGCTGGATTACCACCTTGTTTCTGGAGAACAGCAATCCTTTGTGTATGTCATCTACTCAACGTAGAACCCAACGATGATGAATTGAGCGCTTGGTGCAAACTCCACGGATCTGAATTTGCTGGCAAACTCATTCCCTATGGTGCTCGTGTGAACTACAAGCCTCCGAAAACCAGAGAAGCGGGACAACTTCATAAGTTTGGACCTGACTCTATTCCAGGAGTGTTTGCAGGGTATCACATTGGTCCAGGAATGCATTGGTCAAGACAATACAAAGTATGGCCCCTGAGTGAATTCGTACATCAGAATCTTGGTGACGATGCTAGCAAACCTGAACACCGTCTTCTCAAACCTCATTTGACCGAGAAGGTCGAGATGGTCACCCCATTGACATTTCCATGCAAGCAAGAGTACGAGAGGGTGAACACCACATTGGAAGGAATGAAAGAAAGAGAGATCCTCGATGGCGATCCCTCCAAGGTGCCTCATGGAGATGATGAAGAACATGACCATGACGAAGACGATGACGAGCTTGATGACGGAGATGACGGTGGACCTGGACCAAGTGGTGGAAAAGTTTCAAAGAAGCCTCTTGATGACTCAGAGGACATCTTCGACAAGGATAAAGATCCAGAAGAGATGACTCTCCAGGAACTCATCGACGCCCAACCGGATCATTGGAAGTCGGGCAAAGCTGGAGATGGGAAGGTGTACCTCAATGATGATGGTGAGAAGGTCAAATTGAATGTCAAGGGTTACCCATACAAGATTGGAGATGACGGTAGACGAATGTTCAAAACGTCATTGCGTCCCAAGGGGACCTATTCTCCTGAAGAATGGCGCAAACTCTCTCAATCTGACCGGAACACCATCCTCAAAGCCGAGAAGAAGAAGTTGGAGAAGAAAGAGGCCGATGACAAAGCCAAAAGATTGGTCGAAGAGAAGAAGAAGAAAGCAATGAAGAAGGAGAAGAAAGATTCAAAGAAAGACAAGGACGAGCCGAAGTCCAAGGACGATGAAGGAGGTGATGAAAATAAGAAGGATGACTCTCATTCAAAGTCAAAGAAATCTGATGCAGGTGTTGGTGAAGTTGTGAAGAACAAAGTTACCTTACCTATCACATGTACAAGTACATATCTTGATCTGTATGACATAGTCGATGATGACGATGTCCATGGAAAACGATACATTGATTGTCGAAAAGTGAAGAGGAATGCTGATGCTAGTCCATGTTCCGATGCTTCTACTGATGTCCCGGACGACGAGGAATATCTCACTGAATGGGATGAATGGTCGGAGGTCGAGAAAGGACGTGGCCCAAAAGCATCGTGGAGTGGTGAAGTTTGGAGCACATTGTCAGGTGAGATTTCAAGATTCTCCGTGGCTACGCCAGGTGAGTCGACAATGATCAAGAATGGCAAATGTGTTAATGTCAAGAACGTGAAGAACATAGCCACTGATGATGATGAATACATTTCATTCCCAACTATGCCGTGTACTTCTGCATCCAATCAAAGTCACCGAACCAAGATACCATCAGGGGGCCTTGGAAGTAAGCTCTTCAATGCAATGGTTTCACGACCTGTGGGCAGAGCTGAAATTGAGTCCAACCCAAAAGCCAAAGAGGCAATGCTCAAGGAGTGGAAAGGCCTTCGTGATCAAGAGGTATTCGACTTTACAATGGTTCGTGAATATGACGATGTCGTTGCAGAGGCCAAGAAGAATAAAAAGGAAGTACATATGGCCAGGGTCCATGGCATATGTGTGGAAAAGAATTATCAGTTGTCCGAGGACAGTCCTGGTCGAAAGTTCAAGGGAAGAGGCGTTCTACTAGGCAATCAGGTGAAGAATCAGCATTGGGAGGCAGCATTCTTCCAAGACTTGGGAAATTCCCCTGCTTCCTTCGAAGCCTCACGATGGGCCGATTTCTACGGATGTCTTCCTGGACACTCCGTCAAGCTGGCAGACGCGATTCAGGCATACATCCAGGCCAAGTTGAAGGGACCTTTGTGTTGGGTGGAGTTACCCACTGATGCATGGCCTCCTGAGATACAGTACTGGAAGTTTCGTCGCCCTGTCGTAAGACTCGACAAAGCCCTGTATGGACATCCCGATTCAGGCACGATGTGGGAACAACATTGTGATAAGAAAGTTCAAGAAATTGGTTTTAAACCCATTGGAGAGGAATGGCCTTCTATGTATTTTCATGATGAGCTCAAATTGCTGTTGGTAATCTATGTGGATGATCTTAAGCTTGCTGGGCCCTCCGAAAATCTGGCCAAAGGTTGGGAAATGCTGCGCACAGTTCTGCGCATTGAACCCGAAACCGACCTGGGACTTTACTTAGGATGTGTTTTATCCCAAGGTGAGACCCAATTACATAATGGTAAGAAAGTCAAGACCATAACTTATAACATGGAAGGATTGTTAAAGTTATCGGTGGAAAAATATCTTGACATCATTGGTAAGGACACAAAATTGAAAAAGGTATCAACTCCAAGCCTTCCAGAGGAAACGAAAAGCAGCCCATATCGAGCTCCTTCCGATGGAAAACGCAGAGTTGAGTGTCCTTGGTGTGCACATTCCTTCGATCCAGATATGCCTGCTCTCTCCGAGACTGGCAACTCACGTCCTGGCCAAGACAGTGAGACACTGAGCCGAGGGAATCTAGCTCCGCATGCAGCTAGTGTGCTTATGAAGCTGCTATATGCAGCCCGCATTGCGCGGTTTGACCTTTTGAGATCCATCAATGCATTGGCACGTAATGTGACCAAATGGACAAAGGATGATGACGCCCGTCTTCATCACCTAATGTGTTATGTTAATTCCACATTGTCCCTCAAAATGATAGGATGGGTCGGAGACAAAATTGAAGATTTATCATTAGGACTATTTGCAGATGCGGATTTCGCTGGATGTGCCCAATCCTTGAGATCAACTTCAGGATCGCACTTACAAGTCCAAGGTAAGTTCACAAGATTCCCACTTGCTGGTGGAAGTAAGCGACAAGGGTGTGTTAGTCATTCAACCCCCGAAGCTGAAATTGTGGCTGCAGATACTGCACTTAGGACTCTAGGAATCCCCGCATTAAGTCTGTGGAAAGTCTTAGCCAAAGTTTTTCCTCAACTCCTGTTTCATGACGATAATCAAGGTATGATTGGTGTTGTCAGATCAGGACGGAATCCAACCATGCGTCATTTGGAGCGCACACATGGTATTTCCATTGCCTCCATGCATGAACATTTCCAAAAGGATCATTTTGTATTGATCTATGAAATTACAGCCAAAATGGCAGCAGATATCCATACTAAAGGGTTCAAGAATCCCATGGCATGGAAGAAAGCTTGTATGCTAATCAACCTGCTGGAACCTCAGGACTTGCAGAGCAAAGAAGTATTGGACATGTTGCAGCCAAGCACCGATGTCGATATGACTACTCGCCAAGTCTTCCAATCAAAGACTGAGGATATCCCAAACTTCCCATACACGGAAACCCCTATTTTGCCGAAAGAAGTGTATAGGAAGGGTTTGACTAGTAAAGAGAAGCTACAATACTTGCCAGGTATGGATCCCATTTTTGTCGTCAAGCAACCGGTGTTTTATCGTCCTAAGCCACCCGGCTTGATTGTGCCGCCAGATGTATTGAGATCCACATGGGTTCTTCTCAATGGTGCATGGACAAAGGTCGAACACCGTGCATCTCCACCAGAGCAGGCTATCCGATTTGATAAGTGGGTTGAACGAGCGTGTTTTCAGTATCATTCGCCCAACAAGCAGCCGTTGATCCCGGACACTGTTTCACAATCCGTTTCAACGACTTCAACCCACCGGGTGATGTCGTCAAAGCACGTGCATGCCCCGCCTGCCCACTCGAGCTCACTACGTGACCCGTGTGCGTCAACACCACATGGTCATGTACAGCATCCGACCGATTCACCAATGCTGATGTTCTCGGTTGATGCCTTGTTTTTAGATGCACAGACATCACCGTCTCAACACCCGAAATCCATTCACCAGTGCCTTCAGCCAGCCACACGTGTGATCAATACGCTTATGCGCCTTGTTCATGGGGGGAGTGAGGGTGAAGGATGGCATTCGCACTCGCACAGTGACAAGGGGCATTCACAGTCCACTTCAACACCTGGCCTATGTCATAAGCATCCGGAATTAGACATCAATGATAATATTCCGCATGTAAAATCCACTCGAAAATCCCAAATGTTGGACAAGAAAAATGAAGATCATTGGCAGTGGGATGGGAAAGAGACATTGATCCGAATTCACAAAACGCCAAGAAGGCAGAACTTTGTACCACAGGATTGCGAAGACTGTCCTTGTGACCCTAGGATCATATGTGATGAGAGGGAAACTGAACAAAAGTTCAAAACTAACACTCGAGTGATCAAAGACATATGGAGATTCAAGGGCGACAATCATGAATCAACAAACAAGTTGAATGAATTTTGGACAGGAAAATCGACATTCAAGGTGCTCGCCAATGCTGAAATGATCGATGGAGGTAAGAACTGTAAAGTGAGTCACGGAGTAATCACGCTCTGCACCAATTGCAACGACTTGAATACTATTCCCATCACTGATGTTTTTGTCCCCTATCAATATCAAATTGAAGTAAGCGAACATGAGGTTGACCATCCCAAGGTGTCGGTAATCCTTTGGAGAGAAAAGAAAAACAGAACTTTGGAATTTCAATTTTCCAAATCACCTTGTGACTTGATGACATCAAAGTATGCGAAGTTTTCCCTTGCAATCAATTTGATCGAAGTTCCTCAAGCAGTCCCATGCTTCGTCTTGTTATGTTCGGAAGAGAGAAATTGGTTTACGTTCTTGCAGAACAAAATGAAGGACGAAATGAAGTTTCATGTCGTACCAATCACTGAAGATGACGACATGCTCTCTCCGTACGGAATCAGTAAAGCAAGGCGATGCCTTCGGACCAAACTTGATTCAGTGTTCTTTGCAGGTCCATGTACAGGAGGTTCACCATGGAACCGAATCAACCGATGGGTAAGCGAAGCAACGACACAACTCATCGAAGCAAAGAAGCAGATCTTCTGGGCGATGTGGGAAGTGTTTGCATCAGTGCTAAGTGAACTTATCAATATGGGATCACCAGCCTTGCTTGAGTTGCCTAGAGGTTGTGACTATTGGAAGGACCGTAGAATGACTGACCTGGTGGAAGGAACCGTATCTCATGAGCACAAATTTGATGGATGCATGTATGGCTTGAAATCACAGTTCCAAGAGACTCCCAAACCAATCAAGAAACCATGGAAGATTGTTACGTGGGGGGTATCTTTTCCGAAACTTCATAGAAGATGTGATCGACGTCATGACCATGCTGAGTGTGCCGGTAGGGAAACTCGCATTACTCAAGTTTATACCAAATGGATAGCCAAGATCATCATGAATGGAATCAATGATCATGTAATCAGGAACAGTCCATTTGTGAACGTCAAAGTGATGAAACGTTGGAAACCGCTCGCATGTGATGAACAATTGAAAGCTGAAATGTCTCGTGATTCCGAGAATATCCGCAGTCACCCAATCAAGTCGGTGGCAACATCCGTTTGTGCTACTCGAGAGCTCGACGCCATTGACCACTCGTTCGAGCGATCGCTACTGCACTGGTGCCTTTCGAGATTGACATCAACTTCGGTTCTTTCTTCGTGGCGCTTTCCATTTTCGTGTCGACCGCTTTCTGAATTCGACTCCGATTGGTTGTTACGAGTCCTACGGTCCGTACAACTATTTCCGTTGCTCGAGTTGTTGTTACGAGACCTACGGTCCGTACAACTTTCTTCTGTACAAAGCGGGATGGCCGAAACCCATGATCTGAACTCAGTAGGGCAATTCTCAGGAAGCCGAATCACCGTTGCACTACGAGTGCTGAAGGGATTGTCCGAAGGAACCATTGCAGCCAAGACTCCATCACCATTCCGAGACACCCGAGGCTCGAATTTCGCCTGATCTCAGATGAGGACACAGCCAATCAATGGATTAGATTTGGCATGCCGCCTGCAGTTGTCTACTCAGCTTATTTCGCGAACTCCAGGCACACCAGTGAAGCAACTGCGCAAGCCCTGGAAGTAGCCTACAAGTTGTTGCAGAGAGCGCAGGATATTGAGAAGAAAATGTTCCGGATGGGAGTTTTTATCAAAAGGGTCGAGATTCATGAAGGTCTTTGCCAGCAGATGCCCATATGAAGATGCAACGATGGGACACTTCATGGACAAAGAGATCTATGACAGACTTGATGAGCTCTGGATCGTATTGTCCAAAGGACACTTTCCCGAACCTTTTGATGATCAAACCACTGCTGCAGAAACTGAGGCGAAGATCCGAAACATGAAACAAATTTATCGAGGAACTCCGTCATTCAACACAGATCCAAGTGCAACATCATGGCTAGCTGTGACAAGGACCGCCGAATACTTCAAAGTCATGGACGAGTTGACCAAGGTGAACCCGAAGTCTCCATCTGACAATGATAGCTATTTGAAGGCAATGAAACACATGGTTGAGATCCAGATGAGGCACCTAGGACATGCGTTGAGATATCACAACGAGCAGACCCCATCGAATCAGATCATCGTGCAGGATGTGATGAAAGATGTGATCGCTTTTGAAACCAACCAACCGAAAGGAAGGAGTGCAGCCCAGAATCATTTCTTATGTTTGTTGGCCCTCGGCACGACACTCGAAAGACACAAGACCAGCGCTCGAGGAGATGGGAATTTGTCGAAGATTGCAGAATTATCCGAGATCCAGTTCTCGATCCTCAAAGTCTTTGACATTCCCCAGGGAATCCTGATTGGACATGGTTACAATGTCTCGATTGCCGATGAAGGAGCCAGATACACTGAGAAAGAAAGACGTCATGCCTGCCACAGTTCCCTCAAAGATTTCACCACAGTGATGACCGAGACTCAAGCTGGAACAGCTGGAGGCATGCACAATTTCGACAACTGGGATATCCCCTTGAACTTCAATGATGGACGAAAACCCGACGAAGTCGACTTCTGGAACAATGAGGAACCTTCATGGGTAAATGATGATACATCAACTGGACCAAGTGCCCAGAGTGCGTCCACTCCTCCGGAGGGACCACAACCACAGGCATCGCAGCAATCACAAAGTTCGAACATTCAACCGAAGAAGATGCCAAGATCATCGACAGGTGGAGGTGCATCTTCGTCGACCCATGCAGCTTTCCGATCTGGACCTGGAGCGACATCTCAGGGTCGTACCGAACCAGAAAGAGATGAAAATTGGATTCCAACTGAAGACTGGGTGAAGAGGAGGAAACCTTCAACCGTGGAAGTGCGTCTCCATGCTGCCGAAGATTATGCACGTGAAGAGCAGAGAATCGCATTCTTGCGATCCGGCAAAGATTTTGTGCTTTCCATCCTAGAGGGTCCTCACACCACTTACAAGTATGGAACCAATTTGGTCTGGAAACAGTATTTGAGAAGATTGACATTTCATGCTGCTCTGTCTTTCAACATGTTGACAGAGGGACAACTTGATTCCCATATGATCAATGAGAGCGACTACGAATGGTTGAAGCTCTACCACTACATCATCACGACCACCGAGTTCGTCAGATGCAAAGGATATCCAGTTACAGAGGTCCTAGCTATGTTGACATTGGGCATTGAAGATACAGTGGAGGGCGAGATTCGAAACAAGCTCAAGAAGTTGGGAAACAAGATTGGACAGTTCATCATCGGGAAGCCTTGGATGGATCAATGGGACGAATTGGGAGGACAAGTGAGAAACAACAAGGCCCTCATCTTGACGGATTTGACCTACCAAACGAGATCTAGCTCGAGAATCATCAACGACATTGAGGCTGGGCTCAACAACATGGGTCTTTCATCCATCAAGGTGTACCAACTTCCCTATGAATCCCTAGAGAAGCCCGAGGATTTCCTGAAACTGGCAACGAAAGCATTGACTTTCCTACGAACCAACGCCAACACGTTCTCAAGTGCCACGGTTCATATTTGGATCTCTTTCGCAGCACTGTTCAGAGGACAAAATCGCATGTTGATGCCAAATGCAGACTTCATCATCAAATTGGCGGAGATCATCACAGATATCAGCCAAGCAGCACCTCTTCCAATTTTCGTCAACATTCTGAAAGACGCCCGGTTTCTTGGGTCCCAATCTTCGATTGTATCCATGGCCGAGGAGCTTGCAAGAATCTTGAAGGAAAAGGGCATCATTCACTCCACCAATGAAAGATTCTGGAAACAGATATATGCATGTGGACGTGAGCCTTTCTATTGGAAGGAAGGTGAAGGCAAGGAAGTCATTTGGGCCATGCTCGAAAAGTCACTGATGCGACAGAAGGTCTTTTTGAATTGTGCCATGGATCATGATACTGTCCACGACCTGAATGAAGAATGTGTCCATGTGAAGAACACCGGATTTGACATTGAAACCATCAAACGATGCACAGAACATCCACGAATCGTTCCCAGCATTCGTGCTGGAGAAATAAGAGATGCTCAAGCTGGATCGGCAAACATCATCGGAGGGATGAAGCACATGAAAGATTCGGTCCAGAGAAAAGCATGTTCAGACATCCGACGAGGAGTATTCACCCCGGAGCCCCTGACAGATGTGGATGAGCATTGGGTTGAGGTGACCGAGGATTCCGAACTGATGTGCGATGTGTGCAAAGGCTTTCACCAAAATGATCCTCGATTGAATACCTGCACCGAGAACCGCACAAGATGTCTGAATTGCGCAAGCAACTGGACAAGATCGGCAATCTACGGAACTGAAGACATTGGGATGGATGAATTTTCACAGGATGCAAGAGTAGCTGCAAGATTGCTCAACATCTACAATGAGTGCGTTGACTGGAGAGAAATGGAAGCCGAAAAGGACCTCCGTGGATTCTTGGTCACTGCGACACTTGCAACGCTATCAGGATACAGGACGACCAGCGATGTACTCAAACAGGTATCACATCGAGGTGCCATCCGCATGCCTGCATACATGGTGAAGGGAAAATGCAGACGAGACCTGTTGCCCCAATTCACTGTGCAACGTGAAACACGAACAGAGGATTGTGGAGGTGGATCACACCGAATTCGATGGTTTTACAGACTGCTTTGGGATGGTGGAAACGTCGCTTATCATGACTACATGAAGACCGTGTTGACCAAGGAGGAGATCGCATCCATGATCAATCCAACCGCGACAGCTGAGTATGTCGGCGACATTTTCGAATTCTGGCTTGGGATGCTTGACCTGGGTATTCAATTCCCTACTATGTTTGGTGGATGGGGGGCAAACCTTGACAGTTGCCTCGCAGGACTGGAAGAATCATTCTGGCTCTTCAGCAGCTCATGTCGACCTACCGACACCATCAACACGAAGCGAAATCGATCCAGGAAAGCGTACATCCCACCGGTCGAGAACGATATGGTGACAACAGTCCTGAAAGAAGCGGGAATCTTCAACCTACTCCTGCAGAAGAAGATCACCAGAATGCCGGTACTCCCGGAAGCCAACTACGATGATCATCCTGAAATGATTGAAGTCTCATCGAGTGACGAGGAGATGGATGAAGTTGGTGAGCATGAAGAGGAGACCACGTCGCCTACGGCGCGAGGCCCTCGAGCAGAACAGACTTCAGGAGAAACTGATGCCGGAGGGGGTGACATCGAAATTGAGGAGGATGAAGAGGACATGGGGGGCCAACCTTCGGAGGCGAAGAAGCGCCGAACTGAGGTGCGGAACATCCGTGATCAATTTGAGAAGTTGATTGCCGAAGCATCGAGTGTTCAATATTGTTTCATTTGTGGTGGAATGCATGACATTGATGAATGTACCACACCAGATGATGAGAACATGAAGGACACTTTGTGGCGCATGAGACTGATCATGGACCAGAAGTCCAAATCCCCATCGTCTTCGGAAAGATCCAAAGCTGCGACAAGAGGTAGAAAAGACAAGCTCCCGAAGAACATCATGCCGCAAGGGAAACGTTGGGGAAGAACCAGATTCACTGAGAAAGAAGAAGTGACCAAATGCTTCTATAGTCAGTCAGCCTTCATGTACGACATTGGTGACCGTGAAGAAGGCGGACAGTACCTAGTGAATGGCGTCGAAGTCAACCCAATTAGCCGAGGTGTGAAGAATCGCCATGAGCTTGATATGCTTATTGAACGGGCAGCTGAGGAATCCCCGCCTGTATTGCCGACCATTGAGGAGCTGAATGCTTGGAACCCCATAGATCATGATGCATATGTGAAATGGCTTACTGAAGAAAGAAAACAGTATGGAGACAACTGGAATTTCAAGTACATCCAACCATTCACACATGGCCACAACATCGGTACACTTCAACTTGCTCGCATCAATGGAGAAGAATATCTTGGATATGGATGGAGTAATGTGAAGCGATATGGCGAGAATGAGTGGATGGGCAACAAGTGGGAAAATCCGCAATGGATAGTCGAACTGTCGAAGAGATTCAATGCAGCGCTACGCCACTCCGTGGGTTGCGTCAAGGACAATCGAAATCACCGTGGACTACCATGCGATGAGGCAGGTTGGGTCAATGTCGAAGCGATCTTGAAGTACGACAACATCTGGAGAGACCAACATACATTGGCTGGAACAACCCGCGTCAACTACCCCGTGCTTGTTGAGAGATGGAACAATTTCCAGAGAGTGATCTTCACTGAGTACAAGCAGACGAAAAGAATCCGAGCTCAAGTGCTAGGACTCAAAGTCACAAAAGGTGAATTGGAATACATCATGAACAACTTCAATGATGGATTGACCTCGAGACTTGAACGACACACACTGAGGTTGGAGATCGGCACAGCAGATCGAGAGATATGGCTTTGGCCGGTGGCAATCCGAGCCCCTATGGCACATTCGAGAGTTCAAGGCGGTGTGCACATCGAAGACAGAAAGACTTCCTACCAGATGAACCCAGGAGTCGGATATACTCTTGGAGGAGGATTTCACTGCACCACTTTTGACAACATCGCCCAAATCTTCAGAGAAGGACTACGTCCCGGAGGAGGAGGTGACCGCATCAATACGTTCTTCGTGCCATTCGCACCGTGGGACGTGCGAAGTCAGACGGTGCTACGATTCAGGAAGATTGATCAAACTGATCTCGTCTACATATACATCACGTACGATTCCATCGCCAAGTTCTCCCCTCGATTATCAGCAGACGGACACATTTTGGTCCAAGAGACAATCCCTTTCGAATCATTCGATGCAGTTTGGTACTACGATTGGAGGGAAAAGGACTACTACCGTCTCATGATCACGAAGGGGAAAGATCAGATTGTACTTTCTGTGCAAGGAGCAAGGAGGGTGGCCACCATCGAACGATTTGACAAACTCATTGGGAACATTGTCCCTGATGAATCATCGCCCGATCTGAACGAACTTCGAAAACTTGTCGACATCAAGACCGGTCACTTCAGTCATGCTCACAGATTATTCCCTGGACATCCGGATTGGAATGATGCAATATCACTTCTAGCAGTCACTCATCATCCCAGCAAGGAGGACCATCGACTATGCCCCGCATGTCTGATGGAGACCCCTGCATCACTATCGATTTGTGTGATGTGCAAAGGATTTTTGGTCAGTCATGGATGGAGGAAGCGAATCAAGATCACCGTGGCTACTGTACCAAATGCCGAATCACGTCCTCGAGAAGAAGATCTCAAAGACCATGTCAAGAAAGCATGGGAGGAAGTGAAAATCGATTTGACAGGTGAAGATGATGACGACGAACTGATGCAAGATGATGATGACGTCACCATGAAGAGTCCAGAACAAGAACCTCAACCAGAAGAAGAAAATGATGATCAAGCCTCGAAAAAGGGTGACATCAATGACGAGAGAAGAGACTTCAGAGAGCAAGATGAGGTCGATAAATTTCTCAATGAGGAAGGAAAACAAACCGATGAGAATGACGATGAAGAGAAAGAAGACGGTGAGATCAACATTGAGGAGTACGAGGCCGGAGAAGCTCATGATGCAGTGATCGAATATCCCAAATGGCTGAAGAGGATCGAATTTGGATCAAAGGTCCTACCAATCGAACCATGTACGATTGGAGATGCACAGCCGGAGCTCATCAAAATCCTCCTGTTACAGATTGGGTTGCATATAGTCAGGATCTACAGACTATTCCAACGGAACTTCTGTGGAGACATCGAAACGGCATGGCAACACTTTCAACAGAACCAGAAATTCAGGATGGACTTGGATTCAAGAGTACCATACCTAGGTGAGGATGAAAATGGTGAACTCATCGAACCAACTGCACAACAGATGAAGGAGCTATACCAAGAAATCGGCCGACCACAACAAAAGGACGACATCGGGGAAGAGGGATTCGTCAATGCATACTATGGGGCGGTGGTACTCAAGCGACTTCTCGTATACACCCTCGAATGCGGTTACACGTATGAAGACTTGCAAAACATCTTCTATGACGAAGAGATGGAGAAGCTGTCGAAACGTGACACATCAAGGGATGAGATGAGAAAGACCACAGCTGCCCGCGAAGCCCTTGACCGACAAGACGTCATGGTCAGAAGAATCATTGCAGGTGCATACAAGGTGAACGCTGTTTATTTCTTCAGGAACGTCGACTTTCAAGACACAATCACATTGAATCCAGTCGACATAGTGTGTGCTCTTCGACCACCACTTCGAAGAATATCAGTTTTGCATCTGATCCTTCAAAATGGCCGACAATTGCCACGACCTCTACTCCAGAGGCTGTATGATGCAATCAATGATTATAACCACATCAAGCAACGGGATGATCAACGACCAAGATGGGGCATCCACATGTCAGAAGCCCACCTGGTCGCGATTGCTGATACCCCGGTCCCTGCCGATCGTGAACGTGCTAACCCGGCAGCTGGCAAATCAAAAGCAGCCCCGAAAGCAGCACCGACACAGGGCAGAGTGTCAAAAGCGAAAGCATCATCATCAGCAACATGGAGAACCGTCGAAGCTGCTCCTCCGCCGAAACAAGCTCCAGTGCCTCCGCCACAGAAGGGTGGAAAAGACCAAGGAAAAGGTGAAAGATCTTATTCACACCGTGGTGGCGACTGGAATCATCAAGGATACTATGGATGGGGATACAAACGATAAGTTGATATGACCTCTGCATAGGTCCTGATTGAACCTGGCGAAGCGAGGCAGCAATCATTGCTCGAGATTTACCTCTACTTCATCTCGAATGATTTCTGAGAGGACTCTGAGCCGGCTAATTTGGAACCACACATTTTTTTTTGAACATCATTGCACGAGACGCTGAGTTTCTACAGCGGTCTACATCCCAACCGACGAAGGGACGGGAAGGTAAGCTTCTAGTTCCATAGTCATTTTCGTATTTTGATTTTATTTTCATGCTTGAGTGGAATTCCATGCTGGCTACGCCACATCGGATGAACCTCAATGCTGTACATAGACTACGTCTTGTCAGCGTGCATGTGAACAGGACCTTTATTTCATTTTTTTTGGTAGAGATCGTAGCAAGCCGCCATGTAGATTTGAAGTTCTGAACGGACTTTAGCTCTCCGTAATTCAATAGATGAACAACTGCAGATGTAATGGAATGATTTAAGGGCCACTCCTTTGCGCGTAACCAACAGAGTTGGTCATGCGTGGGGGGTGCGAATGGGAGCTAGACTACAGCATCACACGTACTCCCATGTATATACCCCTTAATCTTCCAGAGCCAAAGGGTTGCATTCAACGCCCCTTTTGGCTCAAGATCACTGCAAGCTCTGAGAGAAAAGAAAGCCATGCCGAAACTGCGAATCCCGTGTCATCACTGGTGAGAACATTCACTTTCTGGAACAGTCAAAAGCACATATCGGGGAGAGAACCTCCGATTCACAATACATACATACATACATACATACATACATACATACATACATACATACATACATACATACATACATACACACACATACATACATACATACATACATACATACAGACACACACACATACATACATACATGCATACATACATACATACATACATACATACATACACACACATACATACATACATACATACATACATACATACATACATACATACATACATACATACATACATACATACATACATACATACATACATACATTACATACATTACATACATAACATAACATAACATTACATACATACATACATACATACAGACATACATATACTAAGGCACTACCAGATAGAATATTATCCTGTGTTCAGAGATCGACGATTTTGCGGGTGAAACCTAGTTTGCAGGTGAGAATATTCTATCTGTTTAAGGTGAGTAGCAAAATGTTGATTTCGCGTATATATATATATATACGAAATCGTTGATATTTCGAGCTTATAAATTATGGAAATATATCTCCAAATCTACATGATTTTAAGCTGAACTTATTCTATCTGTTGGATCCGTGTATATATATATATATGGTTTTCTCCATTTTCAATGGTTTATTTTATTCGATGAGGAATGAATATCAACAATTTCAACAATTTCATATCAATATATTCATCAAAGAAGGAAACATCACTGGTATCATTGGTCTGTTGGAATATTCTATCTGTTGGTTTTATGTATATATATATATAGGTTTTCTGCATCCTCCATGGATTACTGTATCCAACAAAGAATGAACTTTTAACGTTCCAATTGGTGAATTTGGGTGATCTCGTTGAACTTGATATTTTATCTATGAAACCACATAAGAATTGTTTCATCAAAAAGTGAATATCACCGGTATCGTTGGTCTGTTGGAATATTCTATCTGTTGGTTTCATGTATATATATATGTGTTTTGAACCTATGGAATAATGTTGTGTTGTATGCATGTCATTGTGGATCACAGCATGCACGATGAGCGCAGTTCCAGCAACTTTGCAAATTTCAACGGTATAAATAGAAACATTCAGTTGCATTTCTGCATTGAATACCAAGCCAAAGTTACATATATATAGGAATACTAGAAAAAATCAGTTGCGTTTTCTCAGCGCGTGGTCGGTGGGAGATGTTGGAGGTATGGTTTTGGAAGAATTCCAAAATATTATGTTATCAATATATATTTGTAGAATTTCCTTTTTAAACGGTCTTCAAAAATCAACAGATAGAATATTCAGATTGGCGGTGCCAGCTTTGCTGGCTGCCAGTGGTCACATTCTATAAATATAATATGTTAGGAAAACATTAGCAAAAACCTTAGCAAGAATACGATTTTCATGTGTTTGGATGTGCAATTAGTAGAAACCACATGCAATGTTTTCCTAGCCATCCCATAGCTATTCAATGATTTGAGGGATACAATATTGTGGAAAACATTGACACCAAATGCAACATGTTCCCGGCAATCCCATAGATATTCAATGATTTCAGAAATATAACAGCATGGAAAACGCTGAAACCAATGCATCATTTTTTCTCAGCAATCCCATAGATAGTCAATGATTTAAGGTATGGAAACCATTGAAACAAACTGCAATATTATTCCAGTAATCCCATAGAGAATCAATGATTTCAGGGATACATCATTTTTGCAGTTGAGAATATTCTATCTCTTCATTTGGTTGCTAAAATCATCAAAATCATATAGTTTCTTTATGTTTTTGCTTATCTTGGATATTCTATCTGTTGGATTTGCTGATGGCGTTTTGGCCTATTCTATCTGTTGTCCAGTGTTTCTTGAATATTCTATCTGCTGGTGACTTAATATACATACATACATACATACATACATACATACATACATACATACACACACACATACATACATGCATGCATGCATGCATGCATGCATGCATACATACATACACACACACATACATACATACATACATACATACATACAGACAGACACACACAGACAGACACACACAGACAGACACACACAGACATACATACATGCATGCATACATACATACATACATACATACATACATACATACATACATACATACATACATATATACATACATACATACATGCATACATATACTGTCCTGCCTTTATGATAGTTGAAAAGGTGGTACTGTATATTTTTTCCATCTTTGGACACCACGGTCACTGCACCAACATTCACTACTGGTCTGAATCGGGCACCCTTAGAACGCTCGCTAGCGGTAGTGAATTGGGTCCCTTAAATTAAAACACTTGCTACCGATAGTGAATTGAGAATCCTTAGAACGCTCGCTACCGGTAGTGAATGGGAACCCTTAGAACGCTCGCTACTGGTAGTGAATTTGGAACTCTTAGAACGCTCGCTAGCTGTAGTGAATTGGGAACCCTTAGAACGCTCGCTACCGGTAGTGAATTGGGAACCCTTAGAACGCTCACTACTGGTAGTGAATTGGGAACCCTTAGAACGCTCGCTACCGCTAGTGAATGGGAACCGTTTGAACGCTCGCTACTGGGATTCAAGTTTATCTTATTAGTGTCTGCTTTTAAGATAGATAGTGTTCTAACAGGGATCTATCTTAAAAGCAGACAATAATAAGATAAACTTGAATCCCAGCACAGAGTGTTCTAAGGGTTTCCAATTCACTACCGGTAGCGAGCGTTCAAAGGGTTCCCAATTCACTACCAGTAGCGAGCGTTCTAAGGGTTCCCAATTCACTACCGCTAGCGAGGGTTCTAAGGGTGCCCGATTCAGACCAGTAGTGAATGTTGGTGGAGTGACCGTGGTGTCCAAAGATGGAAAAAATTACAGTACCACCTTTTCAACTATCATAAAAGCAGGACTACATACGCGTCATTATACATCATTCAATGCCAAGCTTGGATGAATAAAACCCTGCCACCAATGATCGGCGACCCGCCAGGCATGGAGCAGCATGGAGGCCGTAGAGTTTCTTCCCGAAACCAACCGTTCCGTCGTTTGAGCAGCCACGGGATGGGTCTACGAGGCTGAAATTCACGAAAAGACCAGCAAAAACAATCAAAGACTGGAAGCAAAATGCATTTTTCCTATGTTTTTTTTGTTTATTTGTATATTTCTTGTAAGCTTCTGTTAGAAAAGAAACGTTCGAAAGATCTCCACTTGGACTTTACGTCAAGGTGATTTCGCATTTCAGTGGTTTTCCAGGCTGGTTTAGGTTACACTTTCCCGTAACTGCATGGAAGGTATCTGGCTAGATATCAAACAGTTGTGGAGCCTCGCAAACCCTACCTGGCTGCTAGATTGCTTGTAAACAAAACGTAAGTTGGTGATGTTGCTCTCGCAGAAACCCGGTGGATCATACTGCCTATGTGTCCAAGCATCATTCGGAGCAACTCTTTTCCCCAGATATGGTTATTGCAATTCATAGCAGAACACAATCACTGGTTTCAGTTTGGAACATTTTTTATTTTTCCATATATTGGGAATTTCATCATCCCAACTGACTTTCACTCCATCATTTTTCAGAGGGGGTAGGCTCAACCACCAACCCCTGGAGATGTCTGTGCTGGGGGTGAACTGAACAGCCCACATGTTGAGTCGAGGACTGGTCCCTTACCATGACTGGTCCCTTCCAAATACGACGTTTTCATGGGATCCTGTTCATGACTACAACCGGGGGTTTTCCTGGCAGTTGATTGGGATTGATGATATACCCATTTACAAATAGATATGTCGACATTCCATGACATTCCATTTACCCACAAAAACATATATTTTGCCACATGATTGTAAAGTCTGTTTAAAGTTTATCATGTTTTTTTGATATGTGTATTTTATGGTATTTTGAGTGTCTTGGAGCTGCAAAAAATGTAGATAACCATCGACGATGGTGGATGGAGTCCGCTGACTTTTGCGTGCGCAAAATTCACCACGAGAGGGATCGGAATCTTGCGCACCGATTGGTCCGGAAACATCTCTGAACGTCCCAATAAAATCAGGTTGATGTGTTCCAGTCTACCTTAAGAGCTTGATGGTCTATTCTCAGAGTACCACTAAAATCCAATTCATACATTATAGGGCCTACACTTCTGCACACAAAAACTGCCGATATCCATAGATTTCCCACATAGTTTGTATGTTTGTCCTGCTGTTCACCAAGATTCCTTCCCACGCCGGCCTGGAGAACTGGCGAATCGCCACTTTCGATAGCTGCCACAGTTCCAGTGGATCACCACGGTCACACCGATTTGGCAGCCAGCTCGGGTGTGAATTGAAAAGCAAAACCGCAAGAAGCCAAGAAGCAACATATCCCTTAGTCCGACTTAGTCCCTTAGCAAGAATTATCATGAAACACCAAATACTTTACTTCGTGTGATCCCCACCATGACATTTATACATTTTCTTACTGGCAATCTTCTGGCATTCTATCTGACATATCTTCTGACATTCTATTTGACATTCTATCTGGCATATCTTCTGGCATATGATCTGGCATATCTTCTGGCATATCTTCTGGCATTCTATCTGGCAAATCTTCTGGCATTCTATCTGGCATATCTTCTGGCACTCTATCTGACATATCTTCTGGCATTCTATCTGGCATATCTTCTGGCATATATTCTGACATATCTTCTGGCATTCTATCTGACATATCTTCTGGCATTCTATCTGACATATCTTCTGGCATATCTTCTGACATTCTTTCTAACTTTCTTCTGCACATTCTTTGTCCCTATCTTCCTACATGAGGTCCGGCAGGAACACTTGGCGTGGATACTCGCGTTGAGGTCCGGCAGGGAACACTGGCGTGGATCCTCGTGGTTGAGGTCCGGCAGGGAACACTGGGCGTGGATGGTCGTGGTTGAGGTCCGGCAGGGAACATTGGGCGTGGATGGTCGTGGTTGAGGTCCGGCAGGGAACACTGGGCGTGGATGGTCGTGGTTGAGGTCCGGCAGAGAACACTGTGGATCGCGGGTCGCAGTTTTGACGAGGACGACGAGGACGACGAGGACGACAAGGACGACAAGGATGACAAGGAGGACGAGGAGGAGAGGAGGAGAGGAGGAGGAGGAGGACGAGGCAGGAGGAGGCAGGAGGAGGCAGGAGGAGGCAGGAGGAGGCAACTGACATAAAATCTAACAACCCTCACCTGGCAGGTGGGGAAAAAAAAGACCCAGTGCTGGTGAACAAAAAATAATGGCTTTGGAAGACATTGGTTTATGTATACGATATAATTGGAGCATGATTGGATGGCCTTTTTAGAGTTCAGAAATGAGAATTTGAAGCGAAACGACAAGACGGAGCAGCTGGCGAAACGTGGTTGCACAGACGTATGCCCTATCCCATCCCTATCCCCCTGTTTCGATGCTCCAGATCCAACCGGTTTTGCCCAAGTTTCACACCGGAGCAGCGGTCCCAATCTGCGATTGAGTCGCTTGGTTTTTTGAAACGTTGCGTTAGGCAGGATTTGTTGGCAAAAGTCCATGCAAGTCCTGAGTGCAGCATGTGCGATAACCTGAATTATGAATCCCATCACGAGTCCTCAAGGTCACATTGGACGGTCCACCGGCAGCGAATCGCAGCAAATGTTGGTACATGGGGAATGGTCATCAATTAATTACTGGTTGGTGGTTTGGAACATTTTTTATTTTCCCCAATAGTTGGGATGATGATCCAATCTGACTTTCATATTTTTCATGGGGGTAGGCTCAACCACCAACCAGATTAGAATTTGCATAGCCGGTTTTTCAGGATTCCCACTATAGGATGGATGACTTTCAAGTTACTAACCCCATGTTTTGACCGCAAGCCCAGTACTGTAGCTGGGGTGATTGGGTACTTGTGGGTGGGCCACCCAGTTGTGGGAATTGTTGACTATCTGAATGGACACTCCGCACTATCGATAGTATATCGATAGTCATGATCTGTATACATTCATGCTAACATATTTATTACATATATAATTTATTGTAGAACCCCGTTTGGCTTAAGACTGCTTTTGCCGTTTTGGTGCAGGAGGGGGGGGGGTATTGGTGCACGGCTGGTGCGCGGAAAAGGAAAATAGGGGCAAGGGTGGGTCTTGGAAGGGAAAAATAGGTGCGGGAGTGGGTTCTTGCCAATCTATGGATCCAGTCAGGATCCCGTCGGGACCCAGTCGGCAACCAATTTTTGCATTTTTGGGCACCGCTTTTGGCCAGTCGGGATCCAGTCGGGATCCAGTCGGGATCCAGTCGGGCACCAATGTCGGGAGGCAGCCAAATTCATAAAAAATAGCATTTTTGCAGTGTTTTTGCATGTTTTTCGGTGATTTTGGCTGCTTCCCGACAGGTCCAAACGTGGTGCCAAAAATTCGAAAATTGGTGCCCGACTGGATCCCGACTGGATCCCGACTGGCCAAAAGCGGTGCCCAAAAATGCAAAAATTGGTGCCCGATTGGGTCCCGACTGGGTCCCGAGTGGGTCCCGACTGGATCCCGACCCGGTTTCTTCAAAAAAACACTTATTTCCTTAAATTTGAGCACCTATTTTTGAAATTTTAGCACCTTGCCGTGCACCACCCCCCCCCCTCCGTTTCCCCCTCCGGACCCCCCCCCCCACCAGTCTTAAGCCAAACACGGGCTTGGCAATATATAATCATATATATATATATATATATGTATAGATGTATTTATTACAGACAAATAGATACAAATAGATTCAAATAGATACAAATAGTGTACGTGTGTGATGTGCTGCAAGCCACCACAAATGGGATGAAGGGAAGAGTGGCAGTGGTACCCCTGTATTTGCTGGTAGAAAATCATGGTTTCCCGGCGTTTTCCCTGGAATAACATGACTTTCTACGCAAGGACGCCATGACCGGAATGGACTAAGACCAGACCAAAGGGACATGATCCCGATGCCACCGCATCCCATGACTCGACCGCCGTAGCGGCGTAGCGGTGTGCACGACATGGCCAGCATTGGCCATCAGCCGAGGGTTTCGCCATTGATTGTTATAACCTGTTATAACCATCATTATGGACTATAGAACCATTATATACCATTGATTGCTATTGCCATTGATAACAATAATTGTAATAATTATGGTCAATAATTATCCATATAACCAACATGTCTATTGAGTTTTGCTTTGTCATGCTTTGTGGTGATATTGATTTTGCGGATACCTCTACAAAACCTCTATGATCCTCGCCCCATGGGAGCCATGATTTTTTCCGTTACGAAAGCCTCTGGAAATGGGTCTGGAAATGGGAAGGGACCGTCTCATTGGGGGCTTCGGAGATTACATTGCATTGACTCAGTTGCAATTGGATGTGACTATATTACAGTAGATGATTTGCTCACATGAATCTTAATATATCTTAATGATCTTAATGTCCCAGCAAATCTTGCAATCCCCCCTTGCGAAATGATGCGATGTTTGGTAATTTCCCAGCAATTTTTGTGGGATTTATCAGGGTTGCTCCCCTCTGATCAATAGGTGAATGATAGCCACAAAGGGATGAACATTGACCATTTCGCTATTGGGAGCATCCCTGTATATTTCTTACTGGTGCTTACTAGTGATTATGGATCATTCCCTCATTCCCTGCTAAGCACCAGTAAGATGTTCGAGTTTGGACATGGAAGATCTTGCTGAAGATCTGGTGCTCATGTCGTGCATTTGTTTCAGGTCCACGCACGTCGCGCGCTGTCGACATATGTCCGAAGGGGTCACGTCCAGCAGCTCTGCCGGTGTGCTTTTGGTGGTTGAGCCAGCAATCGAGATGCAGATGGGTCATGCCGACTAGGGGACAAACCTTTACTATTGGGGGATGAACATCCATTTGTAAGTTGTTTTGATATGTTTTGATTTTCACAACAGGGTACCAGGGTCTTCATCCAGTTGTATTGTATGGACTAGTTTCGACGTCATGGGGATACATGGGGTTTATATATACAACCTGAATACATATCCCACACCATGATCAACATTTGGAATCTTAAAGCAACCACAATCAATTTGATTTTGTGGTTGAGCCACCCACAGGCTACGTGTTTCTCAAACCATGGGGGATTTGGGGTTTCCAGCAGACTGGCCAACTAGCCACTGGTGGGGCTGCCCGCTCCGACGCTTGGCCGCTCATCTTCCAAGCCGCTTGACCAAGAAACCGCCGTCGGACGTGGAAGGCCCAGACACAACCAAGACATCAGGTGACGGAGAAAATGCGAAACGCGCTGAACAGCGCCGCGTTGCAACGACTGGAAGAGTGTGATGAATGGGTCACAGTTTTAACAGTTTAAGACTGTTTTAGGCATCCAAAAAACATCTGAGTGCAACATTGTAACATTTGGTGTAGAGCCATGCATAGTTTAGGATGGTCAAGTTTTCCCAGGTCGCATGTTATTGGCCTGACTTCAAATGATTTTGGAGATGAATCGCCGATCCTTGCTCCAACAACCTCAAGCATGGGCTCAAATTCCTTGGGGTCTTTGGTCTTTGGGCTTCGTTATCTCATACCCTTGCAATTTCCGTTTGCTGGCCACTCCCCCAAAGATCCCAAAGAGCTAAGCCATGTTCGGATCCCAACGGTCTGATAAAATCACTGGTTCCAAACATGATTTTCTCCCTTTCCTATCCACGCGGATGGCACACATGGCACACATGGCCTATGGTTTTTCTGAGCAAAAACGCGCTGAGGGGAGCTCTACTTTACTCTGGATGCCTACAGGACTGAATGCACTTTGAAGCGGGGAGCCTCATGAATTTTTGTTTGCTCCACACGGGGGATGGACCTCCAAAATAGCAATGGCCATGAGCCCTTTGGCTGATGGCCGCAACTGTTGGGGTGTACTAGCCTCCAATCTAAAGCAGCAGTAGATTCTTCAATTCAAGAATTATAGACCTGGAGTTTCTATTGTCATGTTTGTTCACCAAAGTCTATGCTCGCTTCTTACTGTATTAGGACCTGGATGTTTTTTTTTCCTTTCACCACCCATCCAGATTTCCACAGAATTTCCCCTCATGCGAAAAGGTTCCTGCTAAAAGATTGGGCACTTGTTGATTGTAGAGCATGTTGCATACTCGAGACAGCAAAACCTGAGCAGCTTCAACAAAAACATAGGCTGATGACGAAATCTAGCTGCTAGCCAGCAATACGCATATATATTAGAGCTGCCATTAGCCTCTTTATTGGCTGGTTTCTGACGTCTCCCAGAGGTGAACGTAAGAGATGGGTCTTTTCTACGTAAGAGTTGACGTAAGAAGTCATGTAAATAATGGGCCTTTGAACAATCTTTGTATTGTATGTATGTGGCGTTGTATTGTCAGTTGATGTTCACTCATAAGCCCATGTGAGTGGTGTGGCTCATGAAAATGGGTGACTGTGAGCCTAGTTATGGCTATGGCAAGGCGCACGTGGTCAGTGGCCACTGGTTTAGCCCATGACACACTGGGAGAGAACCTAACCTGTCCAACCCCTTCCAAGGACTGTTTTTTTGGCCTGGTTTCTTACGTGGTTTCTTACGTTCGGCTGTTTTTACCTCCCCCCTGAACGGTTCAGAACGGTTCAGAACGGTTCAGAACGGTTCAGGGGTATTCCCCCCTGAAAAAGGCATGAAAAACCTACGTAAGAACTCACGTAAGAACTCACGTAACAACCCAGGAAAAGGTTTCTGAACGGTTCAGAACGGTTCAGAACGGTTCAGGGGTATTCCCCCCTGAAAAAGGCATGAAAAACCTACGTAAGAACTCACGTAAGAACTCACGTAAGAACTCACGTAAGAACTCACGTAACAACCCAGGTAAAGGTTTCTGAACGGTTCAGAACGGTTCAGAACGGTTCAGAACGGTTCAGGGGTATTCCCCCCTGAAAAAGGCATGAAAAACCTACGTAAGAACTCACGTAAGAACTCACGTAACAACCCAGGTAAAGGTTTCTGAACGGTTCGTGGGTAAGTAGGCCATGATGGGCTTCAATTATGGGTTTATTTTGGCTTGTTATGGGCCATGTCTTTCACATGATCTCTTACGTGGACTGCGACGTGGACTGCGACATGGACTCTTACATGCCTGGAGGTGGGGGTATGCTGACCACAGACATAGAGGCCAGTAGATGGTCTAACATATATATATATATATATATATATATTTGGGATTACCCCAATCCACCATGGGAGCTCCCTTTCTTGAGCTTTTTTTTCGGGATGATCTTTCCACGAACGCTGTTTCACCGCGAACCGAGGTTTCAAGTGACCTTCAGCAACTTGAAACTGAAGCTCTCAGATGACGTCTTCTCCCCGAAGGCCGTGGCGATGTGGAGCTCTCAAGTTGAAAAGCCGGACGTTTGTTGATTGGTTGGATTACCCGGCCTGGTAAACGTTTACAGTTTGCGAACTTGAAACTGCCAATTGAAATATAGTGGATTTTCCCATTAAACATGGTGATGTTCCATAGTTATGTAAACGTTTACCAGAGGGTATACCCTAACATATGACATCATGACACCATATGGCTGTGATAGCTATCAACCAGCGATCATGAGATGAGATGGTTTGCTCCAAAGAATCACTTCCAAACATAGAATGGATGAATATAGAATGCCTTACCAGAAATGATTGGTTTGGTACTGGAGCTGTTCCAATTTGGGTGCCATATTTTGGGGGTATTTTATATTCGGGGGATGGTGCAAGAAATCCTCAGCTGAAATAGCTGGTTCTTGTAAAGCATGCCTCTGAGTTGCCAGCTACGCAAACCCTGCACCGCTAGCCCATATAGGCTTTGGTAAAAGGAGTGAAAGCCGTTTTCGCATGGTAGCGGAGCTGGTTCCGGGCCGTCCTGGGACCAGCCGGTGGGTTGCACCACTACCTGCGGGGAACACCGCGTAGCCTCCATAGGCGCGCGAGTGGTTGGCGAGCTGCGTGAGGAGCGGCCGCTGGTGGTGAAAGAGAAGAGGAGGCCAGCCGCGTGAGTAGCGGCGACCACAGCCCGTCACTACGGGCAAGCCAGAAAGGCAAGGGCCGAAGGAGTCCGGGTGAGACCCGGTGGCGATCAGCAGCTGCAGTCGAGCGGCGTGCTGAGAGAGGTGCTCTCAGAAGAGCCGAGGCGCTACTGCAAGCTCCAGCCCCGAGGCCTGGACAGCCAGTGGACGCACCAGCAGCAGAAAGGTTGAGCTACGTTGAGGGGCTTCGGTTGCAGTCAGCACCGCAGCTTGGAGACCCCGACTTCGTGGACCACAGAAACCCAGTGCGAGGAGGAATTCCTGCGCACAGTGCAGCGTCAACAGCGGCGCAAAGAGGGTTCAATCGCTTTGCAAGGCGATACCCGCACCTGGCAGAGCAGGTGAGACGCAACCCAGGGAGGTCGTCAAGAAACTCCTACGCAAGGGAGACAGGAGGACGTCGAGTAGCTCACGGACTACTTGGCGAAGGGCTTGAGTCAGTGGACGAGAACGCTACGCAGACAGCATCCGAGGAGGTTCTGGAAAGAATCAGGCAGGACCTGAGAAGTGAGACCGACGAGGACGAGACAGTCTTCGTTGACGGCGTCCTCGAAGAGGACGGCAGCAGCAGCTCTTCGGCGCCCACGCAGGTCACCAGGACCGTGGGTGGAAGGGCAGTGACAAGACTCCCGGAGGATCGAGACACCGTGATCCCCGAGGACAACCAGACTGAGTTCTCAGAAGCAACACTGACTCACGCACCAACAAGCGTGTGGTACAGCGTAGACGAAGAAGAAGAAGCAGAGGAGGCCGCAGAGCAGGCCACAGAAGAAAACGAGCAGCAAGAGGCTGCTGAGGGCGACTCAGGTGAAGTTGGGCAGGAGCAGTACGAAGATAACTACTCTTCGTCCAGCTACAGTACCGGGTCGTACAGTACGTCAAGGGCGAGCTCTTCGAACTGGTCTCACGGAAGGGATCATTGGGAGCGCTACGAGCCCTACCACGCGAACTACAGGTTCCAGCACAACGAGTGGCGCAACTGGGCCGACTGGGGAGCTTACGATACGGTTATCACCGAGGCTGGTAAACAGGCGGGTAACACCGTGCTGTACATAGCTGAGTGCAGATAGCCCTATAGGTGTCTGTTAGTGTACAGTGCTGAAATGGCCTCACCGCAAGAGGTGCAGGCGATGCAACAACAGTTGCAAGCCCTACAGGAACAAACAACTGCTTTGAATGTCAGGCTCATGAGATAACACAACGTAGGTTGACTGAAACGGAAACCCAACTGGCAGCAGCGAGGGCAGCACAAACCGCGCAAGCAAACCAGGATAGGAGTCTCATACACCCCAGCAATGTGCCCAAACCACCAACATACAATGGAAAGAAAGAAGAGTGGGAAAAGTTCAAACACATTTTCACAGCATGGTCAAGCACAGTTCATGGTAAGTATCCTGAGCTCTTGGAAAAGTATGGAGCAGCTAAGGATCCAATTGATGAAGTTGCTTTTACCGAGGAAGAAGATCGTTTGGCAAAAGCGATGTACACCTTCTTGATGCAGTATTGCCCCGAACCGACAATGAACGTCATCGGTCAAGGGCTGCACGATGCGAATGGGTTTGAAATTTGGAGGCGATTGGTTCGACTCTCAGAACCCTCCTACCGCACCAAGGCATGGGTGTGGAGGAAACACCTTTCAAACCCAAACTTTCCGTCAGACATGGCCACGTGGAGCACTGCGCTTCATCAGTGGGAATCTGAGCTTCGTGAGTATGAAAGGATGTTTAAAACACCTTTTTCGGAAGACGAGAAGGTTTCCATTCTCGCACATGTGTCACCAAAAGAATTGCAACAAAGCATATTCATGCACAGCGATGCGCTGAATAGTTACTCGAAAATGAGAGAGTACATAGAGCAGTACTTGGTAAACAAGAACGTGTGGAAACGTCCGCATGGATCCCAGTTTGGTTTGACTAAGGTCGCCAATAAGGTTGATGATGGAGGTCCGATGCCAATGGACATCGGTGGAATTTCCAAAGGAAAAGGTTCCAAGGGTGACAAAGGAAAAGGCAAAGGTGGAAAAGGAAAAGGTAACTACGACCAGAGTGCAAAAGGAGACAAGTCCTGGAAATGGCAATACAGCGACAAAGGTACTGGAAAAGGAAAGACAAAAGGCAGCCATGAGAAAGGAAAGGGTCAGGAAAAAGGAAAAGGAAGTAAAGGTAAAAGTCAGAACGACAAAGGATCAGGCAAAGGTGGTCAGGTGAACAACCCGGATGCAGGAAAACAATGCCACGTGTGTAAGAAATTCGGGCATGTCGCAGCCGACTGCTGGTGGAAGGTCGGAGCCGTGGAGAACTCAACACCTGCTAAGGAACAGGCGGCTTCTTCCACTGGAGGTTCAGGTGCAGTCGGTGCCGTGTCAGATCTCTTACCATCTCCAAACTCCATGATTTTCACCGTTGGGGAATCAAGGGTTTCTACTGTAAGTAAAACAGGAAACACCAGGTATCTCTTGGTGGACTCAGGAGCATGCGAGAGTGTGGCAAAGCAAGGAGACTTTTCAGGTGCAATTGACAGCACTAAGGCCAGACCGCTGTTCAGTGTCCAAGGGAACCCACTTCAAGTGCATGGGAAACAGTACCCAGCTGTTCAGCTTGGCCGACTCAAAGGAAACATTGAAATGACAGTGACAGATTCGGCAGAAAGCTTAGTTTCAGTCCACAGCTTAGTTGCCAAAGGACATGAAGTGCATTTCACTAAGGACGCTTGTTGGATTGTCACCAACCAAGGCGAAAACGTCCCACTTGAGCTTCATGGGAAAAGATGGTATCTCAAGGTTCAGCACTTCGCCGGTTCAGCAAGTCACGATGGCGGATCACCTTCGGGGAATCACCCGGAAGTCCACTGTCGGGTAGCACCGGTCGAAGCAGGTCAGAAGATTGAAGAGGAGAAGGAGCCGGATGAGTGGAGACGAGAGAAGAAAGATGGCAATGACTATCTCATTCGAGTTCACAACACTCCGAGATTCCAACTCTTTTCGCCGAGCAAGATGAAGGAGCTTCCTGTTTCGCTCCACTCCATCCTGCCAGGAAGATTGACAAAGATGGTGTTCAGTGAAAATGGAGAACAGGCCGAGGACGAAAGTCTTTGGACCAGACGAGGCACAGCGTCAAAGAACATGGGAAAGGAATGGCTTGGAGAAAGCTGGTTTCGATTGAAAGATGAAGAAGATGAGGAGACAGCAGAAGAGATTGACGAGAAAGAGATGATGCCAGCAGGTATGGTGAATGTGGAAGCAACACAGGAGGAATCACTTCGATTGCTTGGGAAAGGAGAGAGCAGAGAGAAAGGAGATGCAGAAAGTGATGGATATGAACCTTCCATAGCTGACACAGAGGATTTAGAGAAAGCCATGGATGTAGGCGAACCTGAGGTGCACAAGGCAAACATCGAAGCACCACCGCAACCTTCAGCAAAGGAGCGGGAAGAACACAGACTACATCACGCGAACTTCGAAGCATGGTGTGAAGTATGTGTGCAAGGACAAGGCAAAGACAAGCACCACAAGCGGAAAGAGGAATCAAAAGAACATATCATCTACTCAGACTATTTGTTCTTCAACAAGGATGGACACATCATTGACAAGGAGACCGGATTGAAGCAGAAGGGCTTGGTGACGGTGTTGACAGCAATTTGCAAAGACAGCCAATTCCCGTTTGCCATTGTGGTACCAGCGAAAGGTGGCAACGAGTATGCCATCAAAGCGCTTATCACGTGGATTGAGGAACTTGGTTGGGCCAAAGTCACCATTCAGGTGGACCAAGAAAACTCACTGCACAAGCTCTATGACGAGGTCAAGAAGAGAATGCCGGAAAAGAAAGTCAAGCTGAGAAAATCACCTCGCTACAGTTCACAATCTTTGGCTGATGGCGAAATGGTGAATGGCTTGATTGCGGGAAAAGTCAGGACATGTATGGCCGAGATAAATGAGAACTACAAGATCAAAGCCAGCTGTGACCATTACATATTTCCTTGGGTGGTCAGACACTCAGCATGGACGTTGGCCAGGTTCCACATCAACAAAAGCAGAACGACTCCATATCGAATAATCTCAGGTGCCGAGTACACGGGCGAGCTGATTCCGTTGGGGGAGACAGTGATGGCAAAGTTCCCTCGAGCAGCTAACGAGAAGTCAGCACCTAGGTGGATCAAAGGCATATATGGAGGCAAAACCAGCAGTTCCGATGAGCATCTTGTGCTCACAGAATCGGGAGCTCAGAAGTACCGCACTGTGAGGAGGTTACCAGTTGGTTCTCAGTACCAGAAGGAGACCTTCGACAAGATGCGGGGAGCACCGTGGAATGCAGTTTTGGGAATAACCAAAAGCAAGCCGGATGCAGTCGTATCCAGGAAGGCTTTGGTTTCAGCACCAGAACTGGCAAGCGAAGAGGTCTACGACTTCAAGGAAAAGCCAGAGCAAGAACAATCGTGGGCAATTGAAATTCCAGCGCCCATGGTTAGATTCCAGGAGAGCAAAAGAGAAGATCGAAAAGAGCCAAAGGAAGCTGGAAGCAGCAAAGAAAGCAAGATGACCGTGGATGATGAAGGAGAAAAGGTTGAGATTGAAGAACCGGACCCAAAGAGAGTCAAAGCAGAAGCAGCAGGATCAGGGTCAGCGGCAGCAAGTGCCGGACTACCGGAAAGGTATGACATATCAACACCAGAAGATGCACAGATGAGCAGACGATCAACCGTAGAGGTTGAGGAGACCGAGGTCAGTACAACCCAAGACATGATCGCGGCAGTTGCTCAAAATGGTGAATGGAGATATGCAGGAGAGAAAAGAAAAACAGGTGGTCACTATGACAAAATACATGAGTACAAGAAATGGCTGGAAAAGAACGGAAGCTATTTTAGCAGTTCCACACTAGCCAACATCATGGACTACCTCGACAATGTAACCAGAGACGAAGAAGTTCTCAGAGAAGCCAGGAAAGAAGAATTGAGAAAGCTGAATGAAGTCTATGGAGCTTTCAAACCCAGAGACAGAAGAGAATTGAGCAAAGAACTCACGGTGTTTGGACACAAATGGGTGGACAAAGTCACCGAAGGAATAGCGAAATCTCGATTGACATGCCAAGATTTCAAAAGAAAGAACCAAAGTGAAGACAAAGACAGTTCAGAGACACCTAGCAATTTCTGTCCTACTCCACACGAAGCATCAAAGAAGATGGTGGAGGTCTACAGTTTGTTGCACAACTTGCCAAGGGTCAAGGCGGATCTTTCATCGGCGTTCCTGATCGCGAAGGACCAGGGAGACAGCAAAGGCCAACCAGTCATGATGAAGCCTCCACAGGAATGGTTGGAGGACTACGATGTCTGGTTAGTTAGCCAACCTAAGGAAAGTCAGGACGAGTTGAAGGACGTGCCAGCCTCAGAAATTGTTTGGCAGGTCGATGGAAATTTGTATGGAAGACAATCAGCTGCAGCACAATATCGTGACAGACTGGAAGAAATACTGACAGAAGAATTACCCAAAGAAAAGTATTCTTTCACGAGGGGAAAACTGGATGCATGTGTTTACAAATGTCAACTGACAGGGACAGTATTGATTCATCATGTGGATGATTTCGATGTCCGTGGACCAGAACATGTGTTGGTTGATTTGTTGACAAATCAATTACCGTCAAAGGGATGCAAAACTGAAAATGGGAGACTTGGAATACCCAGGAAAGATGAGTGACAGAACGTCTGAGTTCTTGGGAAGAACCAAAATCAATGTTGAGGAAGCGGTTGTGACAAAACCAAACTCAAAACACATCAAAACAATTCTTCAGATGCTTGGATTGGAAAATGCGAAGCCGAGTCCTGTACCAGGGAGAAAACTTGAGTTGCAGAAAGACAAACCGTTATCTCAAAACGAGAAAGAGACATACGCGAGTTGTGTCGGAAGTGCAATATACTTGTCTCAAGATCGACCGGACATAAAGTACAGTGTGAAAGAGCTAGCAAAACACATTCGTGAACCAAGGGAATGTGACATGCAGAACTTGAAGGTCTTGGGAAGGTATTTGAAAGGAACTCAGGAATATGGCCACGTCACCAAGGTTGCAGATGGTGTCACGACGAAGTCAGTGCCATTACAAGCATACTGTGACTCAGACTGGGCAGGTGATGGCGAAACCCGAAAATCAACGAGCGGTGTGGTAATTTACCTTGCTGGAACACTTGTTGAGTCAGGAGCTCATACACAGCAGGGGACCCCAGCCACTAGCTCGGGAGAAGCAGAGATCAGATCTCTGACAGAGTGTGCAAAGGCAACACTTTTCGTCAAGCACTTAGCAGAGACAGACTTTGGAAATGGATGTTGACACGCCTAGGATTTGGTGTGATTCCAGTGCAGCATTGCAAGCTTCTAGAAGAATGGGAGTTGGAAAGATGAGACATATTGCAGTTTCACATTTGTTCATACAAGAATTGGTCAAAACGAAACAGGTGATCATAGGAAAGGTAAAAGGCGAAAAGAACCCATCAGACGTCATGACAAAACACTTACCAACCGGAGAAGCAATGAAACGAGCAATTGAGATGTTAGGTATGATAGACCTTACACAAGAAGGTTTGAACAGACACGTGACAAAGCACAAAATGAAGGCAATAGGAGCACTCAACGATGAGACCCAGGAGGGAAGCAACAACAAGAACAAGAAATTCAAACAATGGCAGCCGTGTATCAGCTCAGTGACAATTAGACAATACCTGAGCGCTGTGAACCGCAGCAAGAAACATGGGGGAAAACCCACTGACTGTGATGACGCCCATGTTCTTGCCGGGTAACACCGGGTTGACTGTACTTGAGCATTTGCTAGTCATTAGCCTAGTTATCAACCTGATGTTCCTGTGCAGCTGTTCGGTAGCATTTTGCTGCTGGATTTTAAAGCCGGGTCGTCAAAAGACGTACCACGAGCATGTCTGGATCACACGCTACGGTGAGAGGGCCCATGCAACCAAAGAATGCCCTACTCTCGCCAACAGCGGTGACGTAAAGAAATTTACGATGTGCTCGAAATGTTTCAAAGTTTTGGTCGACATAGACCGAAAAGACAATTGAGCCCAATACAGGCAACAAATCAGGGGATTAGAGCCAAGCTTTAAGGAGGGTGCAAGAAATCCTCAGCTGAAATAGCTGGTTCTTGTAAAGCATGCCTCTGAGTTGCCAGCTACGCAAACCCTGCACCGCTAGCCCATATAGGCTTTGGTAAAAGGAGTGAAAGCCGTTTTTGCAGATGGGACGAGTGATACAATGGGGAAACTAAACCATTTTATGGGACTCTTTTTGGTATCCTGGGAATACTTCACCAGCAATAGAATGTGTGCAGATCTTTTAAACAGTGTGCAGCCCAAAAATCTCATGGTTTCGAACAGCAGGTGGCTCGCTCGCGTCATGGATGGGAGGTGCTGAATGGGGACCACCAGGAAAACTTCATGGGAGATGGGATGGAGCCAATCAACGATATTGATCTCAATGGCTTAACATGGTTTATAGAATTTTTCGCATCATTTACAGGTGATTTCACCATAAAAAAAGACTCGGTCGATGATATGGGGATTTAGATAACTGGATTTAACATGATTTAACCATCATTTATCACGCGTCCTCCAACCTATTGTAGCAGAAATGATTGGGACACGCGGGGGAAATGGGTGATTCTAGCTCTTTAACATCATTGAGCCAGTTTACCCTCCAGTATCTGGGGTGTTGGGAGCTACCCTGAGTGGGAATACTGTTTATTAACCTAACCCAGCTAAAGGAATTGCGTATCCACGATTGGTCATGAGAAATTGGATGCACCAAAGAATCCAGGTGATGTCTGATGGTTTGAGCAGAAGCTTTCCAATTCCAACCCTTTCTGAATGGCATACTGAAAAATATCCGCTGTACGTTGTGGTAAGTCCCCGGTTATATCCTCTATGTTCGAATGCTGATACATAGCATGTATCAAAGTTTACAATGATCAGAGCCTGGAATGTACAGTGAACATCCGCGAGTCATCCAAAAGAGTTGGCCACATGGCCCGCCAAAATAACCTATGTGTTTCATCTTTACGCCAAACTTGGACGCCAAACCCTACTGCCCACCAAAGGAAATTATATAGTACACAAATTACAAGGCACCGGAAAAACAGAAAATCTTGGCTTCCATGTTTTTTTTTTGGGGGTTCGAAGTCTCCCAAAACTCTGTATCACTTTAATCCCTTTGCCGAACTTTGCCAAAGGCGCGGTTGGCAGAAGTCACTCGCACCGCGCGAACGAGGGTGGGGTCACTGGAGTGGTGATAGGTGGCAGGGAAACGGAGGCATAGTCAGTAAGTCTCGATTGTGGGTAAATCGACCGGACGGG